>OU015498.1:144070766-144628266 GCA_907164885.2 Dolomedes plantarius | reverse complement strand
TAGCCACTCCCTTTTGACGAGTCATGTCGTTAGCACCTAAATAAAAAAACTGCCGACTGAAAAGGCAAAGATCGTTAGTAGTTACATTTGGGCTGACTTCAAAAAGCAACGACCCTTCCTAAGTTGTACCGACCCGCACAATAGTCTTTTCAGTTCTACGAAATGCCGGGAGAAATACTGGAATACGTCAGAAATATTTGACTACCTCATACCATCACTAAACTGAATTACAGCATCAAATGCACCACATTTTAAAGTTTTAAGGCATACATAAACTTCTTTAAGCACAAAACATTCATTTCAGTTCCGTGTTTCGCAATGTAGGCAGTTTTTGAGAAGTTTATTAGAACATGGTTCTAAATAGTTGGCTTTACTATATTTAGCACCGGACTGTCTTTTCCCGCCTCCCCTCATAGGAGTAGCGTGCTTCTAACTTTTAATGGGGGAGGGGGGCACGAATCGAATTCAGTTAGGACCCACCTCAGCGTAATGACTACCGGACGACCCTTAAAATATGAAATATTATGACTTTTTCAAAATTGAATAACAATCGAATTGATGTTTGAGTAGTATTCAAAAGTTATACAATGAGAAAAATAAATTTAATATAAATAAAATGAGAAAAAAGTTTAGCATCGAATTTTTGTTATGGATCATATCATTGTTAAAAACTATGTTAAGGCTAAACACATAATCGGAATGTTCAGTTTCCCAGTTTGAAAAGGCGGAAAAAACCAACTTTCTTAAAAGTTTTCTACAATTTTCTGATTTTAACTGAACTTGTATTAAAATTTTAATTTAGTTCAAGTTAAGTTAGGAGGGCACGTCCCCCCCCCCCCCCAACGCTACGCCTATGCCTCCCCTCATCTATGAGTCACAGGCCATCCTCCCCTCCACTAGGTATTATACCTGCATGTCTTTCGACAATGAAACATTCTCCGCAAATCACATCAACGCAATTAGCGCTCTTCTGTTATTGAAATACACTTCTTACTTTTACGTAAAACAAGGTCTGCAAGGTTTGACATTTACGCTGTACCAGGTATAGTATTAAATATCTCATTGACGACTTTTACACAAATTTTACGGCTAGGTCCTTTTCTTTCAAATGAATCTTCCCATCTCTTTGTAAATACTATACCGCCTGTTTTTATTTAAGTGCCTCAACATTAATTGACGAAGTTTCATTTCTTAAAGAAAAGTACAGATACGGAATTTTTATTATATAAAAGTCGCACCTCTTTTGGCAAATAAGTCATTTAAACTTGAAATGGGATCATTCCGTGCCTTTTTGAATTCCGCAGCCGAACCCAACAGAAATCTGGGGCATTCTCTACGGCGTGGATGTTTCCAGCAAATATGTGAACAAAGCAAGCGAAATATTATGCTTTGGGTTCATCCTATTCGGGTTGACTGAATTTTTATTTGAGCCCCCTGTTTTTATTATATAAAAGTCGCACCTCTTTTGGCAAATAAGTCTTGACCAGTCATTTAAACTTGAAATGGGATCCACACGTGTGGAAAACATTCCGTGCGATGATCTTTTTTGAATTTGTCCTTTCATCTTCCGCTGCCGAACTTGCTACCCTATCAGGCAACAGTAATCTGGGGCCCCTAACATTCTCTACGGCTTGACTACATGAGATCCACCAAGGATGCGGCGTGGATGAACAATTTTCCAGCAAATATGTGAACAAAGCAAGTAGTATTAGTGCGGCGAAATGTTAATAGCCTGTCTCTATTTAGTAAAGCCTAAAAGTAAAGCCTCAATTTTGCCAGACGTGTAAATGACGAGTTTATTGTAACTGAAGAAATGACTACTTTCACGAGAGTATATGAAGGCGCGATTCTTATTGTTCCTCATGCCTCCCGACCGGAGACCGTATAGGATTCGTGCTGAGGCTCCGGCACAAATTTCACCGAGCCCACTGACCACATAGAAGGATGCCGGCGCGACATATGGTGCCCCAGGCGCAGCAAAAAAAAAAAGGGGGGAGAAGACGACACGGGGAACATTTATGCGGCTTTAAAAATGGACCATGTCATGCAAATCGAAACGGTTTTAGATGTGGCGATATCGTATACTTTAAAAGAAATCAGTGGTGGTCTTAAAAAATTTTATAGCCTACTTGATGAAATCAAATTGTTTATGACCCGCGCCAGAACTCGATGGATGCCCATTTAAATGAAACCCGGTGTAAAAACCAGTCAAACCATAAACGCGTTCCAAGCCCAATTAAATGTTAAATTTTTTTTTCTTGCATTTCGAGCATAATTCTAACGTCAAAAATTTAAAAATTGATTTCAGGAAAAAATAAACAATTGTTTTGCTACTCAGTCAATATAGATATAATGCTAGCAAAATTTTAAATAGAATCTGACATCCAGAGAATTCAATCAAGTCTGTTTGATGTACTCCCTCACTGTCACAAATGTTTGGAAGCATCTGTGAACAACTACTATTTTCAAGCACACAACCAACATAGCGGATGACCCAGAAATTGAAGCTTTAATTTTTTGCAATATCACATTAATTTTATGACTCCTTTAGTTATTTTAATTTCAAATAAAATGTATAATGAAATAAATACGTGTGTTGACTATACATTATGTTTGCTCACCAACTATTTTTAATGTTAGGTATATTTTTGTGTTCAACCAAGGAAGGTTGGACCAAATGCTGGCCCAAAAGTATCCGGCCCTAAAAAAGTGGATCTGACGATGCGAAAGCTATAATTATGGCATTCATTATAGTGGGGTGGCTGTTCACACATTTTTTAGACGATGTATATTGTATTCACAAAACTAAATTACATAAAATTCTTGTGTTTTAAATGTTCTATTTGACATCCCTTATTCTGAACTATCTTTCGACACCGCAATTTCCAGGATAATGATGCCTTTTGAAGTGTCAGAAGAGGTATTCTATCCCATTGCTCCTGAACAGCTTTCCAGAGTCTTGTAAGGGTTTTGGGACGACGTTTGGATAATGCAGATTTTAAAAGTCCGAAAGCACAAAAATCCATAGGTGATACATCGGGAGATTTAGTAGGGATATCAGTGAAGGGTATGGCCTTAATACCAGTTTTTTGTTCCATTTCTTTTAGGAAATTTACAGTGGATTTTGATGTGTGACTGCTAGCTTTGTCTTGATGGAGTCTCACAGATTGATGGCACTGTGGGTAAAGCGATGGTATTTCATTCAGAAAAATTGGCGATAAAATATGTTCCTGATAGTATTTGGAGTTAATCTTGACATTTTTTTCCACTCTCTTTATTTTTAACTTGCCATTATAAGAAAAACCAGCAACAATCATGAATCCCTTAGAAAAACTTTCTTTCGATTGTTTGAACCATGTACTTAAATTTTTTCTCCCCTTTTATGATAATAAATGGCTCTTTTTTGTTACAATCATTTAAATACACCCATGATTCATCTATTGTGACAATTGTTTTCCATTTTTCTTTGGATAAGTGTTTCTCATATAGAATTCTGCAGCGTGTCCCGAGTTCATACGGTATGATTTGGAAAAAGACGATGCACATTGCGTTTTTTCGCTTTCTTAAGATTTAAATCAACGTTTATCATTTTGTTTACAGTGGACACCGAGCATTTTAATGATTTTGTCCTTTGACTAGGGGGATTTTCTTTTAACATTAAACAACGTACCTTTGCAATAGTCGAAGATGTCCGTTTTTTCCTTGTATACTTGTTTGGAATTTTTGTCCCACTTGAGGCTCCAATTTGACGTTTTTTTCCTTTCTTGTTGACGATATTACCTATCGACGCTTTAGATATCACAAAACCATGACTCTCACATCGTTTTTTTGATAACGGAGTATGCATATTTCTCTTTGGAAAGAGCATAAATGTAGCCTTCAAACCACTGCTTTGTTAAAAATGCCATTTTGAATAAAAACAAAACTTTCAAGCCGCAGAGGATAATTTTGACTTTTAAAAACATAGTACAATTGCAATTATTTCTTTTGCAGCAAACGATTTTTTATTACCGCTTACCAAAATCGTCTAATAAATGTGCGAACAGCCTCTGTAGTTTTGCTGTAGGTCAGTGATTCTCAACCTTTTTAAAGCTGCCGCCCCCCTATGGGGCATAACATTTTTCAACGCCCCCCCTTTGGGAAAATCCAGTAATTTAGAGTATGGGGAAGGGGAGGGGGTTACAGAATTACAAAAGGCAAAAATTTTGAGAGATTTTTCTCAATAGATTTACACACCAAGTTTGTTTGATTTAACTCGATAATTTTGCCCTAGAAGGCAATTGCATTCCTTTTATTAAAATTAAAGTGAGTAATGCAAAAAAAGTTTAAATGCTCTTTTATGTTTAAAAATTATTTATTCTTAATTAGATAATTAAGAAAGAACAGCAAAAAAATTGCACTAAAAGAGTAATAGCAATAAAGGAATCAAGTAAGTCATTGGGATGGTTGTGCTTGATGGTTCAAAGCCAGTTTCTGAACGTTCGCTTCGATATTTTTAGAGAGATGAAGGCGCAAGTCCCCTCTTTCCACGATTTAGAGTCGACCTCTCTTTTTTGTAATTAGATCAGTCACGGCACTGAATCCTCGCTCGACAAGGTAGGAGGAAGGGAAGGCAATAAGAAATTTTTTGATGATAGTCCACAGTCCTGGGTAGAGGCTACTGATGTTACTTTGAAGCCAAAATTCTGTAAGACGATCACCATCCTGGAAGTAGGCTTTCAAAGTTTCATTAGTTGAAAGTTCGACCAATTCCTCTTGAATCTGAATTTCTGCTGTCTCAATATTCATAAAAGGGTTCATGACCCATTGAGAGACTTCCAGGTACAAAATATCCTCAAAACGCTCAGAAAAGTCCTTGTGCAAAGACTCAAGTTGTTGACAGTAAACTTGTGTTTCATCGAATGGGATTTCACTGCTCTTATGCAGATCCGACAAGATTGGAAACAGGCTGAACTCGTTGTGACTAAAATTCTGCTTCCACAAAGTGAGTTTTTTTAGGAAGGCAGGAACAGATTTTGTTGTGATAAAATTGAGCTCTTCGCCTTGAAGCTGCAAATTAATTCCATTGAATTTTGTGAATAAATCGGTCATGTAAGCAACATCAATCTTAAATTGTACCAATCTATCTCACAGAGCTACACCTTTCTCTTCGAGGAACTCAAGTACAGAGTCGAAAAGATTCTAGATCCTATTGAGGCAGGTGCCTTTTGAGAGCCAGCGAACCTCGTTGTGTAGAAGCAAGCGATTGAATTCTTCATCGTTGTCCTTACACAGCTGCCCGAATAATCAATCGTTGAGTGCATTACTGCGAATTTTGTTCACAGCAGAGATGACATATTGCAATCGGTCGCTGAGGTTTTTTGCAACTAAATGCTGTCTATGAATCACAAAGTGAACAGCTAAAATACCTGGTACATCTTTCTACAAAAGGGCAATGAACCCACGATGACGACCCACCATTGCAGGAGCTCCATCGGTGGCAACAGACATAATGTTCGCAAGAGGAATATTTTTCTCTTTAAAATAATCTTTGACAGTATTAAAAATAGATTCACCTTTAGTATCTGAAATCAAGCTTCTTGCAAAAATCATCTCTTGAATAATTATTTTTTCTTTCTTCACAAACCGGACATACGCTAACAGTCAAGTGTCATTAGTACTTGGCAAGGTTAATTCATCAACCTGAAGAGAAAATTCGGTGGATATCAAAAGTTTTCATAAGGAAGTTTCAACATCTTCAACCATCTCATCAATTCGTCGTCGCACTGTATCATTGCTTAATGGGACATTTTTTATAACACTGAATGCGGATGGATGGTGCAAAACTTATTCTAATACTTCCTTGACAGCCGGCAGTATCAACACAAGAAACACGGGTCAAATTAAACATTCATAGTGAAATGAAACTTTCATAGAACGCTCAACGCATGCGCTGGTACAAATGGTGTAAACCGGATAATCGATTTAATAAATTTTTGGGGGAGTTTTAAAATTAAGTTCGAAGGCCAAAACATGCTCATCGCCCCCTTACCGCCCAAAACATACCCATCGCCTCCCTACAACCCAAAACCAGTTCACCGCCCCTCAGCATCCTCCCACTGCCCCCAGGGGGGCGGTACCGCCCCCGTTGAGAACCAATGCTGTAGGTCCTTTATTTTCCAGCTCTCCTAATTTCTGAGTAAATATCTGCACAATACTTTGTACAGCTGTATCTGATTCAAAAAGAGAACAGTCTACGTCACTGGTGGCATCTCGCTCTTCATCTGAAATCTCAATCTTCGAAAGAACGATCTTTGCAATTGCCAAGTGGCACATCATGTGAGCCCTGTCAGCTCTCGAATATGCATGGCCCGGCATCAGTTTCTCAATTGATGCCCGAGCATAGGCAATGCTCAATAAGTCCTGCAACCCACTGCCATCCATGATGTATCCTACTGCTCATTCATTATCATTTTTAATGTAATTTTTTGCTATTTTTGAGTAATTTTCAGCATCACTCAAACTCACGAACTGTTTTATGTCTATTTTCGCATGCTAGGGTGGTAAATAACCTTTCAAATCCTACCTTGAGTTTTGGATTAATTCAAATACAATGGCGTCCATTCTGCCAAAACTGAAGCAGCAAGAAATGGGGTAAAGGTTTGCAGGAGTCATGGGGTAAAGGTTTGCAGTGCAAACCTTTGCCCTTCATACTAGTAACATTTGAGGCGTTGAAAGGCAAAGTGGTGTAAGTCACATTTTCAACTTTTTTCGTTTGGGGTCAACTATGTAATCTCCATGTTCAATTTATGCTGTAATTGTAAATAGTTATTATTTGCAATATTGTAATAATTGTTATGAATTATAATTTGTTCAATTTATGGTGGAATTTTTTGTAGTTTTGGCGGTTAAACTCTTTTGACTTACACCACTTGACTTAATGACTTACACCACTTTGCCTTTCACAGCCTCATTTGTTTCATGTCCTCTTTTCATTAGGAATCCTTATTCACAACGTCTTTTAGTTCTTGGTTTCAGTTTACGGCAAACATTCATCTTGAAACATGGCGTCTAGCGTGCGGGAATTATATGAGAGATTTTGTCGTCGGGAAAAATGCGCGAATTATACGGGAATTTAGCATTTTGACCTACAAATGCGAGAATTTTATTCAACCTTTTCCTTATAATATTTTCAAATAAACAAAAATTACTACAAAATAAACGAGAATAAAATGTTCTAATACTCGTATGTGCGGCAGAGGGGAAACGTTCCGAAATCCTTTTTCTTTTTTTAATTTATTTTTATTTTTTATTATAGCCAATATATATTGGAGAAAGCTGTTCTACTATTATTGTAAAGTCAAGTTTGTTTCCATTGTTCCAGTCATCCAACTTTCATTTACAACCCTTTTTACCTGGAATTAAAAAATTCAATAGATATAGTTGACTAAGTTTTCAATGCTTAAAGGAAACTTCAAATTTCACTTGGCAATTATTAATAGGCATTCACATTTTTGTAATTTGAAAATAAATTAAGGTTTTTGATAAAACTGTTTGTTTTTAATTATAATTTTTTTTTATAAAATGCTTGAAAATCCATAAATTAAAAATAAAATAAATTAGTACAACACAAAAAATAAAACAGTTCTGAACAAAGACTTATTTTACAAGATAAAATAATTAAATGTTGTTACAAGACATTATAGGCTTGGAAGGTCTGGTCAGGGAAATTAGCTCTCCCTCATTAAATAACGAGTTTCGGATAATTTGCTACCTAGATAGCAAAGGAAAAAGAGAGAGGGGGGGGGGGGGGATTTTACAAGCAAGTACTGCTAGACACCCTGTTTCTTTACCTACGCTAAAATATTTTTTTTCTTTTTTGGAGTTTGAATAATAATAAGATAAGTGATATCTAATAATATTTTATTCACGGAATCAAAAATCAATCAGTAAATAGGATTAATGCATCTAGTCAAGTGTACTAAGTCAATTTATTGCCTACATTAATTTGCTTAATTTTTACGGTTTTAAAAGACTGAGTAAAGCCTAAGATATGATATAACGATAGTGTTAATAGTTGATATTTGAATTGGAAGTTCTTTAGTTTACGAAAAAAATTATTGAGATTAACCCCGTTCAATTTGTGATTTTCTATATGTATAACACCCTTACAAAGATTACAAAATGTGAAATAAAATTATTTAGACAACTCTATTTGTGATATTCTATGACCTTATGTGACTTTCTATACCCTTCGAAAGATTACAAAATGTGAAATAAAATTATTTAGACAACTCTATTCAGGGTTGGCAAGTTTCTTCCAAAGTGGAAAAAACCATAGAAAAATCCGGCTGGAAGAAATAGGTTTCTTCCACTAGTGGAAAAAAATGGAAGAAACTGTTTTTATTTAAGAATTTACTATATAAGTTGCAACTTTGAAGGTACAATAAATGCATTTTTCTTATAGATAACCTTAAGTAAATTCAATTAGACCTATAAAAATTTAATTAATTATATATGCTAAATTAATAATTACATCAGTTTTTTAGCCAAGATCAAATCAGACACCTGAACAAAACAAATTTTATCCAAAATACACAAAATCCATTAAAAGTTATCCATTTCAATTTAACCAGCATAATTTTTTATTATTTAAACTAATATACAATAATTATTGTATTAAAAAATGTCATCAACTTCCTCATTTTCCATACTACAGTGCAACATGGTATAGCAAAACAAAAGTTTTTTAGCAATAGGATGCTGCAATTGGTTTCTCAACTTACAATGGATGAATGCAAAAGAAGAAAAAATTCTTTCAAGTCCCGCAGAACTTAAGGAGAGTTTAAAGCATTTCGACATACCCATAGAGCTCATTGGGTATGTCACTGCAGTTGCAAATATTTTAAAATTTATTTGGTGTGTCCACCTCATTTCCTGTTATATTGGTAATGCAAACAAACTTCAAAGAAAAATGGCTTGTTCTTACTCTCCTTTACATGTCCAGCACACATTATGGCACACAGGTGTGCCATAGTCAGAGACACACTCAATGGGTGCCTATGACTGACTACATTCTTTCTAGCCTTATAGGGCCAAACTTGAACAATAGGAGAGAATAAAACATTGCAGGTGTGTAAGGTAAGGTGCAAATGAAATGGGGAAGAGGGAAATAAACTTGTCAGTATCAGCTCATACAAAGGATTGCATTTTAAAAAATAATATCTTTAATATTAATTAAGTTATGCACTATAGATTTGATATATTATGTTTTGAGTTTAATTCCTTTATATAGTTAATATATTTTAATTTTGATTTTGAGCATCTGTTTTGTTTTTCCATTTCTTCCACTGTCCTGGAAGAAACCAGTTTCTTCTGGAAGAAACCCAACCCTGACTCTATTTGTGATTTTCTATGCCTATCCAGTTAGAAACCAACGAGTGGGGTAAAGGTTTGCAGTGCAAACCTTTGCTCCACAGATTGGGGCAAAGGTTCGCAAACAGGTGTTTTGGTAAAATTAAAAATTTGGTGCCTAAACATTTCGGGAAAAAATTCATTATTTTATAGAAGGTCGAGGAGATACCCAACTACAATACAAGTGACTTTTTCGGGCGATAAGATCTAATGGAGGCCCGTAAAAAACCAAAAACTCAAAACTGCAAACCTTTGCCCCCACATACGGTATTTTAAAACAGAAGAGCAAATCACTCTGACTTCGAGGTAACATAAAATGTATGTCACAAACAGTGTACGACGATAGTGGGATGGAATTTTTTTTTTCATTTTGTCTTATTTTTAGAAGTTAGAAAAGCTTTGTTATTTTTCTCTTAATTGTTGTACCAACATCTGATGAGACACACACATAGATCAATTAACACTAATTATCTTTGTAAGAAAGGAGATGTAAAAGACATAGTGTCTTTTCACATATTGTGTCCTCTGTTATTAAAAACATAGAACACCAGAAAATGTGAATATGCATATTGTTCATAACCAGTATTAAACTGTACAAATAAAGCTCACACACATTGGTTCTGCAAATACATTCAAACTCAGTTGCCCAAATGCAATGTGATAGTAAAATTCTCTCTTTATCAAGCAGGAATTTATGGAACTTTATTCTTTCTGTGAAGGTTACTTTGTGATCACTCTTGGTTTAAGAATAAAAGTAAACTAAATTTAAGCACTCTAAATATATAAATTCTGAATAAATACAAAAATATTAAAATCAACAGAGGAGGGTTTAACATTCAAATGAAGCTATTAAGTTACATTTGGTGTAAACAGTGATGTGAGCAAGAAGGGACTTGCAAAACCTTATTACATCATGTAAGCAATATGCTTTGAATATTTAATGTAAGGTTTCATTAGAATAGTCTCTTTTGCTTAAATATACAAACTTAATAAACAACTCTTGATTTCTATTTAGTAATTTATATTGGAAAGCTATTTATAACCAGTTTACCTCAAATGGCAATAACTGATATTATGTGACATAATATACAGGATTCTTAAAAAAAAAAAAAAAAAAAAAAAAACTAATGGCTATTCTGAAAAATAAATTGAAATTTAATAAGAAAATTAAAGAAAATCAAGTATATTACCTTATATACATAAAACTAGATAAAAAGCTATATGATACAAAATTAAAAATTGGATCCTCATTTGATTTAAATACTTTAAAAATGTAAAACATTGCATAAGAAAAAATCCTTATATCCAAAGTAAAAACATTAATAGTATTTTACAATGCCTTTTACAGATATTACATTTAACATTTTATCATAACTTTCAATCCTTGTATACAATTGTAGCTAGCAAGTTTTTTTCTTGAAACAGAACATTACATATAAATTCTGCTCCAGAGAAAATTACCAGCTGGCTTTTAAATGATGGATTTCCTGTAAGGAAGGAAAATTTTAAAATATTGAACTGCTGTAACATAAAAGCACATGATTATCCTAAATTAACAAAAACAAAATTTAGGAAATAAAATTAATATCATTGATAACATTTATCATAATTTTATGATCATTGAAATTATGAAATACTTTTACTTAATAACTGTAATGTCTAGCACTTTCAGTTAACGTTTTAAGAATCAATTATACCATATATAACAGGGATGTGACTGAATACATTGGTCATTAATATATCATAGAAACAAATTTTTACTAAACTTACAGTGCTTTATATTTCCACAGCTGTTCAGATATGTTTCAGGAAAACGTCGTAAAAGCATAAGCTGAACGCGAAATTTGGACCCATCTTTAGTGATTTTTTTAAAGCTAAATGGGTCGATAATTCTGAAATGAAAAAGGAAAATGACTAACTAGTGACAAATTCACCACAGATTGGTAAATTTTGCTCTAAACTTACCGAATGCATTTAATCCCAAAGCATAATGTTTTCAGACAATTCATTTACACATGAAAGCAAATTTGAATAACTGTAAAATGCCCTTAGTAAGCTATACAGATGATCCCTTATTAATACCGATTTCAGTTTAAGCATTTATATGAACAAAGGTAGCATTCAAACTTTAGATTTAGCTCTACCATTTCTTACGAAAATTATACAATTATACTAAGAAAAAATAAAATGGTTAACAAACTATTGAATTACGATAAATTTCATGTTCAACTCAGTCGCTATTCGACTGGTATTAAATATGACATAATCATATCTTTAAATATAATGACATAGGACGTAAAATTTTTACTAACCTTGCAATACTCACAATAGGATGCGGATATAAAGTATTTTCAAAGTTATTCCATCCTGAGCATTTTTCCGAATCACGCATGGAAGTTGCACCAATCGAACTTTCTTATGCCTGTATTTCCATGGCAAAATGTTACAACAGGTCTGAAATGAAAATATAAAATTATCAATGAGCAGTAGAATAACAGACAATCGGTTTATTTGGCTCAAACGAATAGTCTCGCATTTTTCAAGCAAATTTAGTCCTGCTACGCCTAATCCCCACATGGATAATACACAAAAAAATTACTTATTAAAAAATCACATCACATACCTGAAGGTCGAGAACATGAATAGTTTTTGCTCCTTAATCTACTTTATTTCGTGTTGTGAGTAAATCTGCATATTTTTTTTTCTTTAGTAAACCCGACGAAATGACAAGCAATATACGTCGTACTATCTGACGATCGTGCCGTAAAATGGCGGTAGTTACTAAATGGTGGCGCTGCGATCAGTGATTGGCAAAAGCGCATGCGCAGCCAGCCGGTTACCTAGTCTCCGAAACTACGGAACCGGCCACTGGCCGGTTGCTTAGACACTGCCGTCAATCCAAGGTTAATTTTGACTCGACCAACGAAAATTTGGTGGGGGGGGGGGGGGAAACAAATGGAACAAGTTTAGCGCCATATCAGTGTAGCGGCGTCAGAGTTTACGGTTAAATGATTATACTTGTTGGCTGTCACTTTTACACATAGAGGGCGCCGATGTCGGTATCATTTTCAGTGCTGTAGTGAGGGTCGCCGCTGTAAGCGACAGACTTTTAGCTCTTCCGCTTTACAGTTCAGTGAGCCTATCTCGTATGCTTTTCATGGAATATGTAAAAACATTTGCCCGTCAGTCAGTAATGCACAGAAAATTGCACAATTTTCAGTATTTTTTCCATCTTTTTTATCTTTAAAAATTTTCACTCTGCTGCTAGACAACATACAATTTTGAATGCGTCTTACTAGGAATAAATTTGAGTCATAGTAATGTCATCGAAATTTCAACATTGTTTAACTAAAAAAAATCATATTCCTGTTCTTAATCCTTTTCTTAATTCCTGTTCTTAATCCTGTTCTTAATTCCTGTTCTTAATCCTTAATTCTTGACCAATCCTGTTCTTAATTTTTCATCTTTTTTTCCCAATATACTTAATGGTAAACATAATTTATCACTTTCTTAATGTCTGTCATTTAAAAAAAGGGAAAAATGCGCTTAATTTTTTTTCTAATGGTCACATGTTACATTCGATGAGGTTAAAAAAAAAGAAAAAACCTACCTTCTGTTTGGGCGGTAAAATGAAATAACGCTTAATTATTAAATTGACATAAAACGTAGTCAAAATATCGCAGTGGTGCATAATGTATTCTTAGCTCTTGGGTCTCTCTTCTTAGGGGTCTTCAACCCGTGGCCCGCTGATGGTATTTTAGGGGCCCGGCGAAACATTTCGATCATGAAAAACGAAAGTTTGTTATAAATTTGAAAACACACACCTTAGAACAACAAATTCTCTCACACAAAAAAAGATCAAGAGTGCACGGGGGAAAGTAGCCCACGGCACATAGGCTTATCAAAATAATAAACTGGTAATTGTATTCAGAATCTTGAGACAAAATAAACGCAAAAAAGCAAGATGCAGTCTTTCTTTCCAGAACCTCTCGTACGTCTCGTTTACCTGCATTCATTCTGTTTCATGCAATATAAAAAAAAAGTACAAAATACACTGATTAAACTTCCATTTTTTGTTGTATGTAGAAAATAATAAATAGAAACATTTTTAAATTAATAATAGCTATAAAAGTTCAAAATATTTTTTAAAACACACCTTACACACAAATTTTCAGTGATGTGTTTTAAAGGAATTAATCCTTCATCACCATGCTATAAAAAAAAATCAAGCAGTCGTCTCAAAAGCTGAAGCTCGTTTGCAATTATACATTTTTTCCTCTGACCATACTATTTATTTCACAGATGTATAGCTCACGGAACTTTGCAAATTTATTGGTGTGGCTTGCGAACGTGAAATGTTGAAGACTCCTACTCTATGCCACAATGGCGGCTCCAAGGCGGGGGCAGTAGGGACAATTGCCCCCCCCCCCCCAAAAAAAAAAAAAAAAAAAAAAAAGTCTGACTTATTTTTTTTTTTTTTTCATAGCCTAAAACTATATAATCGTAGACATAATACTAAATGAGTTTAAATTTTAAATGAGACAATGTTTATTTCATATATATATATATATATACAGTTGGCTCTCTGTTTAACGACGATCTGTATTTAAAGACGATATTTCCTAGTCCCGGCCCCTCCGACGTTATGGGAAATGTCATATTTTCACAAATTCTGTTTAAGGGAGATCTCTACTTAAGGACAATTTTTCACGGTCCCTTGAAAGTCGTTAAACAGAGAGCCAACTGTATATATATATATATATATATATATATATATATATATATATATATATATATATATATATATATATATATATATGTATGTATATATATAACCCCAAGAACCGACGTTGTCCTCCCTCCTCCCCCCCCCCCCCAAAAAAAAAAAAAAAAAAACTCTGGACTGAAGCCACCCCTGCTATGCCATCAACCTTCTGACATAGCACTGAATTTATGCGATTTATTGTTGCACGTAGGATTGTACGATAACTTCCTGATTCTAAGATGATAAGATTCAATATGGTAGCTAGAGCCTGTGGGTTCGAGCTCCATTGTTGGCATGGATGTTTGTAGCCGTTCGGAACCGATTTTAACCCGTAGGTGCCACTCTTATTAGCCCCTGTATAGCAAAAAATTGACTGTATCTCGCTCAATCAACCAACATCAACGGTAGCCAAGAATTTCATACTACTAAGCCACATGAACAGATTTGGGTTGCCAGCCGTAAAATATGCCATATCCTACGATTTTTAGCTTACGTATTAAGAAAAATCTATAGTGTTGTAAACTGTTGCGGATAATACCTTTTTTAATGCACATAATTTATTTTACGGAAAAAAATAAAACTTTCAAATATATAGTCAAAATAACATAGAAGTGATCAAATGTTCGTAAAGGAAAATTCTAATACCATAAATAATTGCACATGGAAAGATTTTCTGAAACAATCTTATATCATCTTTATCAATTCTTTCTTTGAAAAAGATAATATTTATCGCAATTTAAATAATTGGAAAGGGGACTTGAAAATCTTAATTTTTTTCATGAAAATATCCGAAAAGTTTTAAATTTTAAGTAATTAAGTTTAATTTCCCTAATGTAGTAGTAATAGATTATATCCCTACACAACTAACACACACAACACAAACTTTTTTTTTCAAATTTACGTGGGGATGAAACGCTAAATTTCTTGTAGTTTATATATATTGAATAATTTGTCAGTGTAAAACATACACGTGGGAAATTTTTTCATTTACTCCAACATTAGCATGTTTTCGTGAACAATCTTATTTGTACCGTAAGAGTTTGTGACTGCAGGGGGTGACTTTGTGACACATAGTAATTTTTTCGTATTTCGGATCTTTCGCCGCGCCTGTGATACCGGGAAAGCAAAGAACAGCGCCAACAGCATGTCCGACATACCGAGATACCTCGTGGCCAGTGTCCAGGCTTCTGCGCGCCATTTGTCTTCGCTGGCCAGTGAATTGTTCAAACCTGTTGTCAAGCTATTGACCCAAACTTGGGAAAGTTTGTGTGCTGAAGACTAACACCATATAAACTGGTGTAAGAAATTAAGAGAATTTGCAGACTTGGTCGATTATCTCTAGAACTACTGTGCCGATTTTAATGAAATTTGATATGTGCATTCATTGATACAATACAAAACAAATAACCATTCAATAATTGTAATACACACGCATGATCGTGCGTAACACTCGTTGGAGTCGGAAGGTATGAAACAGAGATTGCAGAATAAACCAAAAAAATGGGTTAATAAGGGTATGGTCCCCTCTTACAGATATACAGGTCTCGCAGCGTGATTTCATACTTGAAATAAGGCAGTTTATCATTTACTGTGGCAATTGGCCCCACTCGTTCAGCAACGCTGTTTTCATTCTCTGGATGGTTCTCGGAGGGAGTTGCAATTGCCCTCCACAGAGCGTCCCAGACATGCTCTATAGCAGGGGTTCTCAACCTTTCAGGCTCTGCGCCCCCCTTTGAACAGTGATGTGAGGTCACGCCTCCCTCTCCCCCACCACCACCACTACCACCATATGTGGTTAATGCATGTAGTACAATCGGTATTTGAAACTGAAGCCGGTTATTAAATGAAAATATAGAATAGATAATTTCATACAAAAAATTTAATATTACTACACATATCTTAATCTGGACCATATCGTTATTAGAACATATGAAATCAAAGAATTAAATACAGATCAAATATATTTGAGGTAATCAAGGATCTAGATGAGGTTGGCATGTAATAAAAGTAACTTTCACAACATTAATGAGAAGGCTCACAATGTTTGTCCTTGACAAGTTTTTGAATATTAGGTTGTAACTGTTACAAAGCACAATTCAGGTCACTTTCAACGTCCAGACGTGCGACAATTATAGTGTTTTTACAATTACGACAATTATCGTGTACGACAATTATCGTATTCGTGTTCGTATGTCGAAAATATGTTATGATTACATTGTGACCGCAAAATTGAGTACAGTAAATTACAGTTAGTTTTACTTTTTATTTTACTTTTTTAATCACGCCTCCCTTGATATTCTTCTACGCCCCCCCCAGGTTGAGAACCGTTGCTCTATAGGGTTAAGGTCTGGAGATCTGGCTGGCCAATCCATCCGGCGAATATCCTCACTCTCTAGAAATTCATCGACCAGAAAAGCTCTATGTGGCCTCGTGTTATCGTCCATTAAAATGAACTCAGGGCCAACTGAACCCCTGAAAAGGCGAACATAGGGCTCCAAGACCTCATCCCTATACCTCACATCAGTCACAGTGCCTCTTTTAAAGACATGGAGAGGTGTGCGGCCATCCCACATGATGCCTGCCCAGATCATTAAACCTCCTCCTCCATAATGGTCGATTTCGCGGACATTTGAGAGTAGGTAGCGGGTCCTGGTTCTCTCCATATGAACGTACGGCGAGAATCGGTGTTTAGGCTGAACCGGGACTCATCAGTGAAGAGAACAGTCGCCCATTGATCCATACTCCAATCTCTATGCTCTCTGCACCATGATAAACGGATTCTCCTGTTCGTAGAAGTGAGCGGGACGCAAACAGCAGGTCTTCTTGCAAAGAACCTTCTCTCATGAAGTCTTTTGGAAACAGTCACCCTTGATACACGGGTTCCTGTGGCTGCATACAAGTCACGAGAGAGCTGAGAAGCTGTAGCACTCCTGTTACGCCTCGCTATAACCGAAAAATGGCGATCTTCTCTGGCCGTCGTGGCTCTTGGGAGACCTTGCCCAGGCTTTCTCTCGATGGATCCGGTATCCTGGAACTGTTTCCATAAGTTACACACGACGCTGGGCATTAAATTGAACTCTCTAATAATTTGGACTTGAGATTGGCCTGCTTCTAGCCTCCCCACAATTCGCCACCTCATTCCATCATCAAAACGTTGGTGGTTACTCATTTTTACTGTTACAATTTGAAATTAACCGATTGTTTCAAAATAACACCAAGAAATTCGCCGATGTGTGCTAGCGAACGAAATGCGTCTTAACTTACGCGCGCTTATAAAGCCTGTTTCTCTACTGGCTCCGCCTACACACACGTGTACGCTTACGTATTTGACGTACAAGATTTGCATTTTTGTCTAGAAGCAGTGGTTTTGCATTCAGTTCAGTTCTTTTTATGAAATTCGATAAAATATGCAAATTCTCTAAATTTATTTCACCAGTGTACAAAAAACTACCACATGTAATTATTTTTTATTGTCAATATGTTGGTTAGATTGTGGAGCAATATAACTTTGGTGGAGTGATAATTCCCAGAGATATGAGAACATAATCTAAATATCGAAAGGTGACGGGGTTACTTTGTGATGCATTGACACTGTCACAAAATAACCCACAGTCGATCTACCTCTTCCAGCCACTCGTTGCATTTTTCCGTCCTCTAAAATACTACTGAACAGAAAGAAGTATTGACTATCTGGGAAAAAAAACTACCCGAAGGAGCAGAATGTGCGAAAGACGAATTTCCTCCTCTAGGATGGAAAACTGATGGCTGCCCTGGGCACCCGAGGTCTCTTTGATGTCAAAGGATTTAGATAAAGCTATCCAATATTTGTAATTGGTATATATAATTGTGTATCAAGCTTTTGATAAGCGTTTTACTGTCAAACTCTGTGTCAAGTAAATTTTCCTCTTGGATTTCAAGGCGAAAACACAGATGTTTTAAAGTAGCCCCACTCGGCGGGGCAACTTTGTGGCACATTTCACATTCATTGTGACACGTTTAACTTTTGTTTCTCAATGGTAATTAAAGATCCGGGTTAGCGCAATACATTACTATGTAAGAAAAGGATATACCAATGTTTTTCAATTGTTCGTTTTGGGCTGCTTTTAAAACTGATCGGATGGCACAGGAAAAAGTTTAAAATCCGTCACAAAGTATCCCCCTCGGTATTATTGTGTATAGGAAATTTTACATTCAGTTACTTACTTATTTATGTTGTTGTTCCTAATGTCCCTGGGCGGAAGTTTCAGACCAAGTCCATATAGGCTTCGAGCTGAGTAGTGCGGCTCCGGTTTATAAAAGCACCACAAGGGTCGGAGTCCGACTTGGCTAGGTACCACCACAATTTTGAAAGAGCAACCCCAGGGGCGACATCTGGGGGGGGGGGATCGTACCTTCCCCACCCACTGACCTCAGAGGACTTTCCAGTCTACAGATTTAACGTGCTCATATCCGGCTTAGATACAGAGGAATTTAACGGCGCTTGTCGGTATTCGATTCGCGCAACCTCAGTACCGAATGCCGACGAGCTACCCATAGGCTACCTAGTCATAATTTACTAATTAATCACCTAATCGTTCTCGATAATATTACAGTAATGCGTTTGACACCTCGCCCCCCCCCCTCCCCCGCTTTCGCGTATCGGCCCATGATTCACCGAAGATCGGCGCTGCGTAGCAATTCCTGAATACTCAGACGAAGGTTAATTTCCCATGTTCGGTGATGTTTTATATGGGCCTGGGCGCCGGACGGACCGTACAGATCTGCCGACCAATTGGGGCAACCCGGGGCCCTGATAATACAGTGATTTCCGCTTATAAGAATCACGTTTGTTATTACTGTTTTTGATTCTTATAAGCGGTTGATTCTTATAGCCGAAATTTAGGTTTTTGGCCAGGCACACACACATCTATTTATACATATATTAGATAATTTACCATAAAATACTCTTTAATTTACGTTAATTATCTTAGATTAAAATTATTGTTTATAATTTTAAAAATACAGCTTAATTTCTTCACCTATAAGTGATACACATGATTATAATAAGAGAAGAAAAAAATCCAATATTTGTTACAACATACCTGCTTAACAGTTTTAACATTTCAACTACAGGAAGGGAGCAAGAAAAAGTTTTCTATGGTAGTTTGACGTAATGAAGTTTTCAGGAGGCTGTTTATACCTCTTTCAATACCAATAGTCTCAGACGAAGATTCCCCTTCTAGCTTACGTTTCACTGTTTGATAACGTGCTGAATCTACTAATGTCACGTTTGCCTAAGTCATAGTGGACACTTCGAAGATTTATGTGTTTCAGGGTCCAGGAAGACGCAACCAGGATGTGGGAGGTGGGAAAAAAAGAGTCTCTGTCTTTGCTTGCCAGTGGAGAAAAATTAATCGAACCCGGGCGGGTAAAGATGCCGCCGGGTCAAGATAATAGGAGAGTGGTGTGCTAAAGCGTTTAAGGAGAAACTATTATGTTATGTCTAACAAAGAAAGGAACGCATTTTAGGACTGTATTCCATCTCATCTTATTACTCTTACTTTAAAAAATATAAAGAAAGAACTCCGTGCCTTTTGAGGGTTTAAGTTGCTTTTTTGGAAAAATGAAAGGAAAGCGAAGAGTGTAAGCTGATTCTTAAAACCGGTGGATTGATTCTTTAAAGTGAAAATTTTAACATGGAAATAATACATTTGTTTTTGCTTTTGCGATATTGATTCTTATAACCACTGATCACTATAAGCGGTGGTATCCTTTTTATCTACATGAAGATTTTCAAGTTATTATTATGTGTATAATTATATGCTTAAGCATCATTTCATACCGAATAAAGTTGTATTTTGGGCTGTATATACAGGGTGTCCATAATTAAATTTACATGCTTTAAAGTTGTCTACAGTCGAAGCTATTGTTCAGTCGAGTCTATTGTTCAGAAAGTTATGAAATTTTGTGTAGGACATATTGAAGGGATGGGAATTTGTTTGAGCGAATAAGAAAATTAGTTCAAAATTTCACCACCAGATGACGTTTTTGATGAATTACACATTTAGCCAACATTTTCTATAGTTTAAAACATTTATTACAACAAGACATGTTCAACATGGCGGCCATCATTTTCAGCTACCATTTGAAATAGTAAGATAATATGTTCTACAGTTGACCGCAGTGTGTCCGGCGAAATACTGAGAACATGTCGTGAAATGCTTTCTTTCAGATCAAGTATAGTTCTTGGTTTATCAAGACTGACTAGATGTTTCACATGCCCTCAAAGCCAAAAGTCGCATGAGTTGGGGTCTGAGGATCGGGGAGGCCACAGATTAGGAAAGTGGCGGCTGATGACACGTTCTTCTGTAAAGTGATTTTTGAGAACGTTCTTAACACGAAGGCTAATGTGTGGAGGAGCTCCATCTTGCATAAAAATTGTGCGTGAAAGGCACTGACGTGATTGCAGATCCGGAACAATTTTATTCAGTAACAAGGATGCATATCTGCCCCCGGTAACCGAGCATGTTACTGGACCTCTAGGACTTAATTCCTCGAGGAAATACGGGCCGAGAATAAAAAATGCACAAAATCAATACTACATGGTTTCTTTCAGTGAATGCATCGGAGCAGATTAAACGCTGATTTTCTGGTTCCCAAATTATGCAGTTGTGAGTATTCAACGAACCGCCCAAATAAAAGTGTGCTTCGCCTGTCCAGACCAGGATATTCCAAGGCCATTCTGCATCAACCTGAGCAAGAAACTGAAGTGAGAACCGCTGTCGAGTCTCGAAATCATGTGTAAGCAACCTCTGCACAAATTGAAGCTTGTACGGATAATACCGGAGGATATTCCGCATGACCTTCTGAACAGTTGAACGTGCCAGATCCAATGCTTCTGCCACACGACGGACTCTGGTACTAGCTTGTTCATATGAAGCTTTGTCCTCTTCCACCTGAAGCGCAACCTTCTCTACAGCTTCTGCGGAAACAGGTTTCCTTCCTCTTCCAGAACGAATGTTAAAAGAATCAGTTTCTTCAAATTTGGCCACCATTAATCGAAGACCTTTAACAGTAAATGAACCTTTTCGTATCCCCTTCAAACTCCGAATTTTCGTAGAGCAACTAGTGCTGAATTATCGTTTTGGTAAAGCAATTTTACTAACAAAGCTCGATCTGGTAATCTTAACGATGACATTCTGATTAGCAATAGCAAGCACGCTGAAAACAAAATCTCATTGAAAGTTTCTAGGTTTTATAACAGCTTCTGCTTTACGTCAACAAAAATTAATTTGCATATTTGTTTCTTCTTCGTTTCTTCAAATCTTTTGTCCGAAAATTAGTTATCGAACAAGTTTCCGATCGACTTTGCAGTCGCTTTAAAGATTGTAAAATTTAATGAGTTATTGTGTTAGGGTAAAAAGAAGGTGTGTCGAATTTATGACGAACTACTACAGATGGACGACAACGAAGATTAGGCTTTTTGGTTTATTGTAACGTTAACAATTGTAAAACATATATAGAAAAAATACTTCCCCAGATAGGGATTCCAACGGGGGGTTACATGACCCCTTTTTACGAGGGCGAGGAGAAAACTGAGAAGCGAAAACTTCTCCCTCTCTACAGGCGTCGCAGCGCCCCCTCGATACAATTTTCTACACACCCCACCGTGAACAAAGTGTTCACCTCTAATTACACAATATGTAGGGTACATAAACTACTTAATAAAATGTCACTAACACTCAAAATACATTACAAATAATCAAATTTACATCAATACTAGAACAAATATTATTTTAAACTTACTGACAAAAAGAGACCTAAATTTAAGTACACAGTTCTTCAAAACAAATTTAAAATTTTCATAATCTAAGAAAAGGTATTAAAGTATATACAAAAAACATTAATCATTTAATTCAAGAGGATATATAAGTTGTATGGGACGTTTATACTGGCCACTTGAAGTACGAACCAGACAAGATCTTACGTGTCCATCACGACCTACGAATACTTCATCGATGATGCCTAAAGGCCAAAGTAATTTAGATTTCGCTGACCCTTCCAACAAGACCACATCACCTTCCTTTAAATTATCTTTAGGAGAAGGAACAACAAAGTTATGGGCATTTCTTAATTGAAGCAGATAATTTTCCTTCCACTTACGCCAAATTTGCTTCAAAAGTCTAGATTGGTACAATTTTCTGCGATTTAAATTTTCCTTTGTGGATAACTCATTGTTGAAAAGATCAGCAAAATTCACAGGATAACTATAATTTTGACCAGGAAACAAAAATTGAGCCGGAGTAAAAGGCTGTGGCTCATTTAAATCATTACTTACGTACGTAAGTGGCCGATTATTTAAAACACATTCGATTTCTGTGAGGATAGTCATAATTTCTTCAAAAGATAATAAAGCCTTGCCTAGGATCTTTTTCAAAGGATCCTTAACACTTTTCATGAGCCTCTCATAAAATCCACCCTACCATGGGGCTCTAGGCACAATAAATTTCCATGTTACGCCGTTAATAGCAACAAAATCCTTCAAATTTTTGTCTAGAATGATTTTTGAAAATTGCCCTAAAATGTCATTTGTATTTTTGAATGTTTTAGCGTTATCCGAAATGATGACTTCACAATTTCCCCTTCGAGCCAGAAATCGCCTTAAAGACAAAATAAAACTTCTAGTTGATATGTCGGAAATGAGTTCAATATGAACTGCTCGTGTCACTCCACAGGTAAACAAATCAATGTAGGCCTTTCGAATGTCCTTACCCGATTTCAGATAAACAGGTCCTGTGAAATCGACCCCTGTAACTGAAAATGGCGGCCTTTCCAAAATCCTGTCCTTTGGCAGTTGAACGGTTACCTGTCTCGCTGGTTTCAAAGTATACTTCCGAAAAATCAAACATTTATTCAAAATTTTGTTTACCTCTTGCCAACCCTTCACAATGCAAAATTTTGTACGAATTTTTGCCAAAGTAGCTGACACCCCACCGTGTAAAATTTTGCCATGTTCTCTAATTATCAATAATTCTACAAATTTTGATTTAGGCAAAATAATAGGATGAACTTCATTCTCAGAGAATTCACCTTGCTCAATCCTCCCCTTTAAACGAAGTATTCCGTTATTGTCTAAGAATGGGGCTAAGCTAAAGATTTTCGATTCTGTGGGAACTGGCTTGCCAGTTTTCAAACAATGCAATTCCGAAGGATAGGCTAGAGATTGTTCGAATTTTATCCAAGTCTTTTCTGCAATTTCTTATTCGGTTGCAGTAAGTGGACCATTTTCATATTCTAAATGTTTCAATTTCACGATAAAACGATTAACCAATGCAGTAATTCTTAAAACTTTCATTAAATTAGAAAAATTGTTCAAATTCAAAATAAACCCTTCGTTCTCTGAAACACAATTATTTTGCACAATTACTTCACAGTTTTTTCTCAATTCAAGATCACAATTAGGTTCAAAATCAGAATCAAATTTTTCACAAGGGGGCCAAAATTCCGGTGGTTGTCTCAACCACGGCGGTCCATACCACCACAATGAACTTTCAGCTAAGTCTGTGGCGGACATACCCCTAGATAGCACATCAGCTGGGTTCTATTTACCAGGGCAATAATGCCATCTGCCAGGTTCAGTTAAAGATTGAATTTCTTCAACCCTATTTTTTACAAAGGGTTTGTATTTGCTAGATTTACTCTTAATCCAAAAAAGTGTTATCTGAGAATCACTCCAATAAAAACATTTAGCATCAAATTTCAAGCATTCTTTCACTTCTTTAACTAACCTAGAAGATAACAATGCTC
This sequence comes from Dolomedes plantarius, assembly GCA_907164885.2. Taxonomy (NCBI): domain Eukaryota; kingdom Metazoa; phylum Arthropoda; class Arachnida; order Araneae; family Dolomedidae; genus Dolomedes; species Dolomedes plantarius. The sequence continues at coordinate 144,604,322 of OU015498.1, read as the reverse complement.
CCATTAATTCCAGCCTCGGCAAAGTTATAGTTTTTAATGGTGCTACCCTGCTCTTTGAGTATATGAAACTTGTGGTTACCTTACCGTCAGCAGAAACACTTCTCAAGTACAGCACAGTTCCATAAGCTGCTAACGATGCATCTGAAAAACATTGAAGTTCAAATGAAACAAATTCACAATTAAACTCGGAAAGGTAATATCGTGGATTCTTGACATCGGTCAATTGTTCTTCATCCTTGCACCACAAGTGCCACTTATGAGTCAGTTTGTCTGGCAATCCTTGGTCCCAGTCCAAACCCAATGTCCACAGTTCTTGAAGTAGACACTTCACCCTTACAATGAACGGTCCGAGAAATCCAATCGGGTCGAAGAGTCTACCGACAATTTGTAGAATAAAACGTTTTGTGTCGATTTTGCGAGATATAAATTTCACAAGTTCTGTGGTGGAAAAGTATATCGTATCACTATCTGGATCCCAGGCCAAACCTAAGACCTTCGACGATAAGCCAGAACGAACAAGAGTGTCCGGCTGTTCAATTTCAATGTTGTTGGCTCTCCACAATTCACGAAGTTCGGATGAATTAGTTGTCAACTTTCTGAGTACCATTCCAGCATCGCTGAATATTTTTACACTTTCTAATGAGTTTTTCAGAGCATCTGAAACCTCTTCTCTTCCTCCTATTAGATCGTCGACGTAGACACAGTTCAAAAGTAGATTCGATGTAGCTGGCAATTGTTCTTGGTATTTCTTAAAATGGTACTTCAGAGTGGCTGCAAGAAGGCATAGACTCGATGTTAGCCCAAAGAGAATTCGCGTGAAGTTGAGCACAAATGGTTGTTCATTAGGGTCATCAATCCAGAAGAAACGAGTGAATTGACGATCTGATTCATCCAATTCTATTTGGAGAAAAGCCGACTTTACATCAGCTGTGAACGCAACAGCATTCTGGCGAAATTTCAAAAGCAATTGGAATATGTTGGGATGCAAGTTCGGATCTGCGTGCAAACAGTCATTGAGAGATATTTTCTCTTTGTCATGTGCATATCCATCGAATACTATGCGTACTCGACTAATTGTTTTGTCTTTCCGTATGACAGCGTGATGGGGCAAATAAAAGGATCTTTCTTCCGGATTTTTTAGAACAGTTCTTTCAACGATACCTTCTTTCAAATATTCATCAACAACACCTTTGTACTCATCGAAAAACCTGCTATCCATCTTAAACTTGCGATTCAATCCTTCAAACCGTTTACGAGCAACTCCTATATTATCCTCTAAACCATCCTTCACACCCGACCTCCACGGAAATTTGACACGATAGCGTCCATCAACAAAACGAATCGACTCATTGAAGTCTATAATCATCTCCTGATCCCTAATATCAACACCTGAGTCACTATCCTGCACACCTAAACTCTCCAACTCCCAAAACCTTCTCAATTCTGCCGAAATTGACTCTTCTTGATTGAGGGCCAAATTGACAGATGTAAGTTCGTCAGCCTCACCACATCTCCATGAAGCGACCACCCTAGACAAGTTTCAATTGCCACTATCGAAGAATTCAACCTTTCGACACCTCTAGTTAAATTCCAGTAGTAGTCCGATCCTATTAATAACGAAATAGACTTGTCTGATGACTCATCTGAACATGTCAACAAAAATCCCTTAGCCTTCATGGCTTCCGACACCTCTTTTCTGGGAAGTTTCACAACAGCGTTTGATATTTCCTCGACCTCTAGCGCTTCAATGACAAACTCCTCTCCGTTCAACACATTTCAAAAAAAAATTTCTACTCTGCGACAAATTTCGGTACTAGGAGCCTTAGCACCAAACGAATAAATTTTCAAACTTTCGGAACCCAAAACCTTTAAACCTAATCTCCCCGACACATTTTTTCGAATAAAACTACGTTGTGCACCGTTATCAAACAAAACTAAGGCTAATCCCGATTTTTTCCGACCAACTATTTCTGCTTTAATGCACTGCAACAAAACCCCACTCAAATCATTTACCACATGATTCAATGACACGTCATTCTGAACCTCCTCTCTCGGCTTCTTATCATTTCGAGTTTAAAGCAAATGGCTTTGGCGTGGCGACCCTTACAATAGCCACATGTTGGCCCCTTTTTCACGGACTAGCTTATCTCTCCTTTCCTGGAGAGTCAAAATATCACACTCTGAGCTCCCATGCTGTGAGTCATTGCAAAAAAGACACCTGCTAGAACTCTCGCTCGCCGATACATTGGTGTTAAGTTCCAAAGCTGACTTATTTGTGCGATTCGGCTGAGAGTTAGCCCCTTTCTGGACTGCAATGGAGAGAATTGAGGGGTGGAGTGACCTTGGATTCGCTGAGCCTTCTCCCTCGCAGTGACCGCGTTATACAAGAAGCTCATTAACTCTTCAGATCATGACATTTATCTGCACTGACTGCAAATTCTAACGTTATATCAGTGGGAGATTTTTTAAGATTATGTTTGTCAGGAGAGTAGTGTATGTTTCTGAATCGATTCCCAGACTTTGCAAACACCGAATCTGTGTTTGACAATCGAAATACAAGTTACGCAAAGCCTGAACGTTAGAAGAATTTTTGACTGGTTTAATATTGAGCAAATTTGAGATAAGCGAGTTTATTAAAATGTCCCTTTGACCGAAAGTTTCGGAAATTAACTTGATTGCTTGCGCGTAATTTTCTTTATTAGTTGAAAACCCCTTTTTTGCTGCAGAGAGCCTTCCCACCTAACATGGACTTTAAATAGCAAAACTTATCAACTTCACTTAAATTTGGGTTATTGTGGATTGAATCTTCAAACTGATTCCAGAATTCAAGAAATTCGGATGGCTCTCCATAGAATTTTGCAATAGATAATTTGGGAAGTTTGGCAGTAATTTCTATACGAGTTTTCGATGGTAACGAGTTTTCGGTGGTTCTATGTTCAGTGGTAGAATTTAAATCTACCACTGCAAAAATAAAATTGCAAAATAAAATTTAACGATTTAATTTTATTTTGCAATTTAATTTTTGCAGAAATTACCTTTTCACAACATTTATCTACAATTAAAACTTCAGCCCTTATTTCAACCTCATCATTAATTAGTTTATCTTTATCTTCATTTAACATACTCAAAATTTCACTTTTACTAATTAACTGTTCGAACAAAGACTCACAGACATCAGGATTCAGATCCGGTTCTAACAAATAATTATAAATTTTTCCAATTATCTTTGTTAATTGTTCTCTATGAACATCCCGTTTGGTTTTGAGCTTTATCAATTTCGACATTTTCACAATCGCTAAAACAAAACAACAAAATAATACAAAAGCAAAACCTCAACTACAACAATTTCTAACAATTAAACGAAACCAAACTAATGAAAACAGAATGGCAAAGTCAACAAAATACCTAACGACAATTAAAACAGATGTCACAATAAACCAATTCAACAAAAACTTAAATTTCTCACCCTAAACGACGACTTCAACACACTTCGAAAGCGAACCGATGAGCACAAAAAAATCCAATTACGACAGTCCCGATTTTCCACAAAGGCACAATGTCCACTTTAACGAAAACGAATTTTTAAGGTGGACCGACAACAAATGTTCTTGACACTATTTAGTAGTAGAAGGCGACTTCTATGGTTGACTACAAATTTCCCGCCTCAGATGCACCACTGTCGAATTTATGACGAACTACTACAGATGGACGACAACGAAGATTGGGCTTTTTGGTTTATTGTAAATACTTCCCCAGATAGGGATTCCAACGGGGGGTTACATGACCCTTTTTTACGAGGGCGAGGAGCGAACTGAGAAGCGAAAACTTCTCCCTCTCTACGGGCGTCGCAGCGCCCCCTCGATAGAATTTTCTACAAGGTGAAATCTGAAACAAAGAACCAGTCGTAAATGCGTAATTCATCAAAAGCACCCTTTGGTGGTGAAATTTTGAACTAATTTTTTTATTCGCTCAAAAAAAAATTCCCATCCCTTCAATATGTCCTACACAAAATTTCATAACTTTCTGAAAATTACTTTCGACTGTAGACAACTTTAAAGTAGGTAAGTTTAATTATGGACACCCTGTATGTTGTGAGTGAAGTCTAGAGTAAATTTTCGTTGTCCTAATTAACAAACCACGCAAGTCCCATTTCCCACTTTTTACAGGATGAACAAAAGATTGATTAATTCGTCAGTGAAAAGATAGATTATTTCGTCTATTCTTAAAAATAACTTTTAAAGTGTTCCGAGATATACATATAGGCCATATTGTTATGTCATTAAACATTTCCTAATTAAAATGGCGCTACAATGTTAGCCACAGTTAAGTCACGGAGTTACGTAGTATGTGTTGTTTTTCACTTTTTGGATGAATCACGAGGTTTGACAGAGTTGTAACGGGACCATAAACTAATGTGATAGCATGTAAATCCCAAAATAATGTTTTTTTCGGAGTCACGTGTTTTGGTAATAAGGCTAATATTTTGTATTAGTAAAATAGTCTTTTAATACCTCAAGTTTAGTTTTTATATCCTCTTTCTTATAACGTGCCTCATTTATCGCTATGTAAAATCTCCAATAACTCCCAACAGCCTGTAGCGATCACTGACCTACATTTTTCTTAATTGGTAGCATGCCATTCACCCATGAAGGTTGTTTCAAAAGGATTTTAAACAAGAATGAATGTATAACATATATAATATAATATTCATTTTATTTTAATGTTACCGTCAGTCCCGTCTTATTTTAATGTTACCAATTTTAAGTCGATTTTTTTTAATGTAAAAAGGTGCGTCTTATGGGGCGAAAAATACGGTAATTGATTATTGGTGAACCCTTAAAAGAATGACTTACAAGGTAGATAAAAAAAGTAGTTATCAGCACTAAATTCATATCTTTCAGTGAATAAAAAAAGAGACATATTCAGTAGAAGTTAAATAGTACATAATTCTTTAATTTACAAAATATTATAAAATACAAAAATCAGCTAAAACAGAGCTGTAGCATATGATATGTATAACAATCAAATTAAAGAAATACTTAGAATTTCTCACTGCCTATGTTCCACCCGAAAGAGCGTTCAAAATTTAAATACTTCAGGTTATTTAATACATACTGAGAGTTACTACATTCACTGTCTTCTAATTTTCCCCCAAACTGTTTGGGTAGAACGGCAGGATTGATATATTTATGCAAATCGTTCATGTCGGAACCCAGAAGAATCACCTGTAAAAGGAGAAAGATTATGTTTTACATATGGCAAGTGATAAGGCATACACAATCTGAAACATTTAAACATATTACGCTCACATTAAACTAAATATTTCTTATATGGATTTTTTTAATAATATAAACTTAATCGGTAAATGACACCGCTTTGTAAATTGCTAAATGGAAATCCGATAAAAATGACGTAAACATTTCATTTTTTAATCTACCAATTTACCGCTTTGTAAATTGCTAAATGGAAATCCGATAGAAAAGACGGTAACGTAATTTCGTACGTTAGTAAATGCCAGTTATTAAGGCTGCTTGTGTTTATCCTATTGTATTCTCTCACTTTCAGTGTTAACCTATGGAGAAAATGAATTCAAGGGTTTCCGACTTGGAAAATTTTTTTTTAACAAAAATTGTATTTCGTAATAGAGAAATAAACTTATACCTTGGGGCATTTTTCGTTTAAAAAATGCAAATAATATTTTTAAATTTAAATTATTCGAGGGAAAAATCTAGTCTAGTGTGTTTTAAATGCTTCAGAATTTCTTTGGTGGACGAAACTTATAAAATGAATCCTGTTGAAGGTGCATAAAAGTTCAGGCTGTCTGAAAATACCATTTTTATTGGATTCTTAGCATTTATGTAGCTGTCCATAGTGGACATATTTTCTCCCAAGGTTAACATTGAGGTGAGCGAATCCAATAGGGTTAGTACACAGAAGCTTTGAACGTATGATCATACTCATTGCAATCAGTTCTTCATAATCGTAGTCTCCTCGAAAGCACAGAATTATTATTATTTGTGACTGAAGCAAGGAGAGGCAAGGATTAATTAGCTAACATTTCATTTTTTAATCTACCAGCGAAGTTAAAAATCACTTTTTTCTTTTCTAAAGAAGTACATTCCATCACGTGTTTATCTGCAAGATCTCGTTGGGTTTAAAACCATTATTCAACACACATTTATTTTTAGTTTCATTATAGGGAATAAGGATTATCGTTGTTCACCCAGAGGAACAAAACGGGTTCTTATTAAACAGCAAATTGTGGTAAGTAAGTGAGATAAGGGTTGTATACTGGCAGTTACAATATTCACACCAAATTACGAGCTCGTTCTCTCACAAATAGGCATTAAGACTGTTAATAACTGAATAATCTAGTTCTAGCATCGCATGATTAGGGTAAGGCACGTGAGATATGTCGAATTTAGTAATACGAAATATGTTAAATAACTGAGAAGAAATGACTGTAGGTCAAAAGATTTCATAAAAAATTTAGACTGAACGTCTGGACACAAGGAAGGAATGAATAATTTCCATCTCTTTTGAGCTTTTAGGATCTCCTTCGTAATTGTTTGGTGATCATCATCGTTATCATTCATTACTTCATGAGTATTCAAAAACAAATAATGCTCATATTCTCGAAATAGTTTTTAAAATTTATTTCCAATGGCAAGCAATAAACAAAAACAACAAGATAGAAGGTACAAGAAAATAGACAATAATAATAAAAAAAGTAAAACGTGGAAGGAAACAGGAACGTATCAGTTGCTCAATGTTCTTGTCTCCCAATATCAGCTACAGAGATCTCGAGCCTACAGTACCTCACAGGTCTGGTGATGGTAAATGTCCATAACTTGCGGTTTATCACAAATAGTGCAGAAAGGACTCTCTAGAATTTTCAAGCGGCTCAGATGGTTAGCAAACAGTCGTGACCAGTTAATAGCAGGATCAAGGCTACCGAATCCTTCCTTGGAAAGGATTCTCGAAATGTAAATTCTCTCATATACACCACACGAGGAAAAAATACCAATTTAACTCTATTGATAAATTTTGTTTGTCAGATGCATTATTCCATTTAAAATATTAAAACAATTTCTTTTGAGCATTAATATTATTCCAGGAGTAATAGCGTTTGCATCAATTTGTATATTATTCGTTACCGTCGCAGTGTCGTAGTAAGTTTTTTCACTGCCGATAACAGCTGAGAGAATTGTCTGTGTTTCTTAAGGCTGCTGTGTACTAACCCTATTGGATTCGCTCACATCAATGTTAACCTATGGAGAAAATGTGACCAAGGATTGCCAACTTCGATTTAAAGATTTTTTTAAAAATTGTACTCATTAATAGAGAAAGAAATTTTACACCTTGGGGCATCTTTCGTTTTTTTTAAAATGCAAATATAGAATTTAAATGATTCGGAGAAAAATCTGGTATACTGTGTTTTAAACGCTCATCCAAACCTTTGGTGAACACAATTTATAAAATGAATCCTGTTGCAAGGTGCATAAAAGTTCAGACTATCTGAAAATAGCACTTTTATTGGAATATCAGCATTTATGTATCTGTCAATAGTAGACACGTTTTCTCTTTCGGATAACATTGATGTGAGCAAATCCAATAGGGTTAGTACACAGCAGCCTTAAAATTTCCTCTTTCTGGTGTAACAAGTAAGGCTAAAATCACTTTTTATACCTTAGCATCTAACAAAAAGGGAAGGAAAATTTTTTGGTGTATTCATGTGATATTCCGTGGGGTTATGACGTATCATGTAGTCGGTGTTTTTATTCGTAACAAATGTATTTAGAGGTATAGCAGAAAATGTTTACGATTATGTGTATAAAGCTGTTACTTACGGAACCATTTTAAAAATTTTATTGAAGCATTTCCGGGTATCCCAAGTAAGATTGTGGAAATGTTCGGGAAATGCTTCTTGTCATAATCATAGAAGTGGTATAAATCACAAAGCCATGACAAGAGTACTGGGGTCGGAGTAAAGCGTTTCAAGTCGTACAATGCATCAAAGGGTGTCCTGCATGCGGGATCAAATCGCACTGCCGGGGCTAATCCTGGAATACTGCAATGCTGGCAAAAGCATTGTGCTGCGAGTAACATGCTACAAGTCATGAAACGGTGTGATATTCATCCAGGTGCAAGTCACGCAAACATACACCCAGCTCTTTGTAGTCAGTGATGCTATCTAAATGCGAGTTTTTGAGCAGGAGAGATGAGTCGATATGAAAATGTGATGGAAGCGCTGCTGTAACCAAGGCCGTATAGAAAAACCAAGAAAGATAATACATCTCCTAACGTGCATTTAGATACATTTTGATGGTGAGAATTTTATCTATTTATGTGGTTTGTTCCTCATAATACCTTTTTGATGTAAGATACAAAATAAAGCATAATCACAGGTAGAGTAACGTATCTCTCAAGACGCACCTCAAATTTATGAAAGGATTTTTAGAAAATAATATTTTGAATTTTGTTAGGAATAGAAAAAGATATTTTCAATTTCTTACTTAATAAAGAATAATATATATATATATATATATATATATATATATATATATATATATATATATATATATATATATATATATATATATATATATATATATAGTGATTTCCGCTTATAAGAATCACGTTTGTTATTACTGTTTTTGATTCTTAAAAGCGGTTGATTCTTATAGCCGAAATTTAGGTTTTTGGACAGGCACACACGCACCTATATATACATATATTAGATAATTTACCATAAAATACTCTTTAATTTACGTTAATTATCTTTTATTAAATTTTTTATATAATTTTAAAAATGCAACTTCTTATCTAGACCTATAAGTAGATACATATGATTATAGTAAGAGAAAAAAAAATCCAGCATTTGTTACAACATATCTGCTTAACAATTTAACATTTCAACTACAAGTAAAAGTTTTCTATTGTAGTTTGAGGTAATGAAGTTGTCAGGAGGTGGTTTATACCTCTTTCAATACCAATAGTCTCAGACGAAGATTCACCGTCTAGCTTACGTTTCACGGTTTGAAAACGTGCTTAATCTATTAATGGCACGTTTGCCTAAGTAAAAGTGGACACTTCACTGAAGATTTGTGTGTTTCAGGGTCCAGGAAGCCGCAACCAGGATGTGGTAGGTGGGAAAAAAGAGTCACTGTCTTTGTTTGTCAGTGGAGAAAAATGAAATCGGACCCGGAATGAAGATGCCCCTGGTTCAAGCTAATAGGACAGTGTTTAACTAAAGCGTTTAAGGGGAAACTATTATGTTATGTCTAACAAAGAAAGGGACGCATTTTACGACTGTATTCCCTCCCATCTTATTACTCTTTCTTTAAAAAAGAATAAAAAAAGAACTTCGTGCGTTTTGAGGGATTGAGTGGCTGTTTTGGAAAAATGAAAGGAAGGCGAAGAGTGTAAGCTGATTCTTAAAACCGGCGGATTGATTCTTTAAAGCGAAAATTTTAACATGGAAATAATACATTTGTTTTTGTTTTTGCGATATTTATTCTTATAAGCGGTTGATTCTTATAACCTCTGATCACTATAAGCGGTGGTTACTGTATATATATATATGTGTGTGTGTGTGTGTGTGTCGTGATTTGGATTCAAGACAGAAATCAACTCGTTTTTAATTTAATAAGTTTATTAATTCCATCAACTTCGAGACAAGCATTCTAGCTCAGCGAACAGCACGTGTCACGACCACACACCAAGTAGTACAGAACAAATCTGAAAACGCTCAGCTAAACTTTTCCAGCAGGACATTCGGCGAGAAAACCGGTTAAACTACAAACTCCTGACTCTGATTCGTCGGGAATTGTAATAAAAGTGAGGGACGAGTCATTAAAAATAATAATTACAGGATCTGATTCTTATATATATATATATATAATAAAAATTTTCATTTTATTTTAATGTTACCTTCGGACCATATGACGCACCCCAATTTTAGGTCGATTTTTTTTATGTTAAAAGGTGCGTCTTATGGTCCAAAAAAAATTTAAAGTTCATCAAAGCGATGCAAGTTATAACTGCATATTTATTCTAATTATCTGTTGATAAAAAATGTATGAGATTAAAAAGATGTACATAGATATATACGAATACAGTGTTCCAATTTTTTAAAAATGAAATTTCCTAGAAGCCATGAAATTCTGTCTTTGTATGATAATCGTAACGTTAAAATAAAATTGTATAAAAGATCACCTTTATGTATACACAATCAACGATGTTTGGAACATGGAATCAACGTTATGGGTTGTAAACGACATAAGACTAGATTACATTACCCTTTCAATTATTTTTGTCCTCACTAAAGGTCGAACGGCTTTGTAGAACATCTGAGCAAAGCGACCGCAGTTGACACCAATTATCATTTTAATTCTCCATGGATAGCTACCCTGCAATAACAAAATATGATGAGTAGTAATGTTGATATAGGAAAAAATATTCTATGATAACACCTTAAGTTATACGCGTCTACATTATGTCTCGTTTTTAATACAGAGAGTATTACAGAAATCATACAACCATACAGGACACAAGCTGAATGTAGTGAAAAAATGAGATAAACATATAATTTTTAGTTGAAAAAATTCTTTTGAAATGAAGTTGCTAGAATAATTTTTATTATTCTTTTAACCTCGACCTTTGCATATATATATATATATATATATATATATATATATATATATATATATACACACTAGCTGAATACCCGTGCTTCGCTACGGAGTACATTCAAATTAAATACAACAATCAATGTATGCAGTTAATGCCAAAAAAAATTATAATAAATACAACGGTCAATGTATGCAATTAATGCCAATATATATATATATATATATATATATATATATATATAAATCGTAACGGATATTTTTATAGACAAAACAATGTAGAAGAAAATTTGAAATTAAATCTAATGGAACATACTAAAGAATATAGTACAGTTATTATAATACAGTTTGAAGATCATTTCTTTTACTGTAGTTTAATATTTTTTTTTGGATAATGTCCAATCGTCTGTCGCATCATAAAGAAAATTTTTTTTCAACTTATTTCGTTGTTATGCACGTGACGCAAAATTAATTTAAAGTATCACAAAAAGAAACGAAACCACGTGATCAGCATTTAAAAAATTAAATTCTAAAAATTAATCTTTAAAAATTCACCAAACATCAGAAAATGGAGGTAAAGATTGAAAAAAGATTTCATTTTAAAGGAATTTTTATGATCTTTCTCGTGATATAAATTTTATAACCCTCGGACTATTATTTTAAACGCAAACCCAAATTATTATTTTAAATGCAAACTTAAAAGAAGTTACAAAAAAGCTTAAAAATTTAATTTTAAAAAAATCTAAGAAGAATTTTTCAAAAATCTTTTTTAGTGCACCCCTACACTATAAGAAGAATCGCCATGCAAAATTGCAGCCATTTAGGTCCAGCGGTTTGGTCTGTGCGTTATCTGTCAGTCAGTTACGGAACTGTTTTATACATATAGATATGCAAGAGTTTTTCTTTGATATCCTCACTAGTGTTCACTATTCACTCAGTAACAGCCACTATTAGCCTCAAAATTACAGAATATTGTCAACAGTATAAAAAGTTTTCAACCAAAGGATTTTCAACCTCTTCAATACAAAACATTTATTTTCAAGGCCTGGGGCAGCCTAGTAGTAGCGCGTTGGACTTTGGACGGAGGGAGCTCAAGCTTGTTAAATCCGCAGGCTCGAAAGTCCTTCCATGTGGTATGTGGGACGGAGGATCGTTCGAGCTCTCTAGCTTTCACCTCTGGGGACGCAAAATTGTAGCGGCACCTGGCTAAGTCGTTCTTCGACCCTTGTGGTGGCATTAAAAACTGGAGCCGCATTCCTCAGTCCCGTAAACGGAATCTAACGCACTTGGTATTCAGAAACACAGTCATAAAAAAAAAACTGAATGCGCGTTAGCCCCAATGGGGAACGATACGAAAAGAGTTCAAATTATGAACTAGGACCTTATGACGCTGTGGGCAAGGGGGGGGGGGGAAGGGTTTCTTTGGGGATGCGTTGGATTGCAGTAAATACGGTATTTGGCATGGAACACATATAGGCATTAGCTAAATCTTTATAAAGGCACACATCTTTTTTTTAAATTTAGGTGATAGACATACCAAAAGCGGTATTGAAGAGACGGTGTCTAACTCTAAAGCCATTGGGTGTTTGGTACTTTGAACAATGTTTTTTTTTAAATTAGCTAAAATTCTGTTTAAAATCGAGCTTTTAATTTTTCTGCGACTGTTTTATAAAACAAAAAATGCAGAAAAATAGTATATAGGGGTAGTTTATGTTTCTTTCAACGATGAAATAAACGATAAATTTTTATTGGTACCGTGAATGTTTACCTAACATATTTTTACGTTCAGATAATATATTAAGCCACAGACATAAAGTATGAACACCTGCTTTACACTGTTTTTTGTACTTTATATATATACTCGATTCTCTTTTTGCACCGGGGATACCTTACAGAGATTACCTTAAAAAAGTTACATTGAGTATATAAAAATTGGAGATAGGTTCATTCAAATATGCTTGATAAAATTACTTTAATTTTCATATGAAATTTGGATTCGATTGACTGAACTTGAATCAATATGTAAGAGCAAATCCACAAATTTTATTTTAACTATGTTTATACCGGTTATTTTAAAAATTTATAAAGATCGGTAGTTGCAATTGGTTAAAAATTGAATTGAATTTTTTTTAATTATACATACATACGTATAACATAATCAATAAGTCCTTCAGTGTCACTACTGGATAATAAACGTACCCGTTTTCTGTTTTTTTTCGATGGCGAAAAATCACTCTCGTCACTGGAGATATTGAATGACGACATATCTACAAGTGTATCTTAAATAAAACTAAAATTTTTTGTTTCACTGGTTTTGAATACGAATTCGGTTATCAAACGCTGTGAATTTATTTTTGCTAGTTCTTTATAGGGTTCTCAATAACGTGCCATAATCATTTTTAAATCACGTTGGAAGGGCACAGCTCGTTCGGCATTGTTATCATTTGTAAGAAAATTATTACCAATTTTATTGGCTTGTTGGTGGCCTCCTAAAATTTCACTTGCAGATAGTGGAACCACTTTTTCCTCTTCACTACTATAAACTAACGTGGAATCCTCTACATTCTCTGAAATACTCTCTGATAACTTTGTACTCAATATATTTTTAGATTTTTATACCGTGTTAAAGTAAAAAAAAAAATCGGTTCTTTTTCTTGGACCATGTTCGATCAAAATAGTGCAAAAAGAGAATCGACTATATATATATATATATATCTTATAAAAACTCCTATATTCAATTCAAATTTTAAATTGCCTTGAGCGTTGTCGCGTTTGAGCTATTTTCGTTTCTGATTTAAAGAACAAAGCATATACGTAGAGTCCCCCGAAAATTCTAATCTCTCGCGCATCTTTACGTAATATAATACGTCACCTCTGACATCAGAGTCATGGGTTCAGCCAATGGCTACAGGCATTTTGATCACATGGCGAGTGACCTCAAAAAGTGTATAAAAAGATCCTACACCATGTAAAGGTACATACTCTTTGGATTCTTGTCGTCAGGTAAAGATGTAGCAGTTGATACGAAAATAAAAGTTTGTTGAGAATTGTGGTGTGTTTTGTGTGTCCAGGGTTTGAGAGGTTTGAGGGGCCAGTTCTTTATAACTACTTTCGAGATGCTGAAAAACGTCACCGGCCAACGACATTGTATGCGGGAATTGATTTTGAACTGTTGTGACGCACGTCCGGGCGGCAATATCATCCGTTTCACTTTCACACCTCACCCCCGCGTCGTTATATCTATATATATAAAACAGTTCCGTAACTGACTCATTCATTCACTGACTGACTGACTGACTGACATACAACGCACAGACCAAACCGCTGGACCTAAAGGGCTGAAATTTTGCATGGCGATTCTTCTTATAGTGTAGGGGTGCACTAAGAAAGATTTTTGAAAAATTCTTCTTAGATTTTTTAAAATTAAATTTTTAAGCTGTTTTTGTAACTTTTTTTAAGTTTGCATTTAAAATAATAATTTGAGGGTTATAAAATTTATATCACGAGAAAGATCATAAAAACTCCTTCAAAATGAGATCTTTTTTGAATCTTTACCTCCCTTTTCTGATTTTTGGTGAATTTTTAAAGATTAATTTTTTAGAATTTAATTTATTAAATGCTGATCACGTGATTTCTTTTTCTGGTACTTTAAATAAATTTATCGTCACGTGCATAAAAACTAAATAGACAAAAAAATATTTTTTTCTTGCTAATGCGGCAGACGATTGGACATTATTTTGTCTAATAAAATATCCCTTACGATTTTTTTATAAATATTTTTTTTTTACATCAATTGTATACATTGATCGTCAATCATTACATGATTGTATAGATTGATATATATATATATATATATATATATATATATATATATATATATATATATATATATATATATATATATATATGTATATATATATATATATATATATACATATATATATATATAGATATATATAGATATTTTGGCATTAATTGCATACATTGACCGTTGTATTTAATTTGAATGTACTCCGTAGCGAAGTGCGGGTTTTCAGCTAGTATATGTATAAATATATAAAGAAAAACGCGTCCTCCTAAATTATTTTTAAAGCATATTCCAAATTCTCTTTTTTTAATAAAGCATAACCCCTTTTTCAAAATGCGACCTAAGAATAACTTAAGTGATATTTAAACTGACCCTTAATGCACGTACCACTGAATCATTCTAGAATATTCCGACGTCATAATCGATGCTAAAATTTCAATAACATCATCATATCTTGTCCGAACCTGAAGGAGTCATTAAGTTAGCATTAATTACTAACTAGTACTAACTACTTAATTATTAAATTTAAGCCTGTTTAATATTTCAATTGTGCTTATCTTTTGACTAAACCGAATACAGAATATCTTGCAATATAGACATGTGCAATTCTGCCTAATACGTGCACTCATATAATTTCAATGTACAATGCATTATTATGTCACCAATAACACAAATTTCAGGAAATTTGAATTTTTGTATTACAGGAATATAAGCTAAAGTAGCCAGCCGATTTCTTTTCACATGAAAATTTATCTTTTTCTAATGCAGGTATGCTCATATCATACCAGGTGGTGGTGGGTGTTAATACGAATAACACATTTTTCTTTTTGTGGTTTTGTGAGGGGGGGGGGGAACTGCAAATTTATAGTGCCTCTTATTAAAATTCTCCCTCTCAATCAATCAATTCAAAGCCGTCTGTCTGGTGGATAGATGATAGATAATAAATAAGGAATGTTTACAAATTCTTCCTTACTAATACAACGTAGTAATGTGAGCGTGATCCAGGGTAAACCACGCGACTATTATCATACCTCATACCTCGCATAAATAAGCCATCATACCTCACATTAATAGGCTATATTACTGATTCTAACCAATTAAATAATTCTAAGCCCTAGTGTTAAAATTGGAAAATATTAACTATATACGCTGAAGACCTTTCCTCGCTTTACGATGGTTTGGATGTTAAGTAAAGCCACGGCTCTTTTTCTCTTGATGCAATATAATCGCGTATCTTCTCTGTCCGCTCTCTGGCAATATACTTTCTACAATGTGGCCAGTCTGTTAACCTACTTGGGAGCTGTTTCCTGATATATGACTTCAGTCTTCATGATGCTGAAACCTAATAGAAGTTATTTCTCTGAGTATTCTAACGATGCGGAAGCAAAGGGCGATCCCAGGTGTACAACACGAAAGTGTCATATTTGAAGCCTTCAGCGTCAGGACTGATGCTTTCAAGAAATCAGTCACAGCATCCGGCTTCCAACTGACAGATGTATGTTTTAAAAATCCCGATATTAACTGCGACAGCTGTCCAGTATCTCTCGATGGAGACGAATAAATCACCTTATAGTGTTGTGAAGGTGTCGTAAATCATACTGTCAAAAAATTCGGGACAAACCCTCTCTTTTCCCGCTTCACTATGTCTGCCTAAGACTAAAATTTGAACGTGTAACTTGTCTGACTGACAGTGAAATCCAGCGAAGCAATAACGTGAAGTAAACCGTAAAAAGAATAATTCTTCGCATACTTCGGTATAAAGTTAAACGCAGTACTTCGATACTCGTAGGAAATACATTTTGCCTCATTTATTGCGGCTCTAAATATCTTCCACACACACACACAAATGAAAAAAAAAAGAAAAAAAATCTTACCTGTAAGATTTTGAAGAATAGCATAAGTCGCCTTGGATAGATGAACTGCGCGAAATGGCTCGCCGACATTCCTTTCATATCCCAAATTCCTATGATGCCATTAATTTGTGTTCTTGGATTAAGAGTGGAAATGTCGGATATAACGATCATCAGTGTGAGAATATCGGTGAATGAAACTTCAGATGTATTCCACTTTTCTGAAAAAAGTAAAAAAAATTACCATATGTAAAACTATGCAAGTTGACTTAGGTTTGTTATACAGAAGGTCGTTCGCACTTTATGGAAACGATTTTGTAATTTATTTTTGTTGTTTTCATTTTGAGAAAAAAATTTGGCAACTTCAGAATAATCGTCTGCTATTGTTTTGTTTTGATTGGAATGTAAAATAAAAGATTTATTTTGAAAATGGCTCCTAAAATTGATAGATAGCTCGAAGGTTACGTAACTACACTTTCCGAGGAGAAATATTCGTATCAACAAATTATAAAGCGGTGTAAAAATCGTGGTTATGGCATTTCAAATAAAGGTATTTATAACATAAAATTTGAAAGAAATAAGTCTAACTGAAAGTAAAAATGAAAACTTGATCGCAAAATCCCATCCTAAGACTGTTCGAACGCAGGTAAATATCAAGAAAGTGAAGTCTCTGATCCTTAAAGAAAATCCGCCGACTCAAACATCCATTGCATCGAAACTAGGAATGTCTTCTGGCACTGTAAGTAAAATCATTCATAAAGATTTGACGTTAAAAAAGATGCTTAAATCTAAAGTTCATCTTTTTTTTGCCAAAGAATATTGCTGAAAAGAAAATAAATTGTAGAAAATTATATGAAAAACACCCAGCTGCTGAAAAATGGAAATTTGTGGTAACACTCGATGGGGCATGGGTGTATTTAAGTGACTGTAATAAAAAAAGATCAATTTTCTATTGCTCAACAATTTCCTATTGCTCAACTGACAGGAATGACCGTACGAAATGGCTCCGTGAGGTTACAGAAAAGTTCCCATAGGGATTTAGGATAGTTGCAGAATTTTCTTACAACAGCAAATTAAAAATAAAAGAAAGTCTCAAGTAAAGCCAAAATTAATTCACTCTACTATCAGAAGAATATTTAAGAACCAATTTTTGAAGGCGAAATTCCGCCCTTATATGGAAAGGACATTGATAAAGTTGAGCTTCATATGGACAAAGCCTCTAGTCACATGTCTAAATCAACTGCCGTTTATTTAGCAAAGAAGGAATCAAAGACAGAAATAAAGTATATCCCATTTAATGAAATACCTGTAAAATTACCTGACGCTTCTCCAATAGAATTTTGCGCTTTCGGTTTATTAAAACGAGCCTTAGGAAAACGGCATCCAAGAACACTGAACAGACTTTGGAAAACGATCCAAGAGTAATGGAGTAAAACTGACATGACACTACTAAGACAAAGTTTACTTTCGTGGAAAATTCGAGCTAGAGCTATTGCCAAGAACAATGGCTATCAGAGAAAAGCAAATCGCCGCAAAAAATACGGTATTTATACATAAAACGTAACTATCAAAATCGTTTCTATAAAGTGCGAACGAACTTCTGTACTCTAGAAATATCTAAATAACAGCTTTTTAATATACTACTGGCAAAACGGAGTAACACATATCACGCCCTTACCATAATCAACTTTGAATAAAATTCTTCCTTCTTCATCTGAGTATGGAAGACAGGTATAAAAATCCAAATTCAACAGAGACTCTAAATTAGGTGGCAGGGAGAAGACTTCTGGATGGTTCTGTCTGACGTCATAAAAGTCTTGGATCGTCTTGTATGCTTTATCGCAGTCGAATTTTCTGACACGAAGAAACCGTTATGGGGGATGCTGGTGGTTCAGTGTTTTCTTGGTTCTTTCTTCTTGTTAATACTTCACCTTATTACACAATAATTTCTGATCACGGGTTCGCACATAATACGCCTTTATTATACATAGTATTTACACGCATGCATTTGAGTACAGTACAGTGCGGTGCTAATCCTTGCTACCGCGTTTCGCTTCGAATCTGCGTCGCATCTGAATGTCCGAGTGGGGTTACAAAACTATAGAGTGGCAGCGCCATCTAGCATAACAATTTCCCACACACTCCCCACCTGGACTCTTTTAAGAGTACATAATTATTACAATCAATATTTAACACTTTTCAAAATAAACAATATCTAAATTCAAGTACAATAATATTCTAATAGAAACATATTCAAATTCAAATGTCTCAATGAAATTGTATTAAACATATATATATTTTAATATTAAATCAAAATTAAATCCACATATCAATATGAGAAAATCAAATTGCAAAGAAATAAACTCAAATTATCGCATATCATACTTAAATTGTAAAAAGTAAACTACTTCATGCAAATTGACTATTTATAAGATAAAAAAGATTAATTTTAAAATTAAACATTTTATGTAGAGAAATAATATTTAAACAATGCAAAAAAAGAAAAAAAAGCATATAAAAAATCAGTTTTAAACACTTAAAGTTACATAATTAATCATTCAAGTAGAATCCAATTCAAAAGGATACAACAGTTGCACTGGTTTTCTGAACAATCCTTTTGAAGTTTTTACCATACATGCTCTAATAAGATTGTCTCTACCATGAATAATGTCTAGAATTATTCCCAAGTCCCATAACAGTTTAGATTTGGAAGTCCCGTCTACCAGTACAATGTCTCCGACCTGGAGATTTCGGTGTTTTTCTGCAGTTTTATAACGATGGGCAGAGTTCAAATGGAATAAATATTGTTCCTTCCATTTAGTCCACAGCTGTTTCAATAATCTTGTTTGATAAATCTTCCTTCGGATTAAATTCTCTTTAGTGGAAAGTTTATTTTCCAGTTCAGCAAAATGGAGAGGATAACTAAAGTCCTGTCTACCGAAATGGAGGAAATGAGCAGGTGTGAGGGGCTCAGGTTCTCCAAATTCACTGGTTGTGTAAGTCAGAGGTCGCATATTGAGAACGACTTCAATTTCCGTTAAAATTGTCGTTACTTCCTCAAATGAAAGGAGAGATCGTCCCAAAATCTTCCGCAATGGGTCTTTTACACATTTTACCATTCTCTCGTAGAAGCCTCCCCACCATGGGGCACGTTCCACGATGAACTTCCATTTCACACCTTGGCTGGAAATGAAATCTTGTAGTTCGCGCTCTTTTATGATCTTATGAAAATTTTGAAGCTCTTTATCCGCAGCCTTGAAACTTTTAGCATTATCTGAGTATATTACCTTACAAGTGCCACGTCTTGACAGAAATCGCCGAAAGGCCAAAAGAAAGGATTTTGTGGTCATATCTGTGGATAGTTCTAAATGGACAGCTCTGGTTGTGGCGCAGGTGAATAATACGATGTACGATTTTGAGGTATCGTTTTTATCTCTTCTTATGAAAATCGGTCCTGCAAAATCTAACCCGATTACGCTGAATGGTGGTGATTCTGTTATTCTGTCTCTTGGGAGTTGACCTGTTAATTGGTTGGATGGTTTTGCATTATATTTCTTACAAAGTAGACATTTTCCGATGATTTTTCTCACAAATTGTCGTCCTTGCGGAATCCAAAATCGTTTTCTTATTTTTGTTAGGGTCAAAGTAACTCCGCTATGTATCATTTTTTGATGCTCTTGCATTACTAACAATTCTGTGAATCTTTCATTTCTAGGTAATAGAATTGGATTTATTACACTCGGACTAAAATTACCTTGATTGAGTCTACTTCCTATTCGTAGTAAATTATTGTCATCTAAATATGGGTATAAACTGTAAATTTTTGAATTTTTCTTAACGTGTTCATTATCTTTTAAGGAATCAATTTCTTCTTTATAAACTTTCATTTGCACTTCTTTTATCATGAACTCTTCGGCTTCTTTCATTTCTTTAGCTGATAAGGTTCCTTCATGTTTAGTCGAATTTCTTGAGTTAAATATGAACCTTTTTATCCATGCTACTATTCTAGTTATCTTCAGTAACGAACTAAAACGCTCCATCTCTATAAATTGTTCTTGAGAATCTGATGTACAAAAATTCTGAGAAATTATCTTTCTAGTTTCTTCCTGCTTAAATTCGTCTTCTGCTTCTTTTGCTTCTCTGGGCCAAAATTCAATATCTTTAATCAGCCATGGAGGACCAGACCACCATAACTTATCATTTTCGAGGTCCGTAAGATTGAGTCCTCTTGTAAGTCTATCAGCAGGATTATCACGACCAGGACAATGTCTCCAGTCTTTTGGGTTAGTTAGAGTTTGGATTTCAACAATCCTGTTACTCACGAAGGGTTTCCATGTACTAGAGGAACTCTTAACCCAGTGAAGAACAATGTTCGAATCTGTCCACAAATATTGTTTTTTAACACTAAACTTAAGGATTGACAGTACACGGTTGATCAGCCTAGCGCCAATCAAGGCACCCATAAGTTCTAATCTTGGTAATGACAACCGTTTTATTGGAGCTAATCTGCCTTTTGAAGTAACAAAGCTTGTCTTCACATCGTTATCCTTTTCGAATCTAAGAAAAATCACAGCACCAAAGGCCTTTTCGCTTGCATCACTAAAACAGTGAATTTCTACGTTGTCATAAGTGCCCTGTAAATCTCGGAAATAGTACCTGGGTATTTCTATCTTACTAAGGTGTGGAAGTTGTGCACACCAGCTATCCCATTTGTTCTCTAGTCTTTCTGGCAATTTTTGGTCCCAATCGATACCCTGTTCCCACAATGACTGGAAAATAATTTTTATAATGACTGTAAACGGAGTTAGGAATCCAACTGGATCAAAAATTCTCCCAGCCGCACGAATTACGGTTCTTTTAGTTTTTTCTTCACAATTAACAAATTCCGAAAGATTGTGATTATCTAATCTGAAAATATCTTTATTGGTATCCCATATTAATCCCAAAATTTTAAATGGGGTTGCACTAAGTGATGTGTCGGGACATACATCCAAATTTGATGTTCGTAAATATTCCTTTAAAAGAGGAGAATTACTTTGCCATTTGCGCAGGGACATGTTAGCTTTTAGAAAAATGTCGAATGACTCTTTTGATAGCTTTAATGCCTCTTCCACTGTAGATGCACCTAACAACAAATCATCTACATACATTGAATTATTGATTACAGAGCAAGTTTCGGGATATTGACTTTCGAATTCTTTTACATGGTGTTTAATTACAGCTCCTAACAGAAACGGACTAGATGTCACACCAAATAATACACGCGTCATTTTCATTATTACAAATTCCAACGGAGAATCTGCATTTTGTGGAAGTTGATCAATCCACAAAAATCGGGTCAAATCTCTATCACTTTCTGCAAGGCTTATTTGTAGAAATGCCTTTTCTATATCTGCCACTACTGCGATGTTATTACTCCTGAATTGTAAAATTAAATCAAATAAATCTGAATTTAAATTTGGACCTGGAAGAAGTACGTCATTTAGAGATAACTGAGAAGGAGAATGTGCCGAAGCATCAAAAACAATGCGCAGTTTCGTAGTTTGTTTATCTTTTCGAATTACCGGGTGATGGGGTAAATAGTAGGTTAAATTGCCATTAGTTGAGTTTACATCCTGGGGTTCAACTATCTCTACTATTCCTGATGACAGATAATCTTCAATGACGGCTTTGTACTCTTTAAATAAAGTAGGGTTATTTCGAAATCTTTTAACTAAAAATTCAAATCTCTTTTTTGCAAGATCATAATTATTTGGAAGATCAATTGCACCGAATCTCATAGGTAACTTGACTTCATATCTATCATTCTCAAATTTAATATTTCTTTTAAATTCTTCTAAGGTTTGTTTATCGCATGCTTTTGTGTCTATAGGTTCATCCCTAATTCCTAATGATTCAAGTTCCCAAAACCTTTTAAGTTCAATCGATGCTTTATCATCATCGTTATTTTCCTCCCAAATAGAAACATACATTGCTCCCACTAAATTACTCGAATTAATTTCATTAGAAAATCTTCCGTGAAGTGTCCATCCAAATTTTGTTTCGTTCAAAACAACAGTTGGTGAAAGACGTTTAATTTTTCCTGTCATAATTGACCAATAATAATCACTACCTACTAATAAGTCTATTTTATTTCCTTCGTTTAATTCATCAGAAACATCTGACAAATCAATCCCCAATTTTTTAATTTCAGCGCGCAATTCAACGTTAGGCGCTCCTATTATATCCGGACAAATGCTTTCTGATTCTAAAGCTTCTAGACTAAACATATAATCCGAATTCGTATCTTTCAATAACACACGTACTCGATTTTGAGAGCTCACTGGTGGGTTTGGACCGCCTGCAAAAGTGTGAATTCTGAGTGACTCATGACCTGTCACCTCCAATTCCAATTTACGTGAAACAGTTTTGTTTATGAAGCTCCGTTGAGCGGCGGAATCGAATAATAAACGAACATTAACAATTTCGTTTCTGCCGACAAGCTTACAACGTATCGTTTGAAAGTAAACATAAGAGTCGCCGGTTTCGCACTTGTTTTTATTATGTGGTTGATGAATCAGAGACGAAACTATCACTTGTTTCTCGCTCGTGGAAGGTTTAACTGGATGTTTTGTCTGCATATTTTTCTCGCATAAGGATTTTTGGTGCCTCTTTGACAGGCAATTAGTACATTGAATATGGGTCGAACGGCACTGGTTTGCACGATGGAATTGTTTATAGCATTTGAAACATTTCGCTTGCTTACGTAAGGAATCCTTCCTCTGCTCTAAATTTAAGTTACAATTTTCAGATTCATGTTTTTCGCTACAAAATGCACAATGATTTTCTGTTACAGTATTTAAAGTAAATGCAGATGGGGTCTTATTTTTTACCTGATAAGAATATTTCGTCGGAAAGTTTTGTTTAGTTCTATTTTCAAAAGGCTTTATGCTTTCGAAGTTACAAGTTGTTACATTTAGAGATTTTTCGCGCGCTTCTGTTTCCTTTTTAAGGTAATTTAGTAAGGCGGTTACATTCGTTTCTTTTTTATCACTTTGCTCCCTATGGAATTGCAAGACAAGATCATTTGGAATACATTTGTACAATATAGGCAACAATAAACAATTGTACGAGTCAGACTTAATTTCTAGGGATTCAAGACTTCGTATTTGTACAGATATTTCATCGTATAATTTTCTTAATGCAGTTACATCGTTTGATCTACGCACAGGCTCTAAATTTAGAAGACGGTTGGTATGTGACCCAATTAAAACTTCTCTTTTCCCATAACGAGAAGTTAAAATATCGACCGCCGTTTTATAGTTTTCAGCAGTTAAGGGCAGACCACTTATGGCGGTAGCCGCTGAATCGCTAAGCAAAGTTTTAAGATAGTTAAATTTTTCTATATCCTGAAGTGTTTCGTTTTCGTGAATTGCGACTTTATATTGAGGCCAAAACTCTTGAAATTTACATATGTCGCCTGTAAAATTATTTAGGGATATACGAGGTAATTTCGTATTAGTTTTCAATTTTGTATCGCCTATTGTTTCTGTACTAGATCGATTTAGATCTGTATTACATTGATTTGAAATCGAATCTTTATTTAATTTACTCAAGTACCTATTTGCACGCGATCTACAGAGCACAATTGACTGATTATATTCAACCGAATATTCTATTTCCAATTGTAAATCTTTAGTTTCAGTTTGGTTTTCAATGATCTCATCCAAACCAGTTAATGCAGTTTTGTGTTCTAAAAGAACTTCGAGGGAATCTTGAACAACTTCTGGGTTTGAATCTTGTTTATTTATTTCATCATCAATTTTCTTAATTAGTTTAGTAATTAAACTTCTAATTGTTCCTCTTTTCGTTTTGTTACGTTTTAGCGAATCTTCTGTACTCATCTTTATACTTCTACAAATTTCAGAAAACAGAAATAAATTCACTTACCCGATGATCTTCAATCAAAATTTTTACCTCTAATGGGTATCTAATCATCTAATCTGTGTATCCAAAAGAAAGGTGATATTAACAGCTTCCCGGCCGATGCACCAAATTATATGGGGGATGCTGGTGGTTCAGTGTTTTCTTGGTTCTTTCTTCTTGTTAATACTTCACCTTATTACACAATAATTTCTGATCACGGGTTCGCACATAATACGCCTTTATTATACATAGTATTTACACGCATGCATTTGAGTACAGTACAGTGCGGTGCTAATCCTTGCTACCGCGTTTCGCTTCGAATCTGCGTCGCATCTGAATGTCCGAGTGGGGTTACAAAACTATAGAGTGGCAGCGCCATCTAGCATAACAATTTCCCACAACCGTAGCAAATAAGCGTTGTCAGTCCGATATTTCACATTTTCATCACCTGTGGAAAAGAAGTGAAATAAAACACCCCAGTTAGTTCTTAATAGTGAATTTGAAATTAAAACGCTCATTTGAATTCTTGATAAAGTAAGTACAAGCTATGGTTATAAATATCTGAATAATAATTTTTGCAAGCGCAAATAATTGTATGAGAAAATACAGTAAATAAAATTAATAAGGTTGTAATGTATTTTTTATTTACATAATATCGTCAGGGAAGCTCAGTTCATTTCCACGCACTTCTGATTTGGTCTTTTCTTGGAAAAAGAAGTTAAAAAGTGGAGGCATTAATAAATGAAACAACAACAACAAAAAAGAAAAGTTAGCTGCGGCCCTTGGTGGTCAGCAAGCGCTGGACGTTTGTGATCTGTCAGGATTTTAAACTGTTGTTTCTTGTTTTTTTCTTTTCTTCTTCAACTCTGAATATGAATTGGTAGAAAGAAGGGTTTCTTTTTTAAACAGTTCACTCCATATCGAAAAAGGTTAAGAGCATTTTTTTTGTGTGATATCAAATTGAGTACATGATTGGCCAGGAAAATTTCCTGAAATCAATCTAAGCGAAATTATCCTGTCGTCATAGCAAGAATGCCGGTGAAGGCAGACCGGCCTTCAAGGAAGACAAAGAAAGACACGTCAAACAACCGCCAAATCTTAAAAGACCACAAAACGTGGCTTCATGGCAATGAGAAACATATGTCTGAAAACGTTGAAATCAAACCATTTTGTGTCCTTAACTGGTCAGGAATTTGTCTTGGCATCAACCCGATCGACGCTCTAAAGTCAATTATGGTAAGAAGATATAAGGCAATGGACAATACGTGAAACATCCTCTAGATCTGAATCAAATCAGGGCTTAATAGTAAGGTGAAACATATTTGATAACATGTATAATCAAAACTAACTCGTGTGACGAAAGAAACTATCAAACCCAACGGATGTCACATTAGTTGCTAAACCGATTCTTTGGCCAGTCCGTGAGAAAAAAACAGCACCAATTTACTTCATTTTGGTCTTAAATGAAAGATTTTACTCTATAAATGTGTCAACTTTGTTTTTTGTAACGCAATTTCTATTAATTAGCGATAATTTACAATTAAAACATTATTTTCTGTGCAGGCTCAGTGACATGTTTAAACGTGGCTTTAGATACTCACTAAGCACGAGGCCGCATAAATACATTAATTTGTTTTTGTGCATGTTCAG
This sequence comes from Dolomedes plantarius, assembly GCA_907164885.2. NCBI lineage: Eukaryota > Metazoa > Arthropoda > Arachnida > Araneae > Dolomedidae > Dolomedes > Dolomedes plantarius. The sequence goes on along the minus strand of OU015498.1, from coordinate 144,578,478 downwards.
TGACATGTTTAAATCTGGCTTTAGATAATTAATCAGCAGGAAGCCGCATAAACACATTCATTTGTTTATCCCAAGGAATCTCTCTAGCTCGCTCTCTGCCATTTTTTATTTTTAATTATGCTTGGGCGATATAGAATTAAACCTGACGGAAATTGTTTATTTAGCGCTGTTGAGTAACCCAATTTATTTTTATTGGGTTCAAAAGAATTTTTTAAAGTGCATTTCTCTATTCTTCATATTATGATTTTCAACACTTGGCAATGATAAGTTGAGTATAATTTGTGTATTAGTACATATATTTATTATCCAGCCGTCATATTTTGACGGGTATCAATTAGTTAGGTTTAATATATGAAGGTTAAGACATCCGTGTCTAGGCTAGATATGGGCACGTTAAATCCGTAGACCGGAAAGTCCCTGTGTGAGGTCAGAGAGGGTGGGAGAGGGTACGATCCCCCAATGGGGTTGCTCGGTCAAAATTAATCTCATATGACTGAGTGTAGAGCGTTTATTAATTTAAAGCTGCATTTAAACTTTCCCGGTCTTGACTTCCAGAAAATTATTTAATAAGAGTTAAATATCGCATAATTTTTAAATTTTTGACGCAGCTTTCTCAAGTTAAAGGACAAAAACACAGCATGAGATTTGCCTCCTCGTGAATCGAGAATAAGTCAAGACATCTCGTAAATAACTCAAAAATGGAAAATGTTATACTCTATAGCAGTGTTTCCCAACCTTTTCGAGTCGGGACCCCCTTCAACAGTTTCCACGCATTCTGCGCCCCCGCCACCCTTTCTTGAATATTTTGATTAGATTAACTTAATGTTTAATTTAATAAAAATTAAATTTGTAAGAAATGGAAAAATTAAATAAACATTATCCTCACATTAAATAACCATACAAACGTACATAACGTAAACATACAGTACATAAACATAGCGTGCGTAATACAACGTACGTAAACATAACATATGTAAGCAACGTACGTAAACATAGCGTATGTAAACAATGTACGTTTACATAACATATGTAAACAACGTACGTAAACATAACGTATGTAAACAACATACGTAATGTAACGTATGTAAACATACCGTAGCATAAACGTACACCCAAAGTACATATATTATATAAATAAACATATAAACGCACATTAAATAAACATAATTATTAATAAACATACCCCAGTCAAACGTGTGTAAAAGAAAGAACAGAACAGAATCTCAAGAAAATTAATGGACCAACTGTATTGATTCAGAATTATATAACAATATAAATTAAAAAAACGTTTATCTAAATAAAATTGATTTATTCCGTTGGAGATACCACAATAGTAATGCCACACGTGAAAGCATAGTCTCATAAAAAGAAATTAAACGTTTAGAATTTACGCAATAACTATTTCTATTTACCGCAATTTCTATTTACCACCCATTAAGGGCGGTAGGTTTCTAAAGAACTGAGTTTACGCCTTGAATGGGAGTTTTTTTCTTTAAAAACCATTACTGTCCTGCAGTTTCATAGTAAATAAACATTGACAAATTTTCTCGGTGAAATTCGCTAAAAAATTATTTTAGTTGGCTAAAACCGTGGCGATCCCCCCAGAAAACACTTCGCAACTGCCTTGAGGGTCGTCACCCATAAGTTGGGAATCCCTGCCCTATAAAAAAATATATAGGTTACATTGAAAACTTTTACGGAAAGGAAATAAACACACCTATTTACAAAGCCAATGTTTTTATTAATGAAACCATTTATTTCAGAGAAATGGTTATCATATCCCAGACCTGTTTCATCTTAAAATTGCTAGTACAATCATCTCAGAGGAGCAGTGGCGTAGCGAGAGGGGTGCAATGGGGTCTATTATGCCCCGGGCGCCACTCACAAAGGGGCGCCAAATGGTCCTTTTGACTATTCCTACATATTAAATTACTATATGTTTTTCGGGGAGGTGGGGCGCCAAAAAGGTATCGTGCCCCGGGTGCCAGTTATGCTCGCTACGTCACTGCAGAGGAGTATTTTTAATCAGTACCCTTTTAAGCGAAAGCATGCGTAATAATCTGGACGACAACTTAAATGACAACTAAGTTAATCAGGTAACACAAAAGTTAAACGTAAATACAATTATGCACACGGAATTGATATCTACGTTTAAATTCAAGTAATTTTATCTTCAGAGTGATACGAATTGTGAATATAATATCTATTCAAGACAACGTGTACATTACTTATTATTTTCGTTGCATTGTATGAGAAATACAGCCAAAATGTATACATAGCATTTTACAACTTATTAACGACAAGTCGGAATATAACTCATTAATTCCATGCAATTCGGTCTCGTCAATATATATGCACAAAAGAAAATTAAGGATTATAACTAGAAACCAGGAAAAATTATAATTGAAATTACAATGTTTGAATTAGTTTTGTTATTTCTACATATATTAAGATTTTAACGGACTGAATACGTTTTACTACGGTCAGTTGTACAATACTTCACTTTTCGATAATAGTAATAATGATAAACATAAACTGATAAAGTCAATTTCGCAACAATGGGATATTTCACGAGTTTTGATCAATAAATAAATAAATAAATAAACAAATAAATTTCGTCAAAATTTCACGATGCTAAGTAAAATTGATTAATGTATAAGTTTCCCATTGATATGCGCATTTCCTAATAAAGCGCAAAAAATAGAATACAACTATGCCACGCATGTAAGTCAAAACCAAGAGTCAAGAACACCGTATTTTTCTGACGGTAAGACGCACCTCAAATTTATGGGAGGGTTTTAAGAAAAGAATATTTTATAATTCGTTAAGTATATAGAGATATTTTCAGTTTCTCACTTAATAAAGAAAAATATATATGTAATAAAAATATTGATATAACAAATATAATAAATAATTTTTATATAATAAAATATTTATGCTATTTTAATGTTACCTTTGGACCATAAGACGCACCCGAATTTTAGGACGATTTTTTATATGTAAAAAGGCGCGACTTATGGTCCGAAATGTACAGTAGTCTTACTTCTGAGCCTTTGTTTTAAATCTTGAAGGCAGGCCTCTTTTGATTCTTCCGTTTCATTAAGTTCCACGCGAGCCTTTTCCAAATCGCGCTCTGACAGATCAAAAACGTCAGATGGAAGATATGTCAAATTTTCAACCAGTAAAGGTTTCCGGCCTGAAGGCGTTACTAGTGTCTGTTCCATTTCAGTCTGCTTGTAGATACTGACTATAACCACAAAATATTTTGATGTTGATACATTACCATACTGAGAGAAAAAGAGTTGGAAAAAACCACTCAAAGAAATAATTTGACGAATAATTACAAAAATGAACACACCGTGTGACCGATTTCATAACATCAAAACCTTCGACTCGCAACGCTGATAAGATAATTACATAATGATAGAAGTCAAGGTCAATGAACTTGTATAAAATGGTGCTGCCATCTACTGCCGTGAATGGTAACATTCCTAAGTTTTCGGAGCATCGTGAAATACAAAAGATGAGTACAGAGAGAGAAACAAATGAATCGCATCGCACAAATTTAGAATAACTTGTTCACGTCAAGCTACCACATATTTGAAATCTTTGCAGATAAGGAGAATAGATAAAAGGGATCATAAATAAATAATATTTGTCTCTTTCTTTACTTGATGTAAATTGATGAAAAATTTAATCTAAAATTTCAAGTGCGAATTTGATTTTGCATACCTGCTATTTTAATGATAAGCTATTTATAAATAAAAGTCTAAATTATAATAAGTTATTAATAAATAACGTTTTATTTATTAATATATAAGTTATTAGTAAATAAAACGTTAATAGTTTGAAGAAAATTATTCTACAAAATTATACGTGAAATAAAATTCTAAATGACTTCAGGTCAAATGAAATACCTCTTCCCTTTTAAATATACCTTTCTTTTCTGCACATTTAGTAAAGAAAAGATAACTGAATATCCGTATATAATTGAATTTGATAAACACTTATAGCTGTTAGTCATTCGCTTTTCAAAGCTAAACACAGCGTTTGTTCTATTTTACATCTTCGTCAAGTAACGTGACATATTCTTATGGAAACTGTTTTTGCATCAATCACTTCGGTTTCTCTTTCTTGATTTTCCGCATTTAATTAAGCGATGCAATTTGTCTCCTGGGTAATCCAGAAAGTGCATACAATTGCTCTTCATATTACATTCGGTGATGTATTTAGCAGGGCTTGCCTTACCTGGATGTGGCTCCGGATGCAAGAAATATTTTTGCCCCCAAACAGTTAATCAGCAGTAAAAAAAAAAAAAAAAAAAGCATAACCTCTTTTCAGAAAAAAATAACGACATTAAATAAAAAAAAAACACATTACAATTTTAAATGTGTGACTTTTTCAATGTCACGTCATTAATAATAATAGCAGAATCACAATTTTTAAAAGTCTCGAGACTTAATATAGCACGTGCTTTGAATCCCCCTGCACACATTGTTAAAGGAAGGTAATTTTTAATTACAGTATTTTTCGGACCATAAGACGCACCTCATATTTATGGCAGAATTTTTAGAAAATAATATTTTTGTATTTTATTAGGTATATAAAGATCAATTTCTTACTTAATGAGGATAAAAAATATTTATAATAAATTATATATTATATATATATATATATATATATATATATATATATATATATATATATATATATATATAATATGTGTAATAAAATATTCATTTTATTTTAATGTTACTTTCGGACCGTAAGATGCACTCCGATTTTAAGTCAATTTTTTATGTAAAAAGGTACGTCTTACGGTCCGAGAAATACGATAGTTTTAATTTACTAATATAAAGTTCTACACTTGCTATATTAACTGGAGATATGCGGGAAGAGTTATTAAAAATGCGCTCAATGCAAAGAAACTGGAGCTTATTTATCCTCTCAGACGATTGCCGTAAATGCGGAGAGAGCAGTTTTGTAAGACCCTGGATCGGGTTATTTGATCATTTCTTCATCTGAACCAGGGGTTCCCAATCGGTGGTCTGCGGACCCCAGGTGGTCCGCGGCAGCCTCGGGAGTGGTCCGGCACCACATATAAAAAAGTTGCTAAACTGGTGAAAAAAGTAATTCGTACTGTACATTGTACAATAGCAATAATAAATAATGTGTTCTAAAAAACTGTTTTTGTTAATCACCCATGAATCAATCAATATGTTTCAATTTCAGGCTGAGATTTAGGATATCTAATTCTAAAGACTGTAAACAAGGTTGAAACAAAAAGTGAGTGGATTAATCTTGTATCCCTTTTGCCTGGGGGATATTCTATACCCCCATACCCCCCGGAAATTTCCCCCCCTCAAGCAACACCTCCTAAAAAAGTTCGTTTAGGAGGTGTTGCCTCAAGTCGGTGTATGTATGTCTGTGTGTGTGTGGGGGGGGGGAGGTCCACAAATGGTTCAATATCTGGCTTAGTGGTCCGCAGACTTCTACGGGTTGGGGACCACTGATCTGAACTAACCAGACTCTACCGGTAGGAGCAACAGTTTTTTGAACAGCTTTCAAAGAGGAATTAGAAGAAATCTTTGGGGAGTTTTCTCGTCAAGCTATGCCGTTTCATTGATAGGAAGATATAGCTTACTTAGGCCTAAGTTCCAAATGACTTGTAATAAATTATATATACTTGCTTTTATCATTTTTTCAATGAATATAATTTTTTTTAACCGGAAGTCACATTGAGAATAACACTTCCTCACATCATTGGCATTGTTCAGGTGGTGGAATGCTGGCCCGAAGGAAAGGAGACCCGAGTTCAGATCCCGATCCTATCAAAGGTTAGGAAATCAAGGTTTGGGTTCCTTCTTAGCAGACAGTCGTTATAAATTTCTATAGTATCTTAAAAATGAATATGAATAACTTCTTTGCGCTAAAAATAGGCATATGTAGTTTATAAAAGTCGAATATTTCCGTCGAATGTTTCCTGGTTATTTTACTGAGACTATTGGTTTTCAAAATCTTTTTTTTTTCAAATGTATAGTGGATGTCGTTTATATAAAGGTGTAATTTTTAAGCAATTTTCTATGCGCATAAGAAAATTGTATAGAGAGAAATTCACAGCAGCCAAACTGTAGAATGAATATGAATAACATCTTTGAGCTAAAAATAGATTTTAAAATGTAATATTTCGTATTTATATGTAAAGGGGCACAGGACCTTGAAGCTCGACGAAATGACTATAAATATGGTCCAATTCTAACCACAAAAACTCAAATAATATTAAAAAAAGAAATTTTCTTTCTTTATACATATAAAGTACATATCTTTAAATTTGTCATATATAAAAATGGAAATTATAAATCTATAAATAATTTTCAAATTAGCAGTTTAGAATTTTATATGATTAACTGCTAATTTGAGTTTGCGTGCATAATTACTTTTATACTATCAATAGGAAACTGATAAAACTACACTCATATGTGTATTTCATGGTACTCTACAGTTTAAAACCAGAAAAATGTACAATTCTGGAAACCTTTTTTTTATGTGGGAAATTATGCAAATAAAAGTGATAATTTTTGAAGTTTTCCAATTTTATTCTCAAATTTTATTTTAAATAATATTTATTACATTTTTTTTGGTTTTACATTACAGGTAAATATATTACAAGTGTATTCTGACCATTAATTATTTTCTGCAAGCATATATCTTAATTTTATGATGCGCGCAGAATTTCATAATTTTGAATCACCAGGTAATCATATAAAATTCTAAACTGCTAATTTGAAAATTATTTATAGATTTATACTTTCCATTTTTATATATGACATATTTTAAGATATGTACTTTATATGTATAAAGAAAGAAGATTTCTTTTTCTAATATTATTTGAGTTTTTGTGGTTAAAATTAGACCTTATTTACATTCATTTCCTCGAGATTCAAGGTCCTGTCCCCTCCTTAGTCGAATGTTTCCGTCGAATGTTTTCTGGTTATCTTACTGAGACTATTGGTTTTTAATTTTTTTTTTCAAATGTATAATGGATGCCATTTATAATAAAGGTATAATTTTTAAGCAACTTCCTATGCGCATCAAAAAATTGTATAGAGAGAAGTTCACAGCAGCCAAACTGTATTTTCGACATCATATACGTTTGAAATAATGTTTTATGATTTTTGTCAATTTCACTCGAGTCTGAAATTGTGGAAAACTCAAGTGAACAGAGGATAGGTCAACAATGAATGCATTTTACGAATCTTTGTGGGGGCGCTTACTTCTTTCAAAAAATTCGATATAATTTTCTTCATTAGAATCTAGAAGAAAACAATGCTTTTCTATCATGCGGATAGCTGTCAGAAAAACGTACTATTTACTGTCAACTCTGGAATTGCGGAAGGAAAAATATATTGAAATACAGCCATTGCGGACAGTACGTTTCAAATCAATTTTGCTACGTATTTTCCCTACAGAACAATTTTTCTTATCTGTCGACGATTTGTTATCTTTCCTCGTTAAAAATAGATACCATCCTCAATTTAAAATCTATAAAGGAAAATATAGTGACTATTGTATTTTAGAGTTAAAAACAACCTATTTTTTATTAAGATTTCCTCTTTCTGTAAGTAACAAGTAAGGTTTCTCTTACTGTACAGTAGAATCATTAAAAAAAAAGAAAAAAAAAAAAAGAAGGAAATTGTTTAGGTGTATTAGTGCAGCACAAATAATATTTATGATTCCTTTAATTATTCCAAAAAATATCAGAGTTCCACTGTCATTTTCCCAACAATTTATCAAGGTTTCATGAAAAGATATTCTGTAATGGTTTGGATTCATTTTAAAGACAATGGTTTGGATTCATTTTAAAGACAAACTCCGTTCGTTAAATGCGTCAAAACATTATCAAATAGCTCGGAAACTTTCACAGAAACATATAAACAGGTTATAAGCTGGATTGTTATGTTTTTATTAAGGTTGTTATGTAATAACCGTATTGGAATCACTCATCTCAATGTTAACATTTAGAGAATATGTGCCCGAGGATTGCCGGCTTGAATTGAAAGATTCTTTTTTTAAATTTCACTCTGTAATAAAGAGAGAAAATTTACACATTGAGGCATTTTTCGTTCAAATAATATTTTTAAACTTAAATTTTTCAGGGGGAAAATCTGGTAGAGTGTGTTTTAAACGCTCCTAAATTCCTTTGGTGGCCGAAACTTATAAAATGAATCATGTTTCAAGGTGCAAAAAAGTTAAGGCTATCTGAAAATGTCATTTTTTTATTGGATTATCAGCATTTATGTAGCTGTGAACAGTAGACACATTTTCTTTATAGGTCAATACTGAGGTGAACGAATCCACTAAGGTTAGTACATAGCAGCCTTAAGATTTCCTCTTTCTGAGGGAACAAGGAAGGCTAAAAACACTTTTTGTACCTTAGCATCTAACAGAAAGGGAAGGAAAACTTCTTGGTATATTCATGTAGTGCAAATAATACTTATGATTGTTTTAATCATTCCAATAAATATCCGGCTGTCACTGTTAATTTCCCAGCAATATTTTACATGTTCATGAAAAGATGTTAAATGCACCAAAATATCTTCTAATCACTTGGAAACTTTCAACATCTCCATTCTTTCGTCTCTTTTTGAAACTATTTTAGGTAAACGAGTTGCAATAGTCTGCGTATTGTGGCGATATTTTTCTATGAAATTCAAGCCGGACAGCTGAGTTTTACAGCATGTTTTCCCTCTATGTTCTCATTTTCGATAGGACACGCGTCTATGTAATAACATTTCGCAACCGTTAGAGTTCATCCAAACAAGTAATCTTTCTGTGCTTAAGCATATTAGCGTTAAAATGCTACTGTTGTCTTTGATAGATTAGCATTTCTGCATCTTTCAAGTTCGCCGAAATTTCTAATAATGCCTTTGCGACGTTTTAACAGGCAAGAAAAAATTATGAATTTAATTTCTAAAATCTTGGTACGGATTTAGAATCTCAAACCAAGATTTTTTTAAATGGGTTTATTCAATACAAAATAATTATGAAATTTAATTTCATAATTATTTTGTATTGTAATCTTCTCTATTATGGTAATGTATTGTTTGAATGGTTCAGATTATTTTGCTACAGATTACAAAAGTGTGACATGATTTAGCTTAAATTGAATTTTCTAATTAATTTTTCTTTCTTCATTAGAAAACACCGAATATCTGTATTCTGTCAGTGTTGATTAGATGGTGGAGATGAGTGATCACTACGATCATCTTTAGCTACTAAGTGCAGAACGTGATTTTGTTAGTATTGACTATGAAAGTTTTACGTCGTGACCATTTTATATAGCCTTGTAACATTTACGAGTTTGTCACCCAAAACGTCATTTGATTCCTCTTGTAAGTCCATCTTAAAATATCAACGAAATCTGCTGAGAAAACAAAGCAAGAAATCTACTACCGCAGTTGTCTCTCTACTTCATAGAAAATCACCGACACGCTTCCTCTTAAACTTTTAGAAAGATGTAATAACAACAGTTCCATTTCAGAGAATTTATCTATCCCTTTGTTCTCTAATATAATAATTTGTAGTCTTGTTTGTATCACTTTACTATATTTTTATCCACATTTGCATCATGATATTTGAATATCTTGCAGAAAAACATCCTCAAATATCGGCATTTGAGAATTGCACCATATCAGCATTTTAGAGTTTTAAACACAAGTCACGCATTTGGTATCTCTCCAAAGCGCAAAAGGATTACATGAACATGTGCTAACACGGAAAATAAGCTGTCTGAAAGAAAAGAATTGTTAAGATAGTAGCCAGACCTTGTAGCATCGTTTTGTATCATGATAATCCTTACGTGACACCACTCAATGATACATACGAAGAAGCATCCTTGAACTTTCATCCAACTGATTACACTTGGGGTATTGTAACAAGCAATAAGACGTAGTGTTCCTCTCTCTTCCAAGTTGACCAATCACTGATTCCCTTTTGTAACAGCCAGTTTTTCTAACGATTGCGGAAAATTATTTTGTCAGTAATAGACCCATATTTATGAACTGGTTATGAAATAGATTTCAAATGATTATAAATTCTTTCCTGATAATGAAAAATTGTCGTTGCTAATATTTCCCATTGCCACCTGCGCTAAGGATCTTGTATCCGCAAGATGAAAAATGATCTGGTATTGGACACAGCTGGAGTATGATGGTTAAAAAGAGTTAAATAAACAGTTTATATAGGGTTTAATAAACATAAAGGGTTTATTAAACTAGATTTAATAAACATTTAACGCTATAGGACAGGAGTGTCCAACCTTGAAGCTTCCTTGGGCCACATTGAAAGAAGACGAATTGTTTTGGGCCACACAAAAATATACCTAACATGAAAAATAGTTTAATAGTAAAATAAGTATAATATATAGTTAACATTTATTTCATTATAAATTGTATTTATAATTATAAAGATAACTGTAGGAGTCATAAGACTGATGTGATATTTGAATTTGAGAGACGAATGAATCAATATCTGGGTCAATCGAAGTGATTACAATTCTCAGGGAACTCTTAAGATTTCACCCGATATTTTGGTTCTAATTTGACTCTTAATGTGCTTCACTCGTGAAAATAGTTGTTCACAGATGTACATGCTTCCAAACAATGATGACATGAATAACGCATGACTATGCAGTGAGAGATATTTATCTCTCCGCAGGTATGATTTACAAAGGTCCAACAAAAAGATTTGATTGAATTTCTCTTTAAGTTGGATATCAGAATGCAACTCTATGCATTCCATTTGAAAATTTGCTGGTAGCATATCCATATCGACTGTAAATGGAGTAGCAATGATGCAAAACAACTGTTTATTTTTCAACAAAGCGGGATCTGTAAGGCTTGCCTGCCATCATCGCCAAGGAGGGCTATTGATATATTTTTCGCTTTGAGCTCTCTTTCTGGGCCGCACTAACACTTGCTTTGGGCCACATGTGGCCCGCGGGCTGCGGGTTGGACACCCCTGCTATAGGACATCTACATCAGGGTTTCCCACAGTGAGCGATACTGTCCCCTGATGGACTCTGGATGGACCCAGGAAAGGGGGGGGGGGGTCAATTTAAATTGAAACTCAGCTACCAACAGTTCTTGCTGTAAAAACAGACACCGATGCTTTATCATGGATTATAGGGCAAAAGTTTTTAATTGTATTTACTTCTTTTCCTATTTAGTGGAACATAAGTTCAGTCTAGTGACAAATCTGTTTACTAAAAACAGAAACCGACTCCAAATAGTTAAACTCTAATGATTTGAAAATGCTGTTGACAAAATAAGAGCTGCATTCATAAATTGAAAGCAGCGCAAGGTCATTCTTCTCACTAGGATTAGTTTTAACATTATTCGTAATTTTTCTTTAATACCTTCATTTTCTATGCGTGATTACGTAATGCGAATATTACTATGGTGGGCTTTAAAAAATAATTTCATAATTTCAAGCTTCAAGGTGTCTTATTTACAACATCTTTCCTCACTATGTTGAAGGACATAGGTAGAAATATAGATACATGAAAGGATGCAAATTTTGTCACTACATCTCTGTTCGCATAAGAAAGAAAATTTCCACAGGGGCGCTAAATCATTTTTCTTTGTAAAGGGGGTGGCAAGCCAAATAAGTTTGGAAACCCCTGATCTGCATGAAAAGAAAAATATTTCTCTATACCTTGTTAGCTTTAACTCCCGATAAAGTCTGGACCTTTCATATTTGAGTCTATGAAAATAGGGAAATTCTACAATTACGTATTGAAATCAATTCAAAGGGATAAATAATTCCAAATTTGACACCGTGTTTCCCCTCATCCTGCACTTAACCCATATTTGTATTATCGGAACATAAACAATTGATTATTCCAATGCTTTGCAATACACGGTATTTTTGTTGTTGTTTGTTTTGTTTTCTCCTCCGTTACAAACTTGAATGCATGTTTTGCCGTACTCATTACAAAGCAATGTTTCCTAACCTTTTTTGAGTTGCTACCCCCTTTATTGGTTTCCGCTGAGGACCCACCCCATCCTTCTGCTCAGCCCATTTTCGCTGAAAATGCTTTTATGAGATAAAGACAAAAAATACCTAAAATGAATTTTTCATAATTTAATTCCAACTAAATGCTTAATTTAACAAAAATGAAATTTGTAAGAAATATAGAACTTTAAGAAACATTCATCATTCAGTCAAACGTGTGTAAAAGCATGAACAGAACAGAACATAACCCCAACAAAAATAATGCACCTTCCGAATTGATCCTGTATTATAAAACAATAAAAACAGAAACACTCTTGATTCAAATAAAATTGCTTCATTCCATTGGGGGAAACTACAACAGTAATATCAAAAGAGACAGCACAAACTGATGAAAGACAAACTGACATTTAGAATTTGTGTATTGTACGTTGTGACTAACATGATCTTCCTTTACCATCCAATAAAGGCGGCAAATTTGTAACGAACTGAGTTTGCACTTTGAATGAAACTTTTCCTTATAAAAGACATCACTAACCTACAGTTCCGTGGTAAATAAATACTGACGAATTTATTCGAGGACATTCGATAAAAACTTAATTTAAAAAGACCATGGCGACCCCCCTAAAAAAATTGCATCCACAAGGGGATCGGGACCCACAAGTTGGGAAACCCTGCTCTAGAGCAAGCAGCTAGCACCTAGTAAACAGTAGAAGACGCCAATATAGTGGACAACATATTTTGTTAATCTGGCATGGACACTTAAACGAGTGAGAATTTTATCATTTACAGACCAAGATAAATAGACGGTCGATACGAGATATTTCAACTTATTTCATCCAAAATATCTATATATTTAAGTTGCTAAGCCGACTTTTTAGGCAGTCCGGGAGAGAAAACTACTGCATCAATTTACTTCATTTTGGCTTTAAACGAAAGATTTTATTATATAGATGTGTCAAATTTGGCTTTTGTAACCGCAATTTCTATTAATGAACGATAATTTACAATTAAAAAATTGCTTTCTGCGGATGCTCAGTGACATGTTAAAATCTGGCTTTAGATACTCACTAAGCACGAGGCCACTTAAGCACGTTAATTTGTTTATATCGAAGAATCTCTCTAGCTCTCTCTCTCTCTCTCTCTCTCTCTGACATTTTTATTTTTAATTATGTTATATAGAATTAAATCCGGAAATTATCTATTTCGCACTGTTAGGTAACCCTATTTCTTTATATTGGATTCAATAGTAATTTTTTAAAGTTTATTCCTCTATCCTTAATATTATGATTTTTAACATTCGGCAATGATGTATAATTTGTGTATTAGTACATTAATTTCCTATCCAGCCGTCATGTTTTGACGGGTACCAACTAGTTAATCTTAAAATTATGCTGCCGTTATGTAATCATGTTTATTTCATTGTATTCGGAACATTCCTATTACTCTTTAGTGAAAGGTTGTATAGTGGTTAGCGTTCTGAGCTGCCAACCAAGCCCATTGGGTTCAAATCTCGAATAAGGCTTGGTCGTTTCAGCCCCTCTCATAAGGAGCAATGCTGGTGCACTAATAGGGTGCTCCAATAATAAAGTATCCAGAAAAATTTCGCGGGTCTTCTTGGGCCAATGTCAAAAGAAATACCTACCGTCAGAAAACAAGTGCCTAGCGCATTGGAAAAAAGAAACAACACATTTTACTAAAAGGAAGTAGATGCAAAAATGTTTTAATAGCAAAAATGCAGTGATCTCTCACTCAAGCTCTTGGTAAACAAGCTCATATACATTAATCACTGTCGAGGAAGTAATGGACATAAGCGTCATCCTTGATTTAGATAAACCTTAATCAATTATTATCTCGTTTACAATCAGAATTTTATGAGACAAATGCGTAATGTTAGAAATTACTGTATTTAAGCTACATTTTCAATAGCTGAAGAGTGATTACGATCATTTGACATAAATCTTAGTCATACATTTATTGTTTTTTCAGGTATATCCATTCAATTGTGTATCGGATGATTGTTTATTCTTTGCAATAAAAATTGAGTTTTTCTCGCGGTGAAATTATTTTTTACGGTTATAAATAGTTCTGAAGGATCTTCTATACATTTCTCCCCATAAGTACACATTTTTTTTGCAATACATTTAACTTCCTTAAGCATACATATTTAATTAAGTTCAAAAAGAAATCTTTGAAAACACAGATGTTTCTTTTGACGTTCTGTGAGAAATAGATAAAGTTAAATTAAGGGATAGTTCCTTGTAATTAAAATATTTATATGAGATTTTATAAGAGAGTAACAACCACTTGCTCGGGGTAGGTATCAAACCTGTAGCCGGTGGACTTGGAAACAATGTTCTAACCATTAGACACTAAATTATCCCAATATATAAACGAATTTCATCATCTTGGAACTATCACTTACAAATGGTATCCTCTGGTATTCGAAGAGAAACCTAAAAATTTTCATGACATTACTTTATGTAAACATTTGCATTTCATGCCGATACCCAGTATATCAGTATGCTGATTATTCTGTATTCGCTGTAGATATCTTATATTTCAATAAATTGTCATTTCTCTACCTTTTTACACTGGTGTAAGAAATTAAGAGAATTTGCAGACTTGGTAGATTATCTCTAGAACTACTGTACCGATTTTAATGAAATTTGATATGTACATACATTGATACAATACAAAAAAAATAACCATTCAATAATTGTAATGCACACCCATGATTGTGCGTAACACTCGTTGGAGTCGGAAGGTATGAAGCAGCGGTTGCAGAATAAACAAAAAAATGGGTTAATAGATGGGTAAATAGGGGGTATGGTCCCCTCTTACAGATATACAGGTCTCGCAGCGTGATTTCATACTTAAAATAAGGCAGTTTATCATTTCCTGTGGCAGTTGGAACCACTCGTTCAGCAACGCTGTTTTCATTCCCTGGATGGTTTTCGAAGGGGGGTTGCGATTTGCAATTGCCCTCCCCAGAGCGTCCTAGACATGCTCTATAGGGTTAAGGTCTGGAGATCTGGCTGGCCAATCCATCCGGCGAATATCCTCACTCTCTAGAAATTCGTCGACCAGAAGAGCTCTATGTGGCCTCGCGTTATCGTCCATTAAAATGAACTCAGGGCCAACTGCATCCCTGAAATTGCGAACATAGGGCTCCAAGTCCTCATCCCTATACCTCACACCAGTCACAGTGCCTCTTTCAAAGACATGGAGAGGTGAGGTCCATGTCGCTGGCCCGGCACTTTTTGAATTTCGAGTTGAAACTTTCACAAAAATTAGTACCTAATTAGTACCAATTAGTACCAAAATATTAGAATTAGTACCCATCAGGATCGCGAGTTATAGCGTGTCCGATTCGGCCGGGCCAGCGACATGGTAGCCCGGCACTTTTGGAATTTCGAGTTGAAACTTTCACAAAAATTAGTACCTAATTAGTACCAATTAGTACCAAAATATTAGAATTAGTACCCATCAGGATCACGAGTTATAGCGTATTCGATTCTTCAGGGCCAGCGACAATCAGGTCGCTTCCGAGCCCGACGCTTTGGAATTTCGAGTTGAAACTTTCACAAAAATTAGTACCTAATTAGTACTAATTAGTACCAAAATATTAGAATTAGTACCCATCAGGATCCCGAGTTATAGCGTGTCCGATTCTGCCGGGCTACCATGTCGCTGGCCCGGCACTTTTGGTATTTCGAGTTGAAACTTTCACAAAAATTAGTACCTAATTAGTACCAATTAGTACCAAAATATTAGAATTAGTACCCATCACGATCACGAGTTATAGCGCATTCGATTCTTCCGGGCCAGCGACAATCAGGTCGCTTCCGAGCCCGACGCTTTGGAATTTCGAGTTGAAACTTTCACAAAAATTAGTACCTAATTAGTACTAATTAGTACCAAAATATTAGAATTAGTACCCATCAGGATCGCGAGTTATAGCGTGTCCGATTCTGCCGGGCCAGCGACATGGTAGCCCGGCACTTTTGGAATTTCGAGTTGAAACTTTCACAAAAATTAGTACCTAATTAGTACCAATTAGTACCAAAATATTAGAATTAGTACCCATCAGGATCACGAGTTATAGCGTATTCGATTCTTCCGGGCCAGCGACAATCAGGTCGCTTCCGAGCCCGACGCTTTGGAATTTCGAGTTGAAACTTTCACAAAAATTAGTACCTAATTAGTACTAATTAGTACCAAAATATTAGAATTAGTACCCATCAGGATCCCGAGTTATAGCGTGTCCGATTTTGCCGGGCTACCATGTCGCTGGCCCGGCACTTTTGGAATTTCGAGTTGAAACTTTCACAAAAATTAGTACCTAATTAGTACTAATTAGTACCAAAATATTAGAATTAGTACCCATCAGGATCGCGAGTTATAGCGTGTTCGATTCTGCCTGGCTACCATGTCGCTGGCCCGGCACTTTTGTAATTTCGAGTTGAAACTTTCTCAGAAATTAGTACCTAATTAGTACCAATTAGTACCAAAATATTAGAATTAGTACCCATCAGGATCACGAGTTATAGCGTATTCGATTCAATCTTTCGTTTGGACCCAAGAGTGGATCGTTGTGGTTTTGAGTCTTTGACCCACGAAGCTATCAACGTGTTCTATTCTGAGTCTGAATTAATGCTTGTTTATACAGATGGCGCTTGTATGGAAAACTGTATCTATGTAGGAGCAGAGGTCCTATGTCAGCGTTTCTCACTGACCAACTAGAAAACACTGGCCCCCTTTTCCGGTGGGCGGGTGGGTGAGGGGATGGGTAACGTTGGAATATGAACTCCAGAAAAGGGGAAAGTTAAGGCTGCTATGTAAAAAAAATAAATAAATAAATAAATCGCTGTTCGGACCTTGTTTCTTAATCTGGTAGTGGGCGGAGAAGAGTTGACAGTTGGAGAATTCCCCCCCCCCCTGGATGGATTTTAATGAATCTCGCCATAGGGGCAGAAGGTGCTACAACAATTTTCCCCTTTCCTGATAAGACAGTCAACTGATAACGTTTAGAAGTGGCGAAAATTCAAAGCGCGGCCTGCTTTAAGTCTGATGAGAAGTTTTTACAAGACTCTAGTCGTAGCCTACGATCGGCCCTGCTCGAAGCTTAAAAGTAAAATTTAGACAGACTTTCACAAAATTACCGATAAATTATATATATATATATATATATATATATATATATATATATATATATATATATATATATATATATATATATATATATATATATATATATATATATATATGAACTTAAAAAGCTTTTGGGAATGCACAACTCTTAAAAAGTCATTTAAATGGGCATTTAATAAACATTACACTATAAAATGTTGATTTAAAAAAAATTTCATTTTATAATAAAACCCATCATTTTTCTATTTCTCAATTTTATGTTAAGAGTTTAAAAATAATATTTTGGTAAGACATTTGGATCAGATAGGAATGACGGAATGGAGCATTTTAACACGACATTATCTGTTTTTATGTGTGTTTTTTGACTGGTTTGCAGGGTAAACTACATATACTACTGTGAACAAAAAGTTTCCGGAATGCTTCATTTAAAATACATATATAATAGATATGGTCTGCAAACTTTTATCAAACATTTTTACGACTTCTATAAACATCTGGCAATAGTCAGTAATTTATTTAATTTTATCTTCCAAAAATAAAATTACTTTTATTTGTGGTACTAAGAAAACTTTTGCGGTACTAATCGGTACTAACGAATTACTAACGAATGACACTAGTGAAATTCCAGAATTGCATAGGTACGGGGCTGGTGAAATGCTGGCTCCGCAATAAAAATTGCAATAAATTTATTTTAAATACGGTATTAACGAAAATTTTTGCGGTACTAACCGGTACTAACGAATGGGATATGTTTGGATTAAAATTTGCTTAGGTGCGGGGCTGGTGAAATGTACGTACTATTTCCTGTACGTATGTACGTATTATTTTTTATCAATGAAATCAGTGAAAAAGTTGGTGGAATTTTGACTTCAAAAGCGATTTATTTGTTTATTAAGAAAAACAAAGTTGCTAGACAAAAGTTGCAAGAATGGGGATTGTTGAAAGAGACTGAAAAGTGTGATGACGTTGAGAATCCTCGTCTATCGCTTGTATCAGGTAAGCTCTTTTATATCTTATAGTAGAATTAATTTTTATTTTTTAAAATAGTTTTATTATTTATAACCCATTACTGTTTTTTATTCTTTCGGAAATTTTTCTTAATCTGTTAACGTACGACTGTTCTCTTCTAAATATATGATAGCCAAAACTTTATTATACGTAGCTCGCAAATTGTTTTAATTCGTCCTCGATCGCTCTCGGTTTATCGAGAAAAAAAAATCTCAAAACCTGAAAATTGCAGGAGTAACCGAGAACAAATTGACTTGAAATTTGAAACACATATACACTGAAGTGCCACTGAATTACGGATAGCAAAGCCTATGCAAATTGTGTAGCGCTGCGCATCATGTATGCGAAAGTGAGGGCGCTGTGGTAACTGCATATATAGCGCGTACTGTAGTTGTTCTGAATTAGTTGTTGGAATTTCCAGTATGGGTAAACTGCCTGATTTAGACGCCTTCGATCGCGGACAAATCGTAGGTGCGCGACGCATGGGCCATTCAATTTCCGAAATCGTCAGACAGCTAGGATTTTCAAGGTCGACAGTGTCAAGAGTATACCAAGAATACAGAGATGGTGGAAAAAAAACTAGTGATCGGGCAAACTGCAAAGGACAATTAGCCTTGACAGTGCGTGGTGAGAGACGGCTAAGGCGTATTGTACGTAGCCAGCGAAGCCAAACATTAGCTCAAATTATCACCCAGTTTAATGACGGTGCCAGTCGTACAGTCAGTAAACGGACTGTGCAACGCTCGCTTCACCGTATGGGATTCGGGAGCCGTCGACCTACGAGAGTACCATTGCTCTATACTCGCCATCGGGCTGCACGTCTTGCCTGGACAAGAGAGCACAGAGACTGGAGTGTAGAGGACTGGAAACGAGTAGCATGGAGTGATGAGTCTCGATTCCGACTACTTAACGCCGACGGGAGGCTGAGAATATGGCGTCAGGCTCATGAAGCCATGGATCCTGCATGCCTGGCTGGAACTGTACAAGGGCATGGTGGCTCAATCATGGTCTGGGGTGTTTTTTCGTGGCACAGTTTGGGATCTTTGGTGCGTGTACCGACCTCCCTCAATGCAATTCGGTACGTAGAGTTGCTAGGTGATCACCTCCATCCGTTTATGCTGTTCTGTTATCCGCACGGTAGTGGAGTTTTCCAGCAAGACAACTGTACCTCTCACAAGTCCCGGTTGGCTACTGGCTGGTTGGATGAGCATTCCTCTGACTTCTCTGTCATGAATTGACCACCTAGAAGCCCAGACTTAAATCCTATTGAGCATCTTTGGGATGCTTTGGAACAAGGCGTGAAAGGCCATCACACAGCACCAAAGAACCTTACTGAATTATGGACAGCTTTAGCCAATATTTGGCAAGCCATTCCCGTGGAACGTTTCCAGAAACTTGTTGAATCTATGCCTCGTCGTGTGGCAGCCGTTGTCAAGGCCAGAGGAGGCCCAACTCGTTACTAGGTAGGTATCCCTAATTCAGTGGCACTTCAGTGTATTTAGCGCATGAAATATTTGCTGTTATGTTTTTGACGCTGAAGAGATATTTCAGTAAGTTGTTGATTTAATAAAACTCCTCACCCGCAGGATATATATTGGTAAGTGTTTTATAATGTTCAGAATTTCCGTATGCTAAGACAGAAAATACTTTATTGTTGTTCCTACTGGAAACTAATTGGTGAATATATGTTAATTATTTCATTAACATACAGAGCCACAGCTGTGGCTCTGTATAATAAGGCCCTTATATTTTTTTAATTTGAGAATTCATCATATAGGGCAGTGGTCCCCAACTCCAGGGCCGCGGACCGGTATCGGTCCGTGGATCAAATAGTACCGGGCCGCTCAAGGAACATTAAATTATTTCAATTTAATTTACTGTGATGTATTTCTCTCGGGTTAGTGCGACTTTGTCGGGTTTGTGCTAATTTATACCTTTGAAACAAAATAAATCTTGTAACTGTTTAAATTAGTTTATTTTTTATTATACATCTCAAGATTATGAATTAAAATTGCAGTCATAGACCCTCTCAGCGGGCCGCGGTAAAATTATCAAACGTTGACTGGTCCGCGGCGATTAAAAGGTTGGAGAGCACTGATATAGGGTATTTCATTTTAAAGTGTATAATATGAATGCGCACAATTAGGGTTTTCGATTTTGAGCAATTTTTTTAAAACCCGGATTTCGGGTTTGACCGGGTTTTTTTTATTTAAAACCCGGGTTTTCCCGGGTTTACTTAATTGGTTCCAGGGGGTCAATAGCAAAGAACTAAAATAATAAATAGTTTATTAGAGGCATTTAATTTATTTCAGAATTTCAAATGTAAAAAATAACAGTATATAAATTTAATGTTAATTAAAATATACATATATGTATAACGTAAATAAAAGTGGTACAAATACCTCATTTTTAATAAAACTGCCTTAAAACCATCATTGCACTCAACGTATCATCATTGTGTCGGCTTCTGAGTTTATTAGAAAAGAGACCCATTACAGAAAATGATCGTTCTGCTTCCACCGAAGTTGGTTGAATTGTTGTTAAAGACCTGTAAAGTTTATCTAGCATTTCAGGTCGGCTTTTTGTTGCCTGAAACAACTCAATTTCTTTTCTTATGATAAATGCACCAGATTTTGATTTTTTATGATTTTCCTTATTATCATTCTCCTGCAGAAACATACTAAGCTCATCAGATAGGGACATCTGTTTAGTACAAGCACCATTACTCGTAGCATCACCTTCAATTCCATCTT
Source organism: Dolomedes plantarius (assembly GCA_907164885.2). Classification (NCBI taxonomy): domain Eukaryota; kingdom Metazoa; phylum Arthropoda; class Arachnida; order Araneae; family Dolomedidae; genus Dolomedes; species Dolomedes plantarius. Next base: position 144,557,551 of record OU015498.1, on the reverse strand, counting down.
TAACTCTCACTTCAACTGCTACTTCTGGTTCAGACTCTGAGCCATTATCATTTACGTTGAACAGTCGTTTTATTGAGGTTGTTGCCAGATCAAATATTTTGTTTTTAAAAATTTTACTGCGAAACTCATCATATGATTCATTGTCGAAATCGGGATTTTTCAAAAATTTAATGAGATGAGCCAGCTCTGGGTTTCGACGCTCTTTGAATCGAATTTCAGATTTTTGAAGTAGAGCATTCGCGATAGGAGTGTTTAGATTTCTTAGCTTATTCACTGTAAATGCTAATACTTTTTCAGAGAGAGTAAGATCGGCATGTTAGCATGTTAGCTCGTTTTCAGGAGAGAGATCCAAGTCGAGTCCGTCACTCTAGGACGTTACAAAAAACTTCCTCCTTCTACTGCACGCAAAGCGCTTTCTATATGGGTGGGTCCACAGAATATTGTTTAACTACGCAATAGAAATCAGTGAGGAAACAACACAACGAGATATATAACTAGACTAAACAAACACAAACCACAGAAAGCAGGCATGATCGTATAGCTGAAGTATTGCGCAATTCACACGGCATAACGCATGTGCTGCTGGGAATCCCCAACTCATAAACTTGAGTGAAATAGAGCTATGGCGTACGCCGCCGCCAATATATCTCCATCTCACTCCGTTTCATTGCTTTTTTATTCATTTGTTTGAGAGCCGTACCGAGTCCGAGTTGTTAAATTCGGTCTTGGTTCTAAATTAAGGAGTATAATTGGTATTCTATTGTATTAGATAAATAACTAATTCCCCGGGTTTACATTAAAAATTCCCCGGGTTTCGGGTTCGTAAAATCTTTGAAAAACCCGGGTTTTCGGGTTCGGGGAAACCCGGGTCAAAATCCCTACGCACAATATGCACATTTACTTCACTTGTTTATGCATTTACTTCCGTTTTCGAAATGGAATCCCAACACGTTCCATCGCAGTGCGACTCTATGTCTGCTGAGTCTTTTTAATTTTATTCTGTTTATTGCGGTTAACTTCAGATTTTCTCTTTTGATGAATCATTTGTGATAAATGACATTACTTTTTTCTTTGAAACATTGAAATCGGAAAAGAGTAAAACTACGATACTGCAAATCATCAGAAATTAAGATATAATAAACATATTCTGAACTTTTTGCAATTTTATATGGTATTAATTTTGTTACATATGTCGCCGGAGTCAGAATGAATTCTCCACTACTCTTTGATGGGGCGAAAAACTTAAATTTTACATTAATTTAAAGTTCAAGCTGCATGGTTGCTTTACTTTTAGGAATTCGTTCCGAAGTTGACTAACTTATTCAAATTATATATTTATAATAACGGTAAAAATACAGGCAAAAATTAATTATTTAATATTTTTCAGGAAATTCTGATGAAGAACCACATGAAGAATTTAATGAAAACTTCACAATTACTTTGTCGGAAAAGGAATGGGAGGATATTGCTCCGAAAGAATATTTTTGCAGAAAAAAAACTCAAAACAGTGGAACCCGTTATAAGGCACTTACACCAAATGTTTGGACACATATTGTCAATGAGCATTTTTTTATATTAACAAAATGTAATTGTTGTTTGGTATTTAAACGGGCATCCGTGAGTGATTGCTCTAAATACTATATAAAAATTTCTGGTTTTTGCAAAATTTGTGACGGTAAATTTGAAGGAGTAATTGATACACCTCCACCTGAAAGACAAAGGTAAACTAATATGTTATTTTTTTAACTATAACAAAATTTAAGGTAATAAGTTATTAATTTGAAACTTAATTATCTTTTTTACAAGCTATTTATTATAAATTTAAAAAAAAAATGATTTACTCTTATTTATTCGTTTTTCAATCCCATATTAAGATCAAAATTACTTGGAATTTAAGTAGTTCCCAATGGAAATATTTTATTCTCACTTTGGCTTACCTTGCATAGATAATAATACCAGAACCGGGCTCTTTATTTTTTAACGGAGTGAAATTAGCAGAAGCTTATATTTTGTTTGGAAAAATATAATAATGTAGCAATTTTTCCCGCCTATAAAATAAACAAAGGAGCTAATGCAACATTAGGGATTTTTGGTGTAATGCTTAAAACCAAATCAAGCATGTTTCGAGACAGTTCGGGAAAAATCGTACAAATGATAAAAAAAAAACCAGAACTCGATATAATTTTTACGTTGGTACCAAACTTACTACTTAATTTTAGCAATCACCAAAGTCGCGCACAGTCCTATGAATTAATGTATAATATTTTATTTGAAAAACTTGATACTTTTCCGGAATTTCGTGATTATTGAGTTCTGGTTCATTTCCCATACGATTTTTCCCCAATTCACTCAAAACATGCTGAATATGGTCCTAAGCAATATTTTAGCAATCCCCCTTATTCCTATGATTTAATGTATAATTTTTAAACAGGTATGATTCCCTCCGTATTTTGCTTCTTCTCTACCGAAGGTAGGGAAGCTTTGTATTCATGCAGGAAGTGATACAAATTTTTGGCTTCAGAATCGAAAATTTCCACTCTCGTTTTACATTTTAGACGTCAAGGAGCAAATTTAGTCGACTAGTTCACTAGATTTTTATAAAATTTCGAGGGATTGTGTGGCTTGTTAAATAGATGGTCACATATCAATATTATCAAATTCCATTCGCTACTTCCGCATGTATTTACATTGTCTTATGTCGGTTTAGTATTCTGAGAACCAGATGTCGGATTGAACTGGAATCTTCACATATGATAATACTTGGATCCCTTATTACGCCATATAAAACTCAATTCGCTATGATGCATTACAGTACGCATGCGCATTAGTGAGGATGCCACACTGTCCTAATTGGCAGAAGTTTTCTCATTAAACTGTTTCTGGAGTTTTGTAGTCACGGTTTAGTAATGAAAAACATCTCGGTTTAAATCTGATTCAAATAAAAATAATGCTTATTGTTTTTGAGTTACAATAATTCATTTTTAACTTAATTAAATTTGTTTAAATACTTTGGCTTTGTATTTCGGGATAATCATACACAACTAGAGTTAGTTTCAATGTGTATTTCCGGCTTAGTTTATGAGTTAGTTCCAATTTGCGTTGTTGGCTGGAACTAAGAATTAGTTCTAATTTCAACGAGCTGAAAACGCTCGCCAAAGAACCTAGCCTATACTTATAATTTATTAAATAAGACAGAGAAAAATGATTATCAAAATGTATATTAAGGAATTGATTAAAAAACTTATAATAGATTGACGACAGAAAAGCTACACAAGCTATACCACACAGATTCACACAGATCACAGAAGTCAACAGAAGTTGTGGTTGCCAAAACATAAAACATAAAACTGGCAATACGATATCGATTATATTTGATTTATATTACAACACTCCCCCTAAATCAAAATTCACATTTAAATGATACACATAGAAAATAGTACATATTAATCATGAAATTAAACACAATAAAAAAAAAGTAAATATTAGTCACAAATTTATCATTCCTATCAGCTCTTTCAATTTTTCAAACCTTATTTTAGGCAAAGTTTTTGTAAACAAGTCTGCAGCTTGAGCATCACTACTGCAGTTAGAAACACCTAATTGGTTGTTTTCACACAGTTCTCTGATAAACTTATACCGAATATCAATATGTTTAGTTCGGTTATGAAACGTAGGATTTTTAATTAGTTTGATTGCACTTTGGTTGTCTATATTTAAAACTGGTATTCCACTTAGTGAACACAGTTCATTTAACAAACTAGAAAGCCATATGGCTTCTTTTCCAGCTTGACTAGCTGCAACAAACTCAGCTTCGGTTGTTGAGAGAGCTATACATTTTTGACGTTGGCTCTTCAAACAAATAGCTCCCCCTGCATTCATGAAAACCATTCCTGACGTGGATTTTCTACTCAGGGGATCACCCGCATAATCCGAATCACAAAAGCACAGAAGATTACGCTTAGAATCTGAAGCAAACATAATTCCGCACTTGGGAGTTCCCTTAAGATACCTCAATGTTCTCTTTACTAAGTTCCAATGTTGTTGTTTTGGTTTGTCCAGCACTTGAGAAAGAACACCAACAACATATGATATGTCAGGTCTAGTGACAATAGCCAAGAACATTAGGCTCCCTACAGCCTCACGATAAGGCACATCATCTGAAAGAGCTGCTGACTCTTCAACTGTAATGGAACCTTTTTCTATAGGTACACTAGTTGGATTAGATTCTAACATATTGAAATGATTCAAAACTTTTTTGCAATATGCTTCTTGATGTATGAAGATACCACTATCCAGGTATTCAATTTGCATACCTAAATAATGATAAGCAACTTCAACAGTTACACAAAACTCAGTTTCAAGCTTCTTAAGAAACTGTTTGGCCATTTCCTCATCTTTAGTAATGATGATGCCATCATCTACATACACAATCAAGAGCAGCAACTTGTCTTGGTTAAAAAATAGACAAGGATCTGAAGAAGATTGCTGCAATCCACAGTTCTCAGCAAATCTTTTGAAACGTTCATTCCAACATCTTGGGGCTTGTTTCAGCCCATATATACTCTTATACAATTTGCAAACTTTGTTGGTTTCATCACTAAAGCCCTCAGACTGAGCCATATAAATCTCTTCAGTTAATTCTCCATAAAGAAATGCAGTCTTCACATCAAATTGTGATAGCTTCATTCTTTTGCTAGCAGCAACACCCAGAACTGCTCTTATAGTTTCCCATCGTACAACAGGACTGAAGGTTTCTGAGAAATCAACCCCATATTTTTGGCTGAACCCCTTGGCAACCAACCGAGCTTTGTAACGCTGTATGGATCCATCAGCATTCATCTTTACTTTAAATACCCATCGGCTACCAATGGCTTTTCTCTCAGGTGGCAGGTCAACCAGCTCCCATGTTTCATTCTTCAATAACGAGTTCATTTCTTCTTCCATAGCACACAGCCATTTGTGAGAATTTTCAGAAGACATAGCTTCCTGATATGTTTCAGGTTCCACATGTTCAGCTATGAGAACATAATTCTCAAACCTAGCAGGCTTTCTTAACCTACTTCTATCTCTTAAGTAGTTGGTTTCTTCACGTGTATCTTCATCTGAGACATCATCATCATGTTCAATGTTGCTTTCACCTTCTCTCAGGTTGCCAGTTACTTCAACATTTTCTGATGTTTGATTTCCTTGGTATTTGCTTATCACTTCCATATTTTGATCACAGTTATCTTCAGAAGCATGTGTAGTATTCACAGGGGATAATTTTTTTCATTCTGAAAAATAACATCTCTACTTAACAGAACTTTGTCTTGTTCTTTGATATACACTCTATAGCCATCCTTTTCTCCACTGTACCCAATCAAGATACCTCTGACACTTTTCTATCCCATTTCTTTCTGTTAGGCTTGGGTATATGGACAAAACATTCAGTTCCAAAGACACGTAGATGACTAATGCTTGAAACTTCTTTACCAAACCATAACTCATAGGGACTTTTCCCTTTAATTGATGATGAGCCAGTTCTATTTAAAATATAAACTGATGTGTTGACTGCTTCCGCCCACAGTTTTAAAGGAAGGTTCTTCGAGTGTAACATGGTTCTTGCACTTTCAACAAGAGTGCGATTCTCACGCTCAGCTGCACCATTCTGCTCTGGTGTATATGGCATGGATACACGAGCTGTAGCTCCCTCACCTTCCAGAATTTTTGCTACTTCAGAGTTTTGAAATTCTGTTCCACCATCACTTAAGAACTCTTTTATGACATGGCCAGCATTCTTGGCTTCATTGACAAAGGTTTGGATGCATTTGGAAACTTCACTTTTCATCTGCATGAAAAATACCCTGCGATATTTAGAAAAATCATCCTTGAAACATACAAAATATTTCGCATCACCAAGAGATTTCTGATGCATTGGACCAACCACATCAGCATGTATCAATTCTCCTGGTTTAGTTGGACGTTGTTTTCTTATTCCAAATGATTTTCTGCATTGTTTTCCAAAGCAGCACCCTTCACATAATTCGTCTTCTTTGCAGATAACTTTGATATCATGTTTTCTTAGAATTTCTTTCACATGTGTCTTATTTTGATGGCACAACCTTTAATGCCACAGTTGCAGGTCATTTGTTACAGAAACATAAACATTTGCAGAGACAACAGGTTCTCGAACTCTTAATTCTAAAGCATATAAGCCATTAACAGTACAGGCTCCTTTTAAGCGTATAATACCATCTCTAACAAAAAAACATTCAGTTTTTGATGCTTTAAATTCAAAACCTTTAGCCAAGGTTTGGCCAGTAGAAAAGAGATTTCTGCTGATGTCAGGAACATACCAAACTGCAGCTAAGTGATTTCTCTCCCATTTTCCATGAATTTTCATTTCAACATTTATAGTCCCTTGACCATAAGCCAAAATAGCATCACTGTTACCTATATACACTTTCTTTGGGATATCAAACGGTTCATAGTCCACAAAATAATTTTTAAACCTTGTCATATGGGCAGTAGCCCCACTGTCTGCCAAGCAGACTTCATCATCCACCATTCCTTCCACTAAACACACGAAGGCATCACCATGCACTTTGCTCTTATTCTTGTTTCTATAACAGTCTTTTGCAATATGGCCGACTTTTCTGCAAACATAACACTTTCTGTCATGTTTCACCACAGGTTTCTTCTTTGAAGCAACCAAAGCACTTGAAGAAGGTAATTGTTTTGGTGGTAACCTCATTTCTATTAAGCGAAGTCTTTCTGTCAATTTGTTGACATTTCTTTCTTCAATAGAGACCGATTCCCAAACGCTCTTGAACTCAAAATACTCTTGAGGAAGAGTAGACATTATTCTGCTCATCAGCAAGAAATCTGGTAACACAGTTTTTGCAACACGTTTCAGTTCATCATTTAATTCAGAAAAATTTCGCTATGTGTGTTACGATGTCTTCATTAGCGTCTTTCTCGGTTGCCGCGAAAAAACTTTCCATTAAGCGGTCGAGTCTCTGACAAGAACTCTGTTCGTACACAGATAATAGCTTGTCCCATGTGCTTTTCGAGTTGTCACATATTGAAGTCAGCTCTACGTTGGCATCGTCCATGTTTCCAACTAAAATTAATTGGGCCAAAGCGTCATCTTTAGCGAAACTTTTCATCTGCTTTTCGTAAGCAGATCGCTGCTCGGGTGTTGCGGACTCACTAAGTACTTCCGGCAACTTTCGATCTCCAGTCGCGAGATCCAGCACTTCACCATGTCGCAACAATAGTTCAATCTGTCTTTTCCACTTAGACCAGTTTGTGGCGCCTCTTAACTTCTCTATATGAGTTTTAAACTCCATAATTGAAAATATATGTAAACAAAAAAGTTCACTATGAAGCTTCAAAATACTCACGTGTAGTTAGGCCTAACACGTGACACAAACTGAAGTTCGTCAAATCAGTCTTTAAAATAAGGAGATAATCAATGTTCTGGGCCCATAACCACTTATAATTTATTAAATAAGACAGAGAAAAATGATTATCAAAATGTATATTAAGGAATTGATTAAAAAACTTATAATAGATTGATGACAGAAAAGCTACACAAGCTATGCCACACAGATTCACACAGATCACAGAAGTCAACAGAAGTTGTGGTTGCCAAAACATAAAACATAAAACTGGCAATACGATATCGATTATATTTGATTTATATTACAACACCTATGATAGACATAAGAGTTAATTGAATCAAAAAATGATAACACATCTTCAGACAAATTTCTTAGCTTCTGCAAAGTTTTAGCTAACAAAGGTGTGACCTCTCAGACCTATAAACATAGATTAGAACTTCTAATGACAGCTTTTCCGAACTTGGAAGCATGCTCAGGAGAACTAAGTGTGTTAAACACTGAGATCACAGCGGCAGAAATGATAGGCAAAATGACAGAAAAGTATCCAAGCATCAATGATGTGTCGTTTTGTCCAAGTTGCGAAACTCTTCAGCAACAAAGAACATCATGTCTCACAATTACAATGCCAGCTACTGGCTTTTATGGTCTACCCAGCTGGATTGAAGAAATACTCCAGAGTCAGCAAGTGAAGTGCGACAATCCTAATTGTAGCGAAGGAGAAAAAACAATCACCAGAAAGCCTTCTAGCATGTGGTTGTTCATTAAACTAATAAATATTTTTGAGGGAACCTCTGAAAACTCAACGACGAATTCGGAAAAACTCAACAGGGATATACTGACTGAAATAGAGGTACGTTAAATTTGAAAATGTATATAAGTTAGTGTTTGGCCTACTGTGCTGGGTTATATACGGTACATATGTCTCAATAACACACCAATTAGAAAAAAATTCAAATAAGTTCTAATGTATATAATTGTCGTTATCTATATAACTATATAGACCTGGAGCCAGGGCCGAAAAGCATATATCCTTCTTGACATCAGCTTCCGGTTTACACACAATCAATCACATCAAATTTTCAAACAAGAGGTTATCAACTTCTATTTCTCAAGCTAATCTTTAAATGAAGATAAATAAACTGAAGGAGGTAGCACACTTGTCTAGAAAACCAGATTGGGTTCAAATCTTGGATATAATACCAGCTTTTTGAATATATTCACCCAATTAAAAAATTAAAAAAAAAACTTATTTAAATAATTATTGACATCCGTGACTTAATTACTTCTTTTTTTCCAGATAACTCCATGTGATTTACCTATTTTTATTCAAGTATCTGGGATTCAGTACCAATTGAGAGGATTCATTGGATTCAGTGGACGCCGAACAAGCGTAAGCAGTGTAGGACATTATACAGCTACAGTGAGAAGAGTCAATGAATTGTGGGAATTGTATGATGACACCAAAGACAAAAAAAAGTCTGATATCACCTTCGAATAAAACAACCTGTCAAATTTTAATATATACGATTTGATCATTTTGATGATCAGATATTCAATTTAATGGTAATTTAGTTGAAATTACCATTGAATTACCTATGGAAATTCATAGGAGTTTATTGTTAGTTATATAGCCGGTAAGAGCCGAACCTTAAAATATAATTCTCTCAAACTAAAGAAACCCTCTCGTTTTGATTTTCCGTATATTTGTTCACTTTATTTTTATCGAATCAATTCTTCGAGGCTTTAAAGGGAAATGCGACGATCATTGAAGTGAAATGACTTTTACCACAGAAGATTCAATTTTTTAAGGGACACTGTTTAACCAATTGATTTTACATCACCAATTTACTAATATCGCTTCTTGTGCTGTAATATTGCTTATTTCCATTGTCATAGTTTTGAATAATCGAGTTTTAATTTTTGAAACAGTCATGATCATTGTTCAAGTATTATCTCCAATAACTCAGAGAGCAACGGTGGTAACAAAATTTTTTGAATAAAACATTTCTGGTCAAAAATTAAATTGCCTGGACGTATTTTTTATTTTTACTTTCCTGTTAAGAAGCATTGATTTTTAAGAAATTAAAAAAGCGCGAGTTACTAAATTGTGTTTTTGTTTGTCTTACTCTTCCTCATATTAGGCATTGCCTGCATATGCTTGCTGCATTCTCTGATTGTTACTCTATTTTGTTTATCCCATATCACATGTACTTATAACTAAATATTATATCTGCTCTGGTGTCCTATTGCAATTGGCAATTCTGGCTCTGTAATATACTTTCGAACACTTTGATTTATGCAATTGTCTTCTAATAAAGATAATTTTGTTTAAAAAAAGGAAATAATCAAAAAAACAATCGGACGACATCATATCATAGATCGTAGCTTGGTGGTTACCTAAGGGATATTTCCCGCGGGTTAACTAACTAAAAGGTGGGGTATATAACTTTAAGAGATGTTATAATTGGGGCTCCGGCTCCTGAATGCTCTGGTGCGTGTTACGCTGCAGCTGACTTGCGTTGACTAGACTTCACTGGTTTCGCGATCGTGCCGAGCGGGATTGTACCGAGCGATCGGTTGTCAGTACTTTCTGGATGCCTCACGGTACGACAGGTTAACCTTGTGATTTCTACATGTTCGGGACTCCAAATTGCCAATTATTTGAGAATGACCCATAAGTTATTTGACTCTCTTACACCAGTCATTTGCTGTGAGTTGCATTAACTCAGCCAGCGTCACTGTAGCCCCGCAGATTCGAATACGCTATAACTCGTGGTCATGATGGGTACTAATTCTAATATTTTGGTACTAATTGGTACTAATTAGGTACTAATTTTTGTGAAAGTTTCAACTCGAAATTCCAAAAGTGCCGGGCCAGCGACATGGTAGCACTATGTATCACAGGCGTAGCTACCGTGGAGAAGTTGGAGCGAACTGCTCCATGCGCACGAATCATGGGGGTGCAATTAGAAAGGGTGAAATAAAGATTTGTGAAAACTTTTGTATAAAAAATTCGATTTGTCAGATTTTCTATGAAATATACAAAAAATAAATGAAATATTTTTTAGATAAATAAAACAAAGCTTTAAATTATATTAGTATGCACTTGACTGAAATCATAACTTTGATTTCAGAAAATATTCATTATAAATTTAACATTTTATAGACCTATAAAAATGCATGATGATTGCTAAGAATGTTTGAAATCACTACTATAGGCATTTACTATACGTACTGTAAGTTGCGTTTTACAGCAAAAAAGTTACATGCATCTGGGGAATCCCACGAGCGCAAGTTAACATCGGCGCAGAATCGAGGCAAATATTCGGGATTTTTTTAAAGCAAGCGTAGTATTTAGACTTTCATATTCCCTTTGTTTATTTTGTGCAGTGTAACGATTTGAAGTTGATTCTGGAATGAATGTGTTACATAATTTTTAAAACTTATTGAGTGCACTGAGGATTGTAATTTATTGTTCCGTTTAATTGACTTTGTAAAATTTATGACTATTTTACTAAATTACTTATATACAGTGTGCTTTTGGATTCAACGACGTATAATTTTAAAAGTAAATGGTTTGTTTATAAATTATTATGTTAATTGAGGTTGCAACATACAGAATAATATTTAGTTTTATAACGTAAGAAAATAAAATGGTTTTTAAAATTTCTAAAAGTAATAAATAAAAAATTATCAACAATTAACAGATATATTTATATATATTCTGTTAACTAAATTCTGTTATTAAATATCATATATTTATATATGTATTGTAGTTAGAGATGTCAAAAAAAACTAAGTGGGGCTCAGTTTAAAAAACGAAGAATAGAAATGTCAGAAGCCGAAAAGGAAGTTTTAATGAAAGTTGCTAAAATCTGAACTTTTTTAAAACAGTCGATTCAAATAATGCACTTGTTGAATTTTAATGGAAACAAATCGCAAACTCAAGGCAATAATTCTCTAGACAAAGCAAATACAGATATTACGAATATTTCTGCGCCTGAAACAATTCAAACAGAAAGTGAAATTCTTCCACAACACATTGATATAGAAATAGACTCGTCTGACAAAGGAAAATTTTCGGAACAATTATTTTGATAATTGTGCAAAGTAAAATATTCGATCCTATTAATACAGTCTCGAAAATGCTGCAAGGTACTCGTGAAGATATAGAGAAATCCGCTGAGATGCTTTCATCACTCCTAACCCAATTCCAGAACTTAGGGAATAATTGGGAGTTTGTTAAAAAACGATACCCTTGAGTTATCAGCTGTATGGATTATTAAACCTTGTTTTCCCCCCAAGAAATGCGTCTTGTGAAAAAATTCTTTTCTGAATTACAAGTAGATGAACTCATTGAAGAAAGTGAACGATGTTTCAAAGTCGAGGTGTTTTATAAAGTAATGGATTTAATAATTAATCAATTTACTATTAGATTTGAATCCGTTCGACAGTTGTGTACACTTTTTAAATGTTTATCACTTGAATATCTCGCCGCGTCACTTGATAAAAGTATTCTGGAAGGATCAGAATTGTTACAATCAGCATATCTTTTCAATATTTCACCTAATTTTTGCCCTCGATTGATTCGATTTAAAATGCGCTTTTATATTCAATTAAAACAAATTACTTCAATGCGCGAAATTGCTGAACTACATTTAATTCACACCGCAGACTCAAGTAGATTCTTTGACATAATTACAGCTTGCCTGATATTTTCACTTTACCGGTGACGCCGACGACAGCAGAAATAAGTTTTTCAAAGCTAAAATTAATCAAAACATTTTAGAAGCATCATGTCACAACACCGTCTTAACTCTTTGACCACTATATAAATTGAAAAGAACGCAATTCCGGAACTCCCTGGCTGACACAACGGGAAAGACCGCTTGTTTACGAGTGGTGGGAAGAGTCGAATTGCCCCCCCCCCCCCGCAGCAGGAATGACACTTTGAAGTATAGTAACGACCCCTCCCAACAGGGCCCCTTTTGTAAGAAGACACTCAAGTAGAACAGCTGGGTGTCGGATACCGATGTTTATTTCAACTGTTATCTACAGCTCTAGGACCCAATAATCCAAACGACTGTTCGAAACGAAAACGAAAGCATCTCGATCGAAGGTACGGGCTTCGAGTTGGGCACGAATTTTTAATAAATGCATCCTCTAAGGCAGGGTTCGGGAATCTTTTTTGGTTGCGGGTCAAATTCAACTAAAATGTGTGTATTAAAAAAACGTTACGAGTCAGTGGTATTATAATTTTAAAACAGTCTTTTTTGGTGAATAACATAAATTTTCTTGAGAAGATAATGTCAATACGATTTAAACTCTCAACATAAAAATTAAAATTCTAATTCTAATTATTATTTGACTCTCTTACACCAGTCATTTGCTGTGAGTTGCATTAACTCAGCCAGCGTCCCTATAGCCCGGCAGATTCAAATACGCTATAACTCGTGGTCATGATGGGTACTAATTCTAATATTTTAGTACTAATTGGTACTAATTAGGTACTAATTTTTGTGAAAGTTTGAACTCGAAATTCCAAAAGTGCCGGGCCAGCGACATGGTAGCCCGGCAGAATCGGACACGCTATAACTCGCGATCCTGATGGGTACTAATTCTAATATTTAGGTACTAATTAGTACTAATTAGGTACTAATTTTTTTGAAAGTTTCAACTCGAAATTCCAAAGCGTCGGGCTCGGAAGCGACCTGATTGTCGCTGGCCCTGAAGAATCGAATACGCTATAACTCGTGATCCTGATGGGTACTAATTCTAATATTTTGGTACTAATTGGTACTAATTAGGTACTAATTTTTGTGAAAGTTTCAACTCGAAATTCCAAAAGTGCCGGGCCAGCGACATGGTAGCCCGGCAGAATCGGACACGCTATAACTCGGGATCCTGATGGGTACTAATTCTAATATTTTGGTACTAATTAGTACTAATTAGGTACTAATTTTTGTGAAAGTTTCAACTCGAAATTCCAAAGCGTCGGGCTCGGAAGCGACCTGATTGCCGCTGGCCCTGAAGAATCGAATACGCTATAACTCGTGATCCTGATGGGTACTAATTCTAATATTTTGGTACTAATTGGTACTAATTAGGTACTAATTTTTGTGAAAGTTTCAACTCGAAATTCCAAAAGTGCCGGGCTACCATGTCGCTGGCCCGGCAGAATCGGACACGCTATAACTCGCGATCCTGATGGGTACTAATTCTAATATTTTGGTACTAATTGGTACTAATTAGGTACTAATTTTTGCGAAAGTTTCAACTCGAAATTCAAAAAGTGCCGGGCCAGCGACATGGACCTGGAGAGGTGTGCGGCCATCCAACAGGATGCCTGCCCAGACCATTAAACCTCCTCCGCCATAATGGTGGATTTCGCGACATTGGAGGGTAGGGAGCGGGTTCCTGGTTCTCTCCATATGAACGTACGGCGAGAATCGGTGTTTAGGCTGAACCGGGACTCATCAGTGAAGAGAACGGTCGCCCATTGATCCATACTCCAATCTCTATGCTCTATGCACCATGATAAACAGATTCTCCTGTTCGTAGAAGTGAGCGGGACGCAAACAGCAGGTCTTCTTGCAAACAACCCTCTCTCATAAAGTCTTTTGGAAACAGTCACCTTTGATACACGGGTTCCTGTGGCTGCATACAAGTCACGAGAGAGTTGAGAAGCTGTAGCACTCCTGTTACGCCTCGCTAAAATCGACAAATGGCGATCTTCTGTGGCCGTCGTGGCTCTTGGACAACCTTGCCCAGGCTTTCTCTCGATGGATCCGGTATCCTGGAACTGTTTCCATAAGTTACACACGACGCTGGGCGTTAAATTGAACTCTCTACAAATTTGGACTTGAGATTGGCCTGCTTCTAGCCTCCCCACAATTCGCCACCTCATTCCATCATCTAAACGTTGGTGGTTACTCATTTTTACTGTTACAATTTGAAATTAACCGATTGCTGCAAAATAACACCATCTATTAACCCATTTTTTTTGTTTATTCTGCAACTGCTGTTTCATACCTTCCGACTCCAACGAGTGTTATCCACGATCATGCGTATGTATTACAATTATTGAATGCGTATTTGTTTTGTATTGTATCAATGTATGTACATACCAAATTTCCTTAAAATCGGTACAGTAGTTCTAGAGATAATCGACTAAGTCTGCAAATTCTCTTAATTTCTTACACCAGTGTAGTTAAGCATAAGTGTACTTCTGGTTTTCTTACTTGTAACGCTACGTTGGTAAAAGATTTTGGAGTTGGTGATATTTACTCTTTGACAAATAAACGTACAGAAAGTAATTTCAATAATATGAGACGCACAACGATTCATATTAGCAATCGATGTCAGTATCGTCAACAAATTTCTTGTAAAAAAATTCATGCAGTGCAATTGGGCTATTATTCACAAAAAACAGGTATAATTTTCATGTAAGTTGACTGATTCGTTTATTCTGTTATGATTAGTTTATTCTGTTAAGGTATCTATATAAATAAAGCAAATGCTATGTCTGTCGGTCACAATTCCGGGTGAACCGGGCTTCCATTATGTAATTCGGCCATATTTGAAAATGTCGAAATCGATGTATTTTTTTTCTCATGAAAGTTCATTATTGTTACTTATCTGGAAAGAGCTTTAAAAACTGACAATTTGTTTTCTGCGTACACTTATTCTGTAATTTTGAGAGTTTTAGAGATATATCAATTCTAAAACGTCACCGCCATGTTTTCGGATTAAAAAAAAAGTGATTCATTCACCACTTGATTCGTTGTAAAAAATGTTTGATCGTGTGTCTAATTTTTTTCTATTTTACATACTTTTAATTCAGACTTTTTAATCATAAATAGATCATTTGAAGATGTACTGATTTTTTTGGGATATTTTGAAAAGGAGTAATATAAGAAAATTAACTTTAAATAACACCAAACAACTACTAATTACCTTGTAAACAACCGTTTATTTACCTTGTAACATTTAGGTGCGCATGCGCAGTTCTTATGAATGATGGATTCCAACGCCTTGAGATGAAATATTATTTAAAAACTGCATTTATATATAAGCATTTTAAAGCTTCCAAACTTATATTAGAATTATCTCCAGACTTCAAAACATAAGTATACGAAGTTTCAACCAGATTTGTCAAGAAATGTAGAAACGAAAAAAATACCAAATGTAATCATTTCACACAAAAATCAGTAAATCTACCAAAAATCAGTATATATCTATTTAGTTTCAATAAAGTATTTTTTATTATTAAACAATTTGAATATTTAGTTTTTCAAATAAAAAGACACAGTGACACATTTCATTTCAGTGATTCATTTTTTAGTGAGAATCACGCTGTGAATGTTTACATCGTCCCTTTGTTTACATCGTTAAAGAGCGATGACGCTTCATTAGAATCCAAATATCTCTAAAACTATTGAATTAACAGAATAAGTGTACGCAGAAAAAATTATCAGTTTTCGAAGATCTTTCCAAATATGTAACATTTATGTACTTTCATGAGAAAAAAAATACACCGATTCCTGTATATTTGTCGGAAATTATTTTTCGAGGATGGGTCCGCCCGGTCGCGTTACGGGGTCACGTGATCTCGACATCCCCTTCTGCCTCTTTATTAATATAGATTCCGCGCTGCTTCGGTTTTACTAAATAAATCAGCAGCTGTAGCACATTTCCTTTTTTGCATTAGTTCCTTTTTTGCCATCGGATGATGTTTACCCTTTCCGGTCGACATATGTGGGTCATGGGGGAAGAAAAGCCGGCGACTAGTAGGAGGGGATAAAAACGTTTGACGGGGGAAATTATCTCTTTTCTGTTGAGTAAATGTCGCTTTAGTACGTTCAAGTGAAGTTAATTCTTCCATTAAGAAATTCATTAAGTCATTTACTTTGTAATTGTCAGTTGCACCTTCTGTTCTATTAAATGCGAGCACTAAATCTTGCGGTAGTAACTTTAAAAGCATAGGGCATAATAAGGAACCATAAGTATCAGACACAACTCCTAATGCGTCTAAACTTCTAATTTGTGTCTGACATCTATCAAATTAATTTCTGAATCCTTTAACATCACTCGAATGTTTCAGAGGAGGGATGTTTAATAAATTGCCTATGTGGGCGTCTATTAAGATGGATTTTCACCCGAATCGCTCTTCTAACAGTTTAATAACTGAATCGTAATTCTCTGGTGAAAGCGAAAATCCTTCTACAATACTAGCAGCAGTTCCCCCCAAATATGCTTTCAGATAGTTAAACTTATCAATTTTATTCAGTGACTCATTGTTATTAATCGCCGATTGAAATGAATTCCAAAAATTAAGCCACTGACTTCTATCTCCGTAAAATTTAGGAATCGAAAGTTTCGGCAGCTGCACCGTAGTCGTTTCTTTTGGACTTTGAATTTGGTGCGGAACTGCTGAGTCATCGTCATGTTTACGCTGTGGTGGGGCATTTGCCGATATGCGTTTCTTCGCCCTAAACTTCCATAGCGTTATTTTTTCCCGATACTCTTCTATACTATCGAATTCTTTCTCATATTCTTTTGGTTTCAAAAGTCATTCTAGATCGGTGTCAGTACCCTTTAGTGTTTCTGCTTTTCCGTTAAGTAGTTCTAAAGTTTCTTCTAACTCCTCAAAGTTAACTTCTGTTTTTGCAATTTCAGCCTCTATTTTCTGACAACATTTGGTAATGGCGGTTCTTAACTTAGTTCTTTTTGTTTTTAATACGTTTATGATATCTTCTGCCATTTCTTCTAACTTTCAATATAAACCGAAACAAAAACAGTACTTACATCGAGTACTTACTGTGCTCGATGGGTACCACGCCGTCTCACAGGCGAGAACAACGTCGGACTGGAGAGGCTGTGCGAAACCTGAAGTTTGAACCGATTCCACACCCTCCTTATTCCCCCTATCTTGCGCCTTGCAATTTTTATTTTATTTCCTCTACTCAAGAGAGACCTAAAGGGTAATCATTACACCTCGGACTATGTGGTGAAGGCAGCTGTCAAGTCGTGGATTCGAAAAAAGTCGGAAGAAATTTTTAGTGACGGAATGAGAAAACTTGTTACACGTTGGGAGAAATCTGTTAGCCTTAACGGTGACTATGTTGAAAAATAAATACATGAATTTGAAGCTTAAGAATTGTACTTTAATGTTCTTTTTGCCCGATCTCGCTATTTCTTTTTGTTCGCGCTCTACAAGCATGTGTGCATTACTTTTCAGCCTACCCTCGTGTATATATATATATATATATATATACACAGGGCTAGATTTGAGGCGGAACGCGCCGGAACGGCGTTCCGGTACCTCTCTGGTACAGACTCTCTCTGACAGACTGCGGCAGCTGTCAGTATCTCTCGATAGCGGTGAATAAATCACCTTCCAGTGTTGTGAAGGTATGGTAAATCATACCGTCAAAAAATTCTAGGTAAGTCCATTCTTTTCACTTTCCACTATGTCTGTCTAAGACTAATATCTGAACGTGTAGCTTGTCTGAGTGACAGTGAAATCCAGAAAAGCAATAACGTGAAGTAAACCACAAGAACAATAATTCCTCGCATACACCTGTTTAAAGTTAAACGCAATACTTCGATACTCGTAGAAAATGTATATTGCCTCAATTATTGCGGCTCTAAATCGTCACACACGCACACACAGAAAGAAAAAAAATCTAACCTGTAAAATTTTGAGGAACAACGAAAGTCGCCTTGGATACATGAACTTCGCGAAATGGCTCGACGACATTCCTTTCAAATCCCAAATTCCTATGATGCCATTAATTTGTGTTCTTGGATTAACAGTGGAAATATCGACTATAATCATGATCAGTGTGAGAATATCGGTGAATGAAACATCAGATGTATTGCACATTGCTGAAATAAGAATGTAAAAAAACCATATGTAAAACTATGCAAGTTGACTTGTGTGGGTTATACAGTACTCTAAAAATATCTAAATAACAGCATTTTCATATACTACCGGCCAAACGTAGTAAAACATACCACGCCCTTACCATAATCAACTTTGAATAAAATTCTTCCTTCTTCATCTGCGTAAGGAAAATAGGTATAAAAATCCAAATTCAGCAGAGACTCTAAATCAGATGGCAGAGAGAAGATTTGTGGATGTTTTTCTCTAACGCCATAAAAGTCTTGGATCGTTTTGTACGCTTTATCACAGTCGAATTTTTCTGACACGAAGAAACCTTAGCAAATAAGCGTCGTCAGCCCGATATTTCACACTTTCATCGCCTGTAGAAAAGATGTGAAATAAAACAGCCCAGTTCTTAATAGTGAATATGTATAAGTTTCACATTAATATGTGCATTTCTTAATAAAGCACAAAAAATAGAATACAACTATTGCACACAAAAGTCAAAACCAATAGTCAAGAATACCGTAATTTTCTGACGATAATACGCACCTTAAATTTATGGGAGGATTTTTAGAAAAGAGTCAGCTTCAGTTCCTGTTGTTTTTTCGCTGCGAGCAGACGTATTTTTACTTCTGTGCCATGGCGAATGTTGACGGAATGGAGATTAGCGCGGACGAAAGTCCTCCTATGCTGGATCCTGAAAAAACCACCCCAATGCCTGACCTCCCCGATCTGAACGAGAAAGACCGACTGATTCTCCAAAGACCTATCGAAGGAGCCATAAGCCCGGAATTACACGAAAGCCTGGAACTTGTTCACCCATACGTCTTTGAAGTCTTCAAACTAGGTAAGCTCGGAGATCTTATTGGCAAAATGTATTCTATTATTAACCCAAACACTAACCTTCTTTCTCTTACTAACAAGTCAAAGCGCGCAAAACTAACACACTCAGCAAATTCTTCTGGCGTTGCCGGCACTTCTACCCCAAACGATGGATTCATTGTACCAGCTGCCAGATTAGCGGCTAAAAAACCAATTGCTATCGAAGGTCTATCCACTATTACTAAAAATAAATTTAATACTCTTAAAGAATCTAATTTAAATGAAAATAATGAAAATAGCCCAAGGATTACCATTTCCAAACCAAAAATCAAGCACATAACAATAGTTAAAACCGAGAACTACAGAGATATTCTTACAGCTATTGCTGGACCTAATGACATAAGAAAGTTCCATGCGAAAATAGGCGGAGAATTCATCAGATTAGACCCATCCACAGAAGAAGACCATAAATCAATAACTAAATTTTTAGAAGAAAATAAAATCAAAGGTTTCATTCTCCCACTAGGTATTGTACGCCCAATAAAAGTTGTCATTCGCGGGTTACCAAAAGAATTTACTACTGACGAAATTCAGGAAAAATTAACTGCACTTGGTTTTACTATCATTAAAGTACCCAACTAACTAGAAAAGATGGCTCCTTTCTCCCCCTATTTCAAGTCCAATTCACCCCAACAGACCAGGCTAAAACTATTTTCGAACTAAATTCCCTTTTCTACATTAAAATTACAGTTGAATACTACAATTCCCCTTATAAGACAGCCCAATGCTTCAAATGCCAACACTTCCACCACCATAGTAAATTCTGTCTCATAGACCCAAGGTGCGTGAAATGTGCTGGAAATCATCTTACCAGCGAATGCAAAAATACCAAACCTGAAAGTAAACAGGTAGAAGCAGCAAAATGCTGCAACTGCCAAGGAAACCACCCAGCAAATTGGAGAGGCTGCCCTAAATTCCCCCACAACATAGCCGCTAAGAAACAAGCAAAAAAGGAAGCCAAAGAAGCCCTAAAAACAACCAAATTAGTAACCCCAAACATCACCTTTGCCCAAATGGCTAAAACCAATACCAACATGTCCGAAATTTCACCCCCAACCCAATCTAACAACCAAATCAATTACAATCTCCCTACAACCTCGAATGACAACTCTCCCTCACCTAATGGATTTTCCCTATTAAAACAATTCCAGGAAATTAACGCAATTATAAATGAAATAACGACAGAACTTAATATAACAGACTTTACTTCGATCTTAAATAACTTAAGAACTGCTAGAGAAAATATAAAATTAAATGTAACCGCGGAGGTAAAGCTTTATAGCTTCTGCCACGCGCTCTTTAAGTGTGTCCAAAGCACCGGTTAATGGCCCCTCTTTCTCTGTCTGTTTTCGCATGGAACGCAAATGGTATTAGTGCTAAAATCCGTGAGTTCAAAGAGTTCGTAAATGAGCGCAACCCCGATATTTTTTTAATTCAGGAAACTCACCTCAGACCAGCGGATAATCTCAAAGTTTACAATTACACTACCTACAGAAATGATTATATTAATCCTACCCACCCCATGAGAGGCACAGCTATCTTGGTTAAAAATACCCTCCCTCATCACTTAATCATTCTCCCCGCCCCCCCCTTAAATGTATTAACGCCACCGCTATCAACATTAAATTAAATTACCTCCCTTTCTATACCATTATCTCAACCTATATTCCTCCAATGCAAAAATATCACGATGTTAATGAAGACTTGAACGCTTTAAACTCCATCAACTTAAATACCCTTATTTTCGGTGACCTAAATGGCCAACATAAATTATGGAATTGCAAAATTAATAACGTTTATGGTAACTTAATTTATAACTTTACTAGCAAAACTAATTTCGACATCATCGCCCCCACTTCCCCAACCCACTTCTCTCATAACTCTGATAGTATCGTTGATTTTGCCCTTGTTAAAGGTTTCCCTCATGATTTATCCATAACTTCCCATTGTGAACTAACTTCTGACCATAACCCAGTTGAAATTCGTATCACTCTTGACACTAACCCTCTCATCATAAATCACACTAAACAAATCAACTGCGATAATTTCAAAAATGAACTTAATAATATTAATTACATTCCCCCCATTGTCAATAATATTAACGATCCGGAAAACCTTGTCTCTAGTATCACTACCGACATCAACGACAGTTTAATTAAAAGCACTAAATTAATCCCCCCCCCCGTGTTAAAACCATCCATGACCAACACCTTAAAATTCTCATAAATAACAAAAACAAAGCACGAAAAACATGGCAGCACAATAGAACCAATGCTAACAAAACTATAATGAATAAAACAAGAAGACCTCAGATTTTACCTTCGAGATCAATCTAACATCAATTGGAATAATTATTTAGAATCACTGGACACTACTGACAACTCCATTTGGAGAGCCGCCAGGCGTTTTAAAAATCAATTCCGTTCCATTCCCCCTCTTAAAGACCCCGAAACTAATCATAACGTTCTCACTGATATGGAAAAATCCCAATTAATAGGCAAAAACTTTGCAAAAAACTTCACCCTTAATCAAATCTCTCACCCTAGCAATGAAAATATTGTCAAAAATAGTATTAATCTCTTTCTAAACACCCCTCATAAAAGTCCCACTCCCTTTATTGTTCCTGCCGATATAAAAGATTTCATTAAAAAACTTCCTAAAAGAAAGTCCCCCGGGGAAGATAATATCAATAATACTATGCTCAAAAACCTCCCTTTTAAATATATCTTCAAAATTACCATTCTTATCATCTCTATTTTTAAATTTGAACACTTTCCCCACAGCTGGAAAAACTCGATAATTGTCCCAATCTTAAAACCTAATAAACCCCATTCCTCTCCCTCCAGCTACCGACCCATCAGCCTTCTAAATTCTCTAAGTAAATTAACAGAAAAATTTATTGCTAAGAAACCAGCATCTCGACGAAAATCAAATCATTATCCCGTACCAATTTCGCTTCAGAAAATCTCTTTCAGCCCCACATCAAGTATATCGTCTTGCCGAAAACCTTGCCAGTGCTAAGAAAAATAAATCCTCCACAGCAGCTCTCTTTCTTGATATCTCTCTCGCTTTTGATAAACTTTGGATCGATGGACTCATCCACAAGCTCATTAACTATAACTTCCCATCCCAAATCATCCACCTTCTCATCTCTTATCTCAAAAATCGCACCTTTCAGGTAAGAATTAATGGCCATCTCTCCAGTAAATTCAAAATCAATTCAGGCGTTCCACAAGGTGGGGTATTATCCCCAATTCTTTTTAATTTATTTGTTAACGATATTCCCCAAAATATAAACACAAATATCGCTATTTTCGCCGACGACACAGCCCTTTATGCCACCAACAAAAATTTTAAATATGCAGTAAAATACATCAATACCCACATGTCCTCCATTCAAAATTGACTCGACAAATGGAAAATGAAAATTAATTCTGAGAAATGCGTCGCTGTCATGTTCACATCTAAACGTAAAAAGACATTCAACAGTCACCAAATACAAATAGGAAACACAAAAATCCCCAGGTCTGATACTGTCAAATACCTAGGTATCGTATTAGATAAAAATGTCACTTGGAAACATCATATCCTCCATGTCAGGGACAAATTCCGAGCAGCCAGAAGATTAATTTACCCACTAATTTCTCGGAATAGCAAATTAAGCTTAGTCAATAAATTGCTCATTTACAACTCCTATCTTCGTCCTATATTAACTTTTGGAGGGCCAGCGTGGTCATATTGTGCAGACACCCATATTAAAAAACTCACATCTGCTCAGAGCAGCACCATTCGACAAATTGTTAATGCGGACTGGTATTTCAGAAATACTTGTATTTACAGGGAGTTAGATATCCCTACTATTCGAAATTATCTCAAAAATCAAGCTATAAACTTTCACAATTCAATAGACAGTGAACTCTTATCTAATCTTGCAAACTATGATCACGCTGACCCCACTAACAGGAAAAGGCCTCGAGCCATCCTGAGTCTTCCGTCTTAATTTTTTGTTTGTCCTCGTCATTTAAATAAAAATATAAAAATATAAAAACTATACTTGGCTTGCCAAGGCAAAAAACAACTAAAAATTTTATAAAATAAAATAAAAATCTATTTTCTATCCCTAAACTTTCTTTTAACTTAATTATTCTTGTCTCAGAGCAAATACTTTTGGCTTTGCTCATTTTTGTAGTAATAGAACTCACGGATTCCAAACCTTATCTCTCTATCCAATCACTTTACTCTTTTCTCTCTACACTTGCCAATTGAATTCCAGCTTACAGATAGCCATTGATCGGATGATTTGCTGGATTTTTTTCTTCTGGATCCATCAGCAAATCCCGATCCAGAAGACAACCAATCAAAACTGCCCATTTTTCACCCTCCAACCTACTGACCAGAAATCTCTCTGCTTCACTTTTTTGTGAAGCAATTTCATGAACTTTGATGTAAAAAACGAACTTTTACCTACTCCTGAACATTTCCAGCTCTTCGATGTTACGACTAAGAAAAATCTGAGTTTGAAGGCGTTGGCCTAGGCAACTCAGTTAATTTAGTTGTGCTATGGTCCTATGTCCTATGGTTTAGAAAAGAATATTTTATATTTCGTTAAGTATAAAACGATATTTTAAATTTCTTACTTAATAAAGAGAAAAAAATTATAATATATATATATATATATATATATATATATATATATATTAAAATATTTATTTTATTTTAATGTTACCTTCGGACATTAAGACGCACCCGAATTTTAGGTCGATTTTTATATGTAAAAAGGCGCGTCTTATGGTCCGAAATATACTGTACTCTTCTGAGCCTTTGTTTTAAGTCTTGAAGGCAGGCCTCTTTTTATTCTTCCGTTTCATGAAGTTCCTCGCGAGCCTTTTCCAAATCGTGCTCTGACAGATCAAAAACGTCAGATGGGATATATGTAAAGTTTTTGACCAGTAAAGGTTTCCGACCTGAAGGCGTTACTAATGTCTCTTCCATGTCTAACTGTTTACTGTCTATAACCACAAAATATTTTGATGTTGATACGTTCCATTACTAAGAGAAAAGAGTGTGGAAAAAACTACTCGAGGAAATAATTTTAAATAAATAAATAAACACATCCTTCTAACTGATTTGTTAATATCAGCCCTGCGACTCGCAACGGTTATGAGATAATGACGCAAACGATAGCAGTCAAGGACAATGAACTTGGATAAGATAGTGCTGCCATCTACTGCCGTGAAAGGTAACAATCCTAAGTTTTCGGAGCATCGTGAAATACAACAGTTAAATAGTCCACAGAGAGAACAATGATTCAGGCCCTGATTTTCCATTAGGCCCGGTAACATATTTCCTACCCACACTTGGATTCAGGTAGGGAGAGATTTAGAGCGTGCTGATTGGACGTTGAATTCACTGACGTAAATAGTTCTATTTAAGTCAGTGGTTGGACTATTGGTTAGAACGCGCTTGCAACATGTCGGTATTTTCCGAAGAAATTCTTCCGATTTCATTTAAAAATGAGGTTGTGTCAAATGAAAATAATAAAGTTATTTATCGATCTAATGTATGCAGTTTAGAAGAGAACAAGCAGTGGGTTAAACAATTTGGAGAAAATACGAATACAAATTGGAATTCAATATTGGAAAGTCCTTCGGCTGAAAAGGTGCAAGAGGCAGCTTCAACCGAGGAATAAAATAGATCAGAAAGAGGAGCATGAAGATGATAGAAAATCATATGAGGAAAAGAAAGAGCTATTGCTCAAAGAAATTTTAAGTCAAATAACAAAAAATGATGAAATACATAAATCCTCTTTAAGTGGAGTCACTAAATATCTTAAGAGACTAAAAAATGTCAAATCTTCTGGAAGTTGGGAATCTTTTTCGCTTCCATTGCAAGGCGTTCTGCCCAAAATACGTTAAAATTTAAAAAAATTAATTAATTAATTACAAAAACGTTTGCCTGTTGGGAGACCAGCTGGTGCTCCATCAAGCAAAAAAAGGAAACATTCCTTAGAACTAAACATCAGATTAAATCAATCGAATGCAAAGAGGCATTAAGCACAATATATATAACTTTATTTTTCCTTTTTGAACTTTGAACAGAAATTTGAAAATCTTTTGATCTTTTATATATATTTTTTATGAACTTTGCATTTATTTTTATACCTGTTGCATTTTAAAGCTTTGTATAGAAATTTGTAAAAATTTTGATTTTAAAAGAAAAAAAAAGAATTTTTAAAAATTTTTATTTTACCATTTTTAATAGCAATTTTTTTATATATCCTTTCAAATTTGATTGATTGGTTCATCATATGTATGTTATAGTGTATATAAGGGATTAATAGGTTTTTCTGGTTGCATTGTACTGGTGTTTTAATGATGAAATGAATACTATCGTTTTTTGTTTTTTTTTTTGATAATGTTCTAGGCATCTACGCTTCAAATAGCCAATTATTGGTAAAATGGTACTTTCACAATGAGTCATGATTATTTTTTTTCTGTGTCAATTTTGGAAATTTTACGCCCACATCAGTGTTAGGGGGCGGCCCATCCTGAGTTGCGCCAATAGTCAAGAATTTGGTAAATTGGGCCCTGAGAATAAAATTATTCACATCTCACAAATTTTGAATAACTTGTTCACGCCAAGCTACCACATATTTGAACTCTCTGAAGAAAAGGAGGAGAGGTTAAAGGAATCATAAATAAATATAATTTGTCTCGTTCTTTACTTGATGTAAATTGATGAAAAATTTAACCTAAAATTTCAAGTGCGAATTCAATTTTGCATACCTGCGAGTTTAAAAATAAGTTATTAATAAATAAAACGTTAAAATTTTGAAGAAAGTAATTCTACAAAATTGTACGTAAAATAAAATTCTAAATGACTTCAGGTTAAACGAAACACCTCTTACTTTTTAAATTTACCTATGTTTTCTGCACATTTAGTAAAGAAAAGATAATTGAATATCCGTATATAATTAAATTTGATAAACACCTATAGCTGTTACTCATTCGTTTTCTAAATCTTAACGGAGCGCCTATTCTATTTTGCATCTTCGCCAAGTAACATAACATATTCTTATGGATTTTTTTATATATATATATATTTTTTTGCCTTAATTACTTCGGTTTCTCTTTCTTGATTTGTCTTAATAACCCGCTTTTATTAAGAGATGATCTTTGTTCTGTATCCAAAAAGTGCATACAATTGCTCTTCATATTGCATTTGGTGATGTATTTGGCAGGGCTGGCATTACCTGTAAGTGTCTCCGGATGCAAGAAATATTTTTGCCACCAAACAGTTACTCCGAGGTAAAAAAAAAAAAAAAAGAATAACCACTTTTCAGAAACAAATAACAATAATAAATTTAAAAAACACATTACAATTTCAAATGTGACATTTCACTGTCATATCATTAATAATATTAAAATAATCACAATTTTTAAATGTCTTGAGACTTAATTTAGCACGTGCTTTGAGTCATCCTCCACATATTGTTAAAGGAAGGTAATTTTTAATTACAGTATACTTTGGACTATAAAACGCACCTCCAATTTATGGGAGGATTTTTAGAAATGAATATTTTGTATTTTGTTAGATATTTATTTTCAATTTATTACTTAATAAAGATAAAAACATATATTATAAATATATATAATATATAATAAAATAATCATTTTATTTTAGTGTTACCTTCGATCCATAAGACGAAGCCTAATTTTAAGTCGATTTTTTATGTAAAAAGGTACGTCTTATGGTCCGAGAAATACGGTAGTTTTAATTTACCAATAGAACTTTCTACACTTGCTTTAGTCACTGGAGATATGCGGGTAGAGTTATTAAAGATACGCTTAACACAAAGAAACTGGAGCTTATTTACCATACTCTCAGACGATTGCCTGAAATGTTGAGAGAGTAGTTTTGTAAGAACCTGAATCCGGTTATCGGACCAATGCTTTCATCTGAACTAACGAAAGTCTATCGGTAGGAACAACAGTTTTAACGTAGGATTACGTTCCTCCATAACGGTCCGTCGGAGAGAAAAAAATTGTCCTACGTCGCGAGTCATAATTTTGGCAGCGCGCCAAGCCCAGTAGCAGTAAACAGTTAAACAGAAAGGTACCAAAATGCGTAAAAAAAAAAAAAGTAAGCAATTGATAAGTAATCCCACGTTTGTATTCCGCGGTAGTTTCGTTTGAGGAGACTACCTGAAAAAAATTTTTTAAACAGCTTTCAAAGAGGAATTAGAAGAAATCTTTGGGGACTTTTGTCGGCAAGCTATGCCGTTTCATTGATAGGGAGATATAGCTTAGAAGATCTAAATTCCAAACGAGTTGTATTTATATTATTATACTTGCTGAATCCTTTTCACAATGAATATCATTTTTTTTAACCAGAAGCCGCATCGAAAATAACACTTCCTCACATCATTGGCATTGTTCAGGAGGTGGAATGCCGGCCCGAAGGAAAAGAAACCCGAGTTCAGATCCCGATACTGTCAGAGATTAAGAAATCCAGGTTTGGGTTCCTTCTTAGCAGCCAGTCGTTAAAAAATTTCTATAGTATCATAAGAATGAATATGAATAACATCTTTGTGCTAAAAATAGATTTTAAAATGTAATATTTCGTATTTATATGTAAAGGGGCACAGGACCTTAAAGCTCGACGAAATGACTATAAATATGGTCCAATTCTAACCACAAAAACTCAAATAATATTAAAAAAAATTTTTTTCTTTCTTTATACATATAAAGTACATATCTTTAAATTTGTCATATATAAAAATGGAAATTATAAATCTATAAATAATTTTCAAATTAGCAGTTTAGAATTTTATATGATTAACTGCTAATTTGAGTTTGCGTGCATAATTACTTTTATACTATCAATAGGAAACTGATAAAACTACACTCATATGTGTATTTCATGGTACTCTACAATTTAAAACCAGAAAAATGTACAATTCTGGAAACCTTTTTTTTTATGTGGGAAATTATGCAAATAAAAGTGATAATTTTTGAAGTTTTCCAATTTTATTCTCAAATTCTATTTTAAATAATATTTATTACATTTTTTTTGGTTTTACATTACAGGTAAATATATTACAAGTGTATTCTGACCATTAATTATTTTCTGTAAGCATATATCTTAATTTTATGATGCGCGCAGAATTTCATAATTTTGAATCACCAGGTAATCATATAAAATTCTAAACTGCTAATTTGAAAATTATTTATAGATTTATACTTTCCATTTTTATATATAACATATTTTAAGATATGTACTTTATATGTATAAAGAAAGAAGATTTCTTTTTCTAATATTATTTGAGTTTTTGTGGTTAAAATTAGACCTTATTTACATTCATTTCCTCGAGATTCAAGGTCCTGTCCCCTCCTTAGTCGAATGTTTCCGTCGAATGTTTTCTGGTTATCTTACTGAGACTATTGGTTTTTAATTTTTTTTTCAAATGTATAATGGATGCCATTTATATAAAGGTATAATTTTTAAGCAACTTTCTATGCGCATCAAAAAATTGTATAGAGAGAAGTTCACAGCAGCCAAACTGTATTTTCGACATCATATACGTTTGAAACAATGTTTTATGATTTTTACCAATTTCACTCGAGTCTGAAATTGTGGAAAACTCAAGTGAACAGAGGATAGGTCAACAATGAAAGCATTTAACTTAGCTTTGTGGGGGCACTTAATTCTTTCAGGAAATTCAATATAATTTTCTTCATTAAAATCTAGAAGAAAACAACGATTTTCTATCATGCGGATGGCTGGCAGAAAAAAGATGCTACTTATTGTCAAGTCTTAATTTGCAAAAGGAAAAATATATTGAAATACAGTCAGTGAAAACACGACAAGTGCCTCCGCATTGGGGAAAAAGACAGTCAGTGAAAGCATTACGTTTCCGATCAATTTTACTACGTATTGTCTCTACAGAACAATTTTTTTTTATCTGTCAAAGATTTACTATCTTTCCTCTTTAAAAATGGCTACCATCCTCAATTTAAAAGCTATAAAGGAAAATATAGTGACTTGTATTTTAGAGTTAAAATCAACGCAATATTCTTTTTAAGATTTCCTCTTTCTGTAAGTAACAAGTAAGGTTAAAACCTCTTATTACACAGTAAAATCCTAAAATAAACAAGAAAATTATATAGGTGTACTAGTGTAATGCAAATAATGTTTAGGATTTCTTTAATTATTTCAATAAATATCAGGGTTCCACTGTCCAAGTGAGTAACAACCACTGTTACTAATTTGTGTTTCTTTGAATTTTACGATGGACATATAGAACATGTGCTAGCTCGGAAAATAAGGTGTCTGAGAGGAAAGAATGATTAAGATAGCAGCAAGACCTTGTAGCATCGTTTTGTATCATGATAATCCGTATGTGATATCACTCAATGATACATACGAAGATGCATCCTTGAACTTTCATCCGACTAATTATGCTGGGGGAATTGTAACAAACAATAAAAGGTAGTATACCTGTCTTTTCCGGGTTGACCGATCACTGATTCCCTTCTGTAACAGCCAGTTTTTCTTACGACTGCAGAAAATTATTTTGTCAGTAATAGATCCTTATTTATGAACTGGTTATGAAAGAGTAAGAAATTATTATAAATTGCCTGATAATGAAGAATTTACCGTTGTTAATATTTCCCATTGCCCCCTACGCAAAGATTCTGTATCCGCAAGATGAAAAACAATCAGGTATTCGACATAGCTGGATTATGGTGGTTAAAAAGGGTTTAATTAACAGTTTTTAAAGGGTTTAATAAACATAAAGGGTTTATTAAACTAGGTTTAATAAACAGTTAACGCTATAGGACATCTACATCAGGGTTTCCCACAGTGGGCGATACCGTCCTCTGAAGGGTTCTAGAACGACCCAGGAGGGGGGGGGCGGTCAATTTAAATTCATCTACCAACAATTCTGGCTGTAAAAACATACACCAATACTCTATCATGGATTATAGTGCAAAAGTTTTTAATTGTATTTCTTTCTTTCCTATTTAGTGGAACATGGGTTCAGTCTGGTGGCAAATCTGTTTACAAATAACTGAAACCGACTCCAAATAGTTAAACTCTAATGATTTGAAATTGCTGCTGACAAAAACAGAGCTGAACATTCATAAACTGAAAGCAGCGCAAGGTCATCCTTCTCATTAGGATTAGTTTTAACGTTATTCGTAATTTTTTTTAATATCTCCATTTTCTATGCGTGATACGTAATGCGAATAATACTATGGTTGATTTAAAAAAATAATACCCGCCCCCTCTAAAAAACACTTCGCATCCGTAAGGGAATCGTGATCCACAGGTTGGGAACCCCTGCTCTAGAGCATTCAGCTAGCTCCAAGTAAACAGTAGCTGACGTGAATATAGTGCACGACACATTTTGTTAATCTGGCATGGACACATAAACGAGTGAGAATTTCACCATTTACAGACCAAGAGGAATAGACGGTCGATACGAGATACAGGGTGGTTCTAAATAAAGTTCCACTTTGAAATGGTCAAAAAAGGAAAACTACTGGACCAAATGTTATAAAACTTGGTAATAGTTTAAAGGAGGTCATGAGAATTTCTTTTCCGCCCAAAAAAAGTTCAAAAACTCACCACCAGGGGGGAAATGGCGCTGTATGCAATATTGTAAACGAAATAAGGGTCGGAATCTAACTTAACCTTTTGTTACGCGGGTTTAACATTTTGTATAACCTTAAGAAACATTGACCTAAACAAAATTACCATTTAAAGTGTGCGCATTCCGACAATCGTTTTCTTACAGATCGCTAATTTGTGAATTTTGAAGCCTGAATTCGGCCCTAAGACACGAAGATATCGGTTTAAAACGTTTTTAATCGTTTCTAAAACGAAACTGTTTGTGAGGTTATGCAAAACCAAAGGCTTGTAATTGGCTTACAGAAGGAAGAAGCAAATAATTTATGCAGATGCGCTTTACACGTCATTTTATTTTTCAGATAAAAGTGAGCCTGTTTGTCAGAGTTCTCATTGTTACGGATAGACAATGTCTCTTATCATGCAAGACCGTGCTTTTCTCGTTAAATGTTACTATGAATGCGATAGCAATGAACGGCGTGCTTTGCAAAAGTATCGTTCAGTAAGAGGAATACGCCGAGGGCCAATAACACCGCAGGGTTTGAGGAAAATGATGGCAAAGTTTGAAGCTATGGGTTTATTATCTGTTGCATCTGGGAGGGGAAGGAAATCTGCTTCTGTGGAAACCGAGGAGGCTGTTGCATTAGCAGTGGAGGAAGCAACAATGGAAAGTAGGCACGTACGTGCAGCGTGCGTGCTGTCGCCCGTCGAATGGACGTACCATGGAGTACGGTGTACAAAATTGTCCGTGAAGTGCTGCAGTTCTACCCATACAAAATCAAACATGTTCAAGAACTTAAACGTAACGATCCTGCTGCAAGAGTATCTTTCGCTTTGAAATTCCTTCCACGGAGGGAAATGGACGAACATTGGCCATGGAGCATTTTATGGACAGATGAGGCCCATTTTTACCTAAATGGCGATGTCAACAACCATAACTGCCGGATTTGGGCAAAACAAACCCCTCATGTTATCTACCCAGTTCCATTGCATTCTCCTAAAGTCACCGTTTGGTGTGGTATGACAGCTAGTTTCATAATTGGACCATTTTTCTTTGAAGAGCAGTCGACAGGTGGACCTGTTACATGCACTGTGACTGCAGCTCGCTTAGAGTCAATGTTAAGATGTTTCGTAATACCTGAACTCCAGCAACGTGCATTTTAGACACCACGATTTTTATGCAGGACGGGACCCCACCGCACATTGGTACATGTGTCACACTGTTACTTAAGCAACATTTCACGAATGAACGGATTATAGGCCGAAACCTCCCCATAAAATGGCCACCCCGGTCACCAGACCTCAATACCTGTGACTTATGGCTATGGGGTTATCTCAAAAGCACTGTTTATAGTGATAATCTAAAGAATTTTGCAGAATTGAAAGATGCGATACACCGACATGTCTGTAACATTCCTCCTGATATGCTAAGAGCTACTGTTGAGAATGCAGTAATGCGATTTAACTTGCATTTGGAAAATGGTGGACGCCACATTGAACATGCTTTGTAACACGTTTCAGAAACGATTAAACACATTTTAAAACGATGTCTTCATACCTTATTTCGTTTAACAATATTGCATACAGCGCCATTTCCTCCCGGTGGTGAGTTTTTGAACTTTTTTTGGCAGAAAGAAATTCCCCTGACGTCCTTTAAACTATTACCAAGTTTGATAACATTTGGGCCTGTAGTTTTCCTTTTATGACCATTTCAAAGTGGAACTTTAATTATCACCCTGTATTTCAACTCATTTCATCCAAATATTAATTTTATATTACTACTATTATGTAATCATGTTTATTTCATTGTATTCGGAATTTTCCAGTTACTTTTTAATGAAAGGTGGTAAGTGGTTGATGTTTTGAGCTGCCACGCTTTTGAACCCAAGCCCATTACTTTCAAATCCCGAATAAGGCTTTGTCGTCTCCGTCCCTCTCCATAAGTAGTCATGCTTGCCCACTACTAGGGTGCTTTAATAATAAAATAATAATAATAGACAAGCAAAATTTCGCTGGTTTTCACGGGCCAATGCCAGAAGAAATACCTACCGTTAGATGACAAGTGCCTGCCGCATTGGAACAAAGAAACAACACTTTTTACTGAAAGGAAGTAGATGCAAAAATGTTATAATGGCAAAAATGCAGTGATCTCTCACTCACGTTCTTGGTAAACAAGCTTATATACATTAATCACTATTTTGGAAGTAATGGACAAAAGCGTCTTCCCTGAATTACATAAACCTTAATCAATTATTATCTCGTTTACAATCAGATTTTTAAGAGATAAATACAAACTGTCAGAAATTATTGTATTTAAGCTACGTTTTCTGAAGTCTACGTAAGCTGAAGAGTGACTACGATCATTTGGCATAAATCTTAGTCATACAGTTATTGTATTTTCAGGTATTTCCATGCAATTGTGTATTGGAGGATTGTTTATTCTTTACAACAAAAATTGAGTTTTTCCAGCGGAGAAATTATTTCTTAAGGTTAGAAACGGTTTTGATGGATCGTTTACACATTTTTCCTCATAAGTACACATATTTTGCCATGCATTCAACTTCCTTAAGGCTGCTATGTACAAATCCTATTGGATTCGCTCACCTCAATCTTAACCTATGGAGAAAATTTGTCCACGAATTGCCGACTTGGAATCAAAGATTTAAAAAAAAATTATACTCCGTCATAGAGAAAGAAATGTTACTTTCGTGTACCTTTTTCGTTTTTTTTTTAAAATGCAATTAATATTTTAAAATTTAAATTATTCGGGAAAAAATCTGGTATAGTGTGTTTTAAATGCTCATCAATTCCTTCGGTGGACGGAATTTATAAAATGAATCCGGTAGCGCTTTGCAGAAAAGTTCAGGCTATGTGACAATACCAATTTTATTGGATTATCAGCATTTATGTACCTGTAAATAGGTGACAAAAATATATTTTAAATAAACAGTTTGGAGGCAGCGCTTAACCCCCTATAGAGAGAGAACCATTACAATCCCTCAAAATGTCAATCCTAAGGGGGGTGGAATTCTCGAATTGTGAACTGGACTCCTCCCACCACAAGAATCTGCAAGAAGAGGAAAATGGAAATACGATTTTTTTCTTAGTAAATACCAGCCTTAAGCATACATATTTAATCAAGTTCAAAAAGAAACCGTTGAAACCACAAAAGTTTCTTTTAATGTGAAAGTTTTGACTATGAGAAATACAAAAAAAAAAGAACGTTACTTATGATTAAAATATTAATATGAGAGTTTATGAGTAACAACCACCTGCTCGGACTAGAAATCAAACCTGTGATCTGTGGACTTGGAAGCTATGTTGTAACCACTAGACACTAAACCATCCCAGTATATAGAGGAATCTCTGACCCAGTATATAGAGGAATCTCTGAGGTCTATCGTTACCGTTGTCTGATCGACAACGGTAACGATAAGCAATTGCACACTATTCGAGTGAATAATAAAAATATTTTATTTGGACTCACAGAAGAACTTATTTACATTAGCTACTATGCATTTAAGCCATCAAACTCGACTGAGTTCACAAACAAGTGTGTCTCTGAGCTCACACTCCCCAAAATAGACTGCTCTATCAGGATCTCTCCTCTCATAGAACCCGCATGGCGTTATTCCTTTCTCTGATAGAGAGCGCCAGGCACGACAGAGAGCAAACACTAGTATTTCTGATCTAATCAATGAAATTAAAAGCAAAATATCTGGACATTAAGTCTTATACCTACGAAGTCATTCACAATAAAGTATAGTCTAGATTTGGCAAGCGTTAATTTGTTTTCCTTCCAGGTGCTTATAAACTAGTTCACTGTATATAAAAAAATAGGATCATGTGAGTTGAAATAAATAACCCAGAGTCTGTGAGTACGAGTCCCACTGCTGGCACGAATGCTCGTAGCCGTTCGGAATCGGCTCCAGACTGTATATAGGTTCCGGTCTAACAAGTGTTTGTGTAGCAAAAATTGACCGTGGCGCTCTCATTCAACTGAATGGGATTAGTTAAGGTTAATTGTGAGAATTTTGAATCCGTCCTTTCTGACGGATCTCGTAGGCATTTGCATCAGTTACAATCTGGTAAGGGCTAGAACTGACAAGCATGAATGTTCGCATCTATATGTAGTTGAGAAGTACCAGATATGGATAAAGTAAAGATGTCACGTCTTGGGGGCATGAAGACGTTTTCACAGCCTGTAGACAAATCCTGCGATGTAATTATTTGGCATGCCATACGATGATAAAGAATGTAATACGTTTTACTATAATCTAATTGTATTCCACTATTTTATACTAATTTTGATATAAGACCTTTTTTTGAAACTGTCAATATATGTGAATCAGTAAATGACAAAATTTTTTTATGGTGATTATTATTTCATTTTTTTAATTATTCTTCGTTTAGAGGAATTTTTAAAATTCCATTTGTGGTACTGCTTGTATTTTATACCTCTAATACTTTTTTTTCATTGAATCGGGTGACTTTGATTATTATTTCAAAGTTTCCTTCCTGTTTCGATTATGCCAAAGATTTGTATTTCCTAGTTAAGATTTAAAGTTTACCGTGTTTATTTTTATGTACACTGTGATTTATTCCTTTTTTATAGTAACGCAGTTTTCCTTTATTTTTCCATAGATTTCAAAAATTTGTACGAGCAGTGTAGGAGCTCTGTAGTACGCATATGTGGTATGAAACGCCTGTAGATATAAGTTCAAAAATATTTGGTAATTTCATTTTATAATTGTTTCTTTTCCCGCGACTGAATTTTATGACAATAGACTTTGCGAGTTCAGGTTTCCTACTATGATAAACGTAGGCTATGTTTTACACAAGAATAAAGGCATCTTAGTTATGAATAACTTTTCCCGGGAGTATCATGTTTATAAGGTTTATTAGATTGTAAAGAATCTAAATTTTGGTCATACTCTGATTTTCTAAGTAGCTTCTATGGGTTGTAATGAAAATTTTAATTCATTGCAGAAGATTTTTCATGACTCTATTTGACCATACGGCGTAGGTAAATTCACAAAATATCAACTGATTAACTGAAACTATACAAGTTCTTTAACCAGTGACCATACCAATGATGAATCGTAAATTTAACGACGTAATTCTTACCTCAGTTCCCATCTTTCGATAACTAAATCTTTGCACATAGCACTGAACTGTCTAGTCTGAATAAATTTCTCTCGCAAAATTCCCTGCCTTAGACCAGTGGTTCCATAGATTTAAACTATCAAGTTTTGGTTGAAATGTAGATATTTAAATTGAGATATTAGGAGTAGAATTCATTTTATTACTGTATAATACTTTTTCATCACGGCAGTGACAATTCCCGTTTTCCTCTAATATGAGGTACTAAAAAGTAAAAATAATGAATTAACTCTTTAGATGAATCAATTTTTTTTCTGTTAATTTGCATGGAAATTTCTATCAATAAAACTTCATTAAACTCAACTTTTATTTGGCTGTTTAACTTGAAACTAATAAGATTTTCGCAATCTGAATTAAATAATTCGTCTGGTTTTTCGTAAAAATTTTGGAAACCCAACATTTATTGTGTGTTAAATTATTTAATGGAGCAATTGTAGATTTTCGATGAGAAATAATTTAGGTTCAAAATCCCTCATCTTTTAAAGATTCGTTTTCTGTTAGAGATCATCTAAAGATACAAATTATAATTTGCAAGAGCCATAGTCTAGAATAATAACTTTTATAATAATGATAATAATAATCGTAATTTATTTTTTTGAAAATAATTACATTGTTAAGCACTTTGTTAAATTACTTAAAAAAATAATTTTTTTCGATTAAAAATTCATATGCAAAATTTTACATAATTTCATATATAAATCCTACCGATAAATTATTTTGAATATCTTTACACGTAAAAGAATGAAAAAAAAAAGTGCAAATAGAGCTATTGGTTCAACAGATAATTATATCGAAAACTAAACATGTTTAGATTTTTGAATTGTTTTCAAACAAAATTTCAATTAATTATGTAATTTTTGTATATATTTTAGTAAAAAGGCCCGTATGAGGAATAAATATCATTACGAAATGTTTATGAAAAAATAGAATAAAGGGGCCAAGATCTCCTTAATACGCTTACCTTGATATTTTCAGTTCGCACGCCTGTGAAAGGCCTGTCATGGATTATGAAAAAAATGTATCGGGAAGAGGTTCCAGGAAAGTGAACTTAAAAATGTGGTTTGCAACAAAATATAATGATGCAATACTTTTCAAAATACTAATATCAAATTACTGAAAAGTTTACTCTCTTTTGATTTACATCACCTAAGCATCTTTCACAAAGTCTCCCGAGCGCGTATTAATCAGAGATCAGAGTGTAGCGTGGGACGACAACTTAGAATGCCATCAGCGTTTCAATAGAGGCTTTCCAAACCAAGAATGGGGTTTAATGTAGCTTAAAGAATGAGGGACATGTCGTTGAAGGTATCGGGAAGGTACCTAAAATCAGAACCGAAAAAACTGAGTAATGGTACAACGATCCACGTTTGCTGAGAATGTGATAGGATTTAATTTAGGATTCATGGTGCTTTCCCCTACAAAATTACGATAAATTTTAATCATAAAACCAAGTGCAGTTTTTTTATGAATAGTTTTTTTAATATTTTTTATAAAGACTTTATTTTACCCTTTCTATTTAACCCGTGTGTTGTGCAACAGTCTAGGGTAATGCTGTAAAAAAAAGTATACACCTTTTTCCTTTGCAAGAGTCAGACCAGAGAACGTTTCTCTAAAAACCTCTTTGAGACACTTTATTCTTAAGCGAAAGATCTTTCATATTTCAAGTAACGAATATTGTCCAGTATATTCTGGGTTACGCTACACTGGTTTTCTTCCAGTGTTCCTCCAAGTTTCTTTGGCAACAGGACAGGATTAACGTAGTGATGCAGTTCCTTTAAATCTGAACCGAGAAGAACCACCTGCAAAAAACAAATATACATCGCATGAATGCCGGTCAACAAAATCAAATTTATAACATTCTGTGTAAAGACAGTTGTACAAACTGATTGTTGTAATGTTTATATCAAACAAACACATTACAAAGTGATAGGGGTATACCTACAGAATCATTCATCGTTAAATACATCTGCATTTGAAACTTAATTTCTCTAAAGAAAGGTCCGAAATAGCCACGTGTCATATCAAACAAATTTATTGATGAGGCCTTCTTATGCATGGCTCTATGCGTTCCAAATCATCACGTTATTGCAATTCTTTAGAAAAGTATTGACGATTTTATAAAACCAGTAACAATGTAATTCTGTTATTCACGGTGTAAAGTTGGAAGACTTACTGACAAAAAGTTAATTGGAAAAAGTGGGAAACTTATGACATGGTTTCTTATGTATAAAATATTATGACGATATAAATGCTCACAATTTACTTCCACCTTACGGCATATACACTGAAGTGCCACTGAATTAGGGATAGCAAAGCCTATGCAAATTGTGTAGCGCTGCGCATCATGTATGCGCAAGTGAGGGCGCTGTGGTAACTGCATATATAGCGCGTACTATGGTTGTTCTGAATTAGTTGTTGGAATTGCCAGTATGGGTAAACTGCCTGATTTAGACGCCTTCGATCGCGGACAAATCGTAGGTGCGCGACGCATGGGCCATTCAATTTCCGAAATCGTCAGACAGCTAGGATTTTCAAGGTCGACAGTGTCAAGAGTATACCAAGAATACATGGATGGTGGAAAAAAAACTAGCGATCGGGCAAACTGCAAAGGACAATTAGCCTTGACAGTGCGTGGTTAGAGACGGCTCAGGCGTTTTGTACGTAGACAGAGAAGCCAAACATTAGCTCAAATTACCACCCAGTTTAATGATGGTGCCAGTCGTACAGTCAGTAAACGGACTGTGCAACGCTCGCTTCACCGTATGGGTTTCGGGAGCCGTCGACCTACGAGAGTACCATTGCTCTATACTCGCCATCGGGCTGCATGTCTTGCCTGGGCAAGAGAGCACAGACACTGGAGTGTAGAGGACTGGAAACGAGTAGCATGGAGTGATGAGTCTCGATTCCGACTACTTAACGCCGACGGGAGGCTGAGAATATGGCGTCAGGCTCATGAAGCCATGGATCCTGCATGCCTGGCTGGAACTGTACAAGGGCATGGTGGCTCAATCATGGTCTGGGGTGTTTTTTCGTGGCACAGTTTGAGATCATTGGTGCTTGTACCAACCTCCCTCAATGGAATTCGGTACGTAGAGTTGCTGGGTGATCACCTCCATCCGTTTATGCTGTTCTGTTATCCGCACGGTAATGGAGTTTTCCAGCAAGACAACTGTACCTCTCACAAGTCCCGGTTGGCCACTGGCTGGTTGGATGAGCATTCCTCTGACTTCTCTGTCATGAATTGGCCACCTTGAAGCCCATACTTAAATCCTATTGAGCATCTTTGGGATGTTTTGGAACAAGGCGTGAAAGGCCATCACACAGCACCAAAGAACCTTACTGAATTATGAACAGCTTTAGCCAATATTTGGCAAGCCATTCCCGTGGAACGTTTCCAGAAACTTGTTGAATCTATGCCTCGTCGTGTGGCAGCCATTATCAAGGCCAGAGGAGGCCCAACTCGTTACTAGGTAGGTATCCCTAATTCAGTGGCACTTCAGTGTAGTTGAGGCGCTTATTGAAATAACAGAGATTTCCCCGAATTTTGAGAAATAGTAACGTTTATTTACCCTTTCAGCTATTTTTCTACTCAGTAAAGGACGCATCATTTTATAGATCAGACGGGTTAATCGGCTGGTGTTGAGGATCAGTACATTTGTCACTCTCCAGGGGAAAAAGTGCTAAGAGAAGATACAAGATAAATCATCAATTTTTTAAGAATACATAAAGCATTGATATATTTCTTAGTTAATTTTAGAAATAGATTCTTTTTATTCTTATTATAATAACAACAATAAACCCCCCACAAAAATACAAAAAAGAGTCAAATATAATTTCTTTATTATTTATTGGATATGGTTGTAAGAAAAAAAAACTTTTAAAACTACATTAATTGAGATCGGTAATTTTGATGTTAATTCAAAGAAAACTACAAAAATACAAAAAAGTTAACTACGATCTCTTCATAATTTATTGGATATGGATGTAAAAAAAACTTTTAAAACTGCTTTAATTTAGACCGGTAGTTTGATGTTAATTTAAAGAGTTCGTTAATTCAAAGAGAACTACAAAAATGCAAAAAAAAAAGTAAACTACATTCTCTTCATTATTTATTGGATATGGTTTTCAGAAAAACTTTAAAAACTGTTTTAATTTAGATCGGTAATTTGATGTTAATTGAAAGAGTTTGTTAATTCAAAGAGAACTACAAAAGTGCAAAAAATGTTAAATACAATCTCTTCATTATTTATTGGATATGGTTGTCAGAAAAAGCTTTTAAAACTACTTTAATTGAGATCGGTAATTTGATGTTAATTGAAAAAGTTCGTTAATTCAAAGAGAACTACACAAATGCAAAAAAAAAGTAAACTACAATATCTTCATTATTTATTGGATATGGTTTTCAGAAAAACTTTTAAAACTGCTTTTATTTAGATCGGAAATTTTATGTTAATTGAAAGAGTTTGTTAATTCAAAGAGAACTACAAAAATGCAAAAAATGTTAAATACAATCTTTTCATTATTTATTGGATATGGTTGTCAGAAAAAAAACTTTTAAAACTACTTTAATTGAGATCAGTAATTTGATGTTAATTGAAAAAGTTCGTTAATTCAAAGAGAACTACAAAAATACAAAAAAAAGTTAACTGAAATCTCTTCATAATTTATTGGATATGGATGTCAAAAAAATTTTAAAACTGCTTTAATTTAGATCCGTAATTTGATGTTAATTGAAAGAGTTCGTTAATTCAAAGAGAACTACAAAAATACAAAAAAAAAGTTAACTAAAATCTCTTTATAATTTGTTGGATATAGATGTCAGAAAAAACTTTTAAAACTGTTTTAATTGAGATCCGTAATTTGATGTTAATTCAAAGAGAACTACAAAAATACAAAAAAAGTTAACTAAAATTTCTTCGTAATTTATTGAACATAGATGTCAGATAATACTTCTTAAACTGCTTTAATTGAGATCGGTAATTTGATGTTAATTCAAACAGTTCGGATAATGTATAACAAATTTTGTCAGCCCATGAGCAACGCCACGGTATTTCAATCCTGTTATTTAAGCTGATTCTATCCTGACATTACATTGGTTATCATCCGCACATCAATAAATGATAGATTTAATTAGATATATAGGATAAATAGGGAGACTCATTTGGCAATGAAGAGGTCAGTTGGATCGTTTCACTAACAATGGAATACGATATTTTGAATGAATGTTTTAATAACAAGTTCATATCATAACTGTTACTTTGGTTCCACTCCTCCGAATGGGTCACGTTGGACGAAAATATTTTGAGCAACATGAATGTTGGGCAGAATATTTTGGGAATGGCAATTATTTGGTTGTAAACTAAATAATAATTATCATCTGTGTTTCTGTTCTAAAAATTTCTGCTCTAAAATAGTTTTTTAAAAATCTTAATGGGCTTTTCTTATCTAATAAATACAGATGGCAACATTAGGTTTATCATCTGAATTACGAAACACTTTTCATTTGTTTATTTTGGCTAGTTTTAAAAGATTTACGACAATGTGAAATTTCTAAACATGTTTTTTAAAAAGAAATGACGGGGTGAGAAGCCAAGGGGTACAAGGGACATTAAAAAAAATTAAAGTTAAGTGCGGTTATGGATAGTTAATACATATGAAATGTTGGTGGCAAAGGGATATAAGTAAATGTTTTTCCTGTGTTGAGATCTAGCTGTGACAAAAATAACTACTAGCAAATTCAGTTGTTTTGTTTTGAGGCCAATGGGAACAACTGACACATGTACCCCTTGTGCACCAAACTTTATGCCAAGGGTGGCCAAGCTCCTTGATAGTCCGAGCCATTTTTCAAAATTTGAAATTTTTCGCGAACCGCAATTAAATACGTATTTTAAATGTATGCAAAAAAGGTATTGAACATTTTGTTTTTACAGAAATTATATTTATTGAACACATATAAATAAAAGTACAAAATATGTGTATTGAATTTAAATATTAAAAATTAAACACATTTATTTTACTTCTCTTGATAATTCTTTACAATTTGGTGAATAATTGATGACAGCTCTTCTCAGTAATTCTTTGAGATCCTGGTTAGTTAACACTGATCGTTGTTTGGATTTCACGAATTTTAAAGTGGAATAAAATGATTCACATGAGTACGTTGTTCCGAATATTGAAATAATTCGACAAGCAGCCTTTTTAAAATTCAGGATACTTCGATTCTGGTACAAATTTCCAAAATTCAGTAATCGGCGTCGACTTATATTTTAATTGTAGAGCTTGATCTTCTTGCATCTCTATTAATTCTAATTCTCCAGATGCTTTTTGGGTCATAATTATATTGGAAATGGAAAACTCACCTTGAATTATGTTAATTTCAAATGGATTCAGAAAAAAATCAAGAGACGATTTAAAATATTTCAAGCGCCTTGAAATTTATTTTGAAATTCCGTCAACATTCCTTCTAGCTTTTTTATACACTCGTTGAGTTTTTCTTGTTTAATATTGGAACACATTTTTTTAATTCGAGGAAAATGACAAAATTTTTTATTTTTAATGTCCTTTTGAAAAAGTTGTAATTTAGTTTGAAAACTAAATATACACTGTGAGAGGTCAGATATTATTTTATCTTTCCCCTGCAATTGTAAATTCAGTGTTTGCAAATGTTCCATGACATCAGTCAAAAACATTAAGTCTTGTAACCACTCGTCATCGTCTAATTCTAAATAGGTTATTTCCTTTTCTTTTAGAAATGCAGTTATCGGATCAAACAAATCTACAAATGGATTTAATACGTTGTAGCTAGATAACCATCTAACAATGAAAAGAAATTAATGTCATTTGGAAGTTCTTCGTCCTTTAATTCTTCAAGGAAATTTTTGAACTGTCGATGATTTTTTGCATTGGTGCGAGTGTAATTTACAATGTGTAACACTGTTTTCATAACATCAGGATATTTTAAATATTTTGTAACGAGATGTTCTCGGTGAATTATGCAGTGAATCGGTATGAATTGTGGAATTTGAGAATAATCTCTTAAAAGCCCAATAAGTCCGATTTTTTTACCCAGCATTGCCGGAGCTCCATCAGTTATAATGCTTACAAGTTTATTAAGAGGCACATCAAAAGTTTTCATTATGGAATCTAATGCATTTTTAATATCGACTCCGCGGGTTGACTCTTGAAGTGTCGAGTACTTTATTATTAGGAGTTTCATTTTCTTTTTTGTCTTGTCAGCCAGGGATGATTTGGTCTTGGATTTTGCCATTTAAGATGGAGAAGGATGTGTTCCCCCAGAAGATTTAAAGACTTTGGGTTTAGGTGGCGGTATTGTAAAACTCCTTGCTGAAAGTATTCCTAAGAACTCAAATCACGTTATATATACAGATAGATATTTTACGGGAATAGCATGGGCAATATCTCCTCCAAAATAATTTATTTCTTATAGGAAATGTACAATGGAACAGAATAGGAACAGCCAAAGAAAAGTTGAAAAGTGATAGAACGATGCAGAGAGATGAATCG
Source organism: Dolomedes plantarius (assembly GCA_907164885.2). NCBI lineage: Eukaryota > Metazoa > Arthropoda > Arachnida > Araneae > Dolomedidae > Dolomedes > Dolomedes plantarius. Next base: position 144,514,072 of record OU015498.1, on the reverse strand, counting down.
GATGAACTTGTCCGGGATGATAAAAATATATGCATTTTAAAATGGAAGGATAATATATCTGTTGTTTTATTGTCTTTATGTGTTGGAAGTGAACATATATATAGCTGCAATAGGTGGTCAAAAGAAGAAAAGAGACCAGCGTACCGCAACCCGCCACTGTGCACTCTTACAATGAATGTATGGGTGGTACAGCTTTATGTGAGCGATATTTGACATATTGCAGATGCCCTGTTAAAACTAAGAAATGGCTCTTGCATGTATTTAGCGATTTTATAGATCTTGCTATATCCAACTGCTGGATTCAATATAGTAGATTTCAAGATATAAATGTTATCAAGCAATACATGTCACTATTGGAATACCGTATGACAATTGCCTTTGGTCTCCTATAATACGAAGGAAACAAAACCAGCAAACAGAAGAGAAAATATTTGTGTACGATAAATGATGATGAAAACATACCAGTGAAACACAGAGCTGTAATGAACCAGCCAACGAAGGAAGTGCGCCTAGATGGAGTAGGACATTTGCCAAGATTTATGGATGATAAAAATGCTTCCAAATGCCGATTACTAGGATGCAACTCAAGGACTAGAGTAGTATGCATAAAATGTAACATGTATTGGTGTGTAGTAAAGAAAAGTATCAATCTACACAAAAATATTTTTTAAAATAATACAAATTTTAAAATCAGTAAAAAAAAAATCAATATTTTTGTAAATTGTTATTAATATTCATTAAGACAGTTATCACCATATTAACCACTTTGCATTTAAAATTTAAGTCATTTTTAACCAATTTTGAGTGCTTTAATCCTTTGGAAATTTTCCGGTGTTTTATTCTGTGTAGACTTGAGGTCCACGCATGTGGACCTTAAATTGCTAGCCCCCTAAATTATCAATTTCAGAAAAATGAATTTTTTGTGATCTTTGATGTCAGTGTATGAGTGTAAAAGCCACGAAAGGATATTTAAGTTCTTATTATAATTTCGGGTCTAAAGAGGATAAACTCCTTTGGGGGACGAAATTTATAAAATGAGCCCTGTTGCAAGGTGTAGAAAAGTTCGGACTATCTTAAAATACCATTTTTATTGGATAATCAGCATTTATGTATCTGTCAGTAGTGGACACATTTTATCCATAGGTTAATATTGAGGTGAGCGAATCCAGTAGTGTTAGTACACAGCAGCCTTAACGGGGGAAAAAAGGTCTTCTCCATCTGCTCTAAGCACCATGTCCGGCAGGCTTCCCCAGAGCACATTTTGGAGTGTCTGGGCCTTACCAGAGAAGATCTCATTACAAATCCCCTTCTCTTCATTGACTTTTCTCGAGACAACCTCATGGATCTCATCTGAATTTTATTCGGATAACAGAGGATTAGAAACAACAGCTAAATAACAACATCTATTACTTTAAGCATGACTGAATGTGAGCGAGGTTAGTCTGCCAGTTCAGCGTAGCCAAAGATGGCTGTAGAAACTACATAGCAAATACTGAAAAGTAGTAAAAATTCCAGAAGCTGAGATGATAGGCGATAGTGCCATTTGACGTAGATGCGACCAGAATGATAACGGAGTAGAAGAAACCGATGAAGATAGATGAGTGATAGATAGAGAGTGCCGATGAAGATAGCGAAGTGTCAATCCGAACCGCCGCCCCAGGAATCAACTTAAGCCCTGCTGTACTACCATTGAGATGCCAAAGACCGTGATACTACTGCCAGATGAAAGATTTGTTTCAGTTCCCGACGAAACATCAAACGAAGGTAATGCATGTTATTTCCCAATTTGTCATAAGCCATTCTGCCTTGTCCTAATCAAGTAATTATTGATAACTCCGGTATTGATAGATATTGAAGTAATATTAAATATTGATTAAGTATATTTAGGATGGTAGTGCGCACAATGTCGTAGGAATGATGATAATTATTAATTATTTGTGTTAAATGTATTAATTGGAATGATAATTACTAATTAATTGTATGTGTTAAATATATTCAGTGGAAGAATAATTATTAATTAGTTGAGTGTGTTAAATCTATTCATAGTAACAAAGTGTGATGATTATCATGATTATGAGTGTATTTATATATATGTTCTTAATGTCAATATATCAGTTTGTTATTTAAACTCAGACAAACTGTGAATGTCGCAACGAATTTGTCGATGTACTAGCACTATACGAAAAGGGGTTGTTCGTGATTATATATTGATTCTTTGATTATTTACATTAATAATTAATAATAATACATTCCCAATTAATTTCCCCGTCACAACTGACTCAAATTCTAAGATGAAATGGGAAGTTCTGAATACAAAAATTTGAACATTGGTTAGCCATAACAGATCGCACAATTTATGCTATCATAATTAGAATTATTTTTTACTTTTGTTACTTTTGTACTAACCTGCAGAAAGAAACAGTATGAGCCAATACCCATACTGAACAGCGCAGCAGCATGATGCTTATTTAGCTCATTCATGTCCCAGATACCTATAACTCCGTTGACCTGACATTTTGGGTTCATGGATATTATGTCGCAAACAGCAGCCGATACTTGCATAATTTCTGGAAAAGATGTTTCTCGATGGTCCCATTTTTCTGTAAAATAAACGATGCATTATTATTTTGAGAATATGAATAATTCCTTCTAAATGACATTAATTTTAATTCGTTTGGAAATGCATCAAATTGTCATTGTAAATTATATACTATAGTTTGTAAATAATCTATATTTATAAAACAGTTCAGTGACTGACTGACTGATAGATAACACACAGACCAAACCGCTGGACCTAAAGGGCTGAAATTTTGCATGGCGATTCTTCTTATAGTGTAGGGGTGCACTAAGAAATATTTCTTAAAAATTCTTCCTATATTTTTTAAAATAAAATTTTTAAGCTGTTTTTGTAACTTTTTTTAAGTTTGCATTTAAAATAATAATCTGAGGGTTATAAAATTTATATCACAAGAAAGATCACAAAAATTACTTTAAAATGAAATCTTTTTCGAATGTTTATCTCCACTTTATGATTTTTGGTGAATTTTTTAAGATTAATTTTTAGAATTTAATTTATTAAATTCTGATCACGTAATTCCTTTTCTTTTGTGATACTTTAAATTAATTTTTAGTCACGTACATAACAACGAAAAAATTGACAAAAAATATTAAAATTCGGTATAAGATAAAATTTAACCACTATACGAATTGAGATGGGAGTTTTTTAAGAATTTAATTCAACAAAGTATGTTTTATGGCAATTAAACATACAAATTAATTGCATGTATACATTGACCTTTGTATTTAAATTGAATATTTTCTTCTACATTATTTTGTCTATAAAAATATCCGTTACGATTTTTTTATAAACACATTTTTGGGTTTTTTTTCGCATTAATTGCATACATTGACCTTTGCATCTAAGTTGAATGTACTCTGTAGCGAAGCACGGTTATTCAGCTGGTAGATCTATAATTATCAAAAATGTATTTATGTATCTGTGACATACGTATCTAGACTTACTATACTTAGATGTAGCCTTTCGAAATCTACTTTAAGATTTAGGACCCGATCAGTTTGTCTTTTGTGTTTCAAAAGATCAGACTAAAGCTCCCAACAAGCCTCGTATATAAAATAATTAAATATAATATTGGATGATCAAATAGAATTTAATTAAGTTAGTATGATTGTATTCACAAAGAAGAAGGCTTTCTAATAAATTCGATTATCATTATCTCTAAATATTTTCGCTAAAAAATAGTTATCCATTTTTATTACTTCTAATCAAGGCATCATACAAAAAGTTACAGAAGAAAATTTTAATACTTTGCAAACCGACATTTCAACTTGTTGGAAGATACTTTACCTAGATCCATATAGAATAAAACGTTCCCCTTTTCATCAGTGTAAGGCAGGTAAATAAGAAAATTTAGATTCAGGAGAGATTCTAAATTCGATGGTATACAAAAGAATTCCGAATGTGTTCTCTTCAATAAATGGGCCTGCTTAACATTTTGATATACTTTGTTGCAATCGAACTTTCTAACTCTCAAATAACGAAGTAAGTTGTTATCATCAGTTCTGTATTTTCCATCTTCATCTTCTGCAAAAAGAATGCATTGTAAATAATTTTAGAATTGTGAATAATTTTACATAAATAATACGTTTATTCCCTCAATATATGCGCATTTTAATCTGTAAACATTTTACATATATTTATATACGAGTACGTGTAAGTGGAAAACTAAGTGTTCCATTTTCGCTTTAAAGCTATTTAAAAAATGGTCAAATCCTCAAAAACTAGATTTTCCCCACACTTAAATTAACAAAATAAATTATTATTGAGAGATTTGTTCCTTTAGTGAGACTGAAGTTGTGTAGAACAAATTAAACAAAATTATTTATTGATACCTAGATTGAATATAAGACAAACGGAGATATATAGAATGATAAAGGAAAATGTACAAACGGAAATCAATATCAATTTGAACGCATATTACTTAAGGCAGTATAATTCATTATTTGAAGAATAACAATTTTAGTAATTTATAATACGGGGAAAAGCGTTAGAGGTAAATGTTTATGAGGGTCTTTCCCTGTACTGAGCATTAAAAACTTTTAATGTTTTTCCATTCCTTAAAGCACTTTTAGAATCACTCTATTTTAAAAATAGCCTGAATAGAAAATGACGTCAAGCTTACAAAAAATATAACACTTTATTATTGGTTTTTGGAATTCACATCCAATTTTACAACCATGCAAAAGTAATAATTTATAGGCAGCGTATTGGAATAACTAATAATTCACTCTTTAGCACTAAAACTTCTTTAAAGTAGGAAACACCGAATACTAAGTAACTTTTCTGATGCATAAATTGTTTCAACGAATGCAGCTAAAAATCTCTGTAAAATATGCAAATGGTCTACAGAAAAGAATCGAAACTATTCTTAAAATTATTAAAAATATAAGTAACGAGTAACCATAGAGTTTTTCCTTTATTTTCTAATTTACAAGGAAAACTTAGACATAGTTTCTGTAAACAAAACTCAGGTTAACTGAATTCAAATCTAGCCAAGTAAAATCGTTAACATAATACTAAAATATTTGAAAAAATTAGGGATCTACTTTTCTTTGATCCAGTATGAACTGCCCCATTTCACAAATAAACTGACTCAATACACACTAAATTATTTTTGAGACGTTTATATGAAAATGACCAAAAATTGTATTTTTAAAAAATTCCTATTATATTTTATTAATGCTATCCAATATTGACAAAACTTTCACAGCTCTAACACAGGAAAGTTATTAAAATTTCTTTAAAATTTAATTTTTCTCCTCCTTCCCAAATAGGTGTCGATTTAATGTTTTTGTTTGTAAGGCATGATGCTAGTCATGAGGGTAGTCTCCTAACATGCTTGGCCATATGAACAAGAAACCATATATTGTTGGCATAATTAAAGCTGCTGTGTATTAACCCTATTGCATTCACTAGCAATGTTAACCTATGGAGAAAATTTGTTTAGTATTGACAGCTACATTAATGTTTATAATCCAATAAAAATGGTATTTTCAGATAGCCTGAACTTTTTTTGTGCACCATGAAACACAGATCATATTATAAATTGCGTCAACCAAAGTAATTTTGGAGCGTTTAAAACCCACTGGACCAGATTTTTTTCCCCAAATAATTTCTATTTTAAAATATTTGTATTTTTTTTAAAATAAAAATAGCCCCAAAGTGTAAAATTTCTTTCTCTATTACGAAGTACAATTAAAAAAAATCTTCATATCCAAGTCGGCAATCCTTGGACATATTTTCTACATAGAGTAACATTAACCCTCTAACGGTACGGTGCGGGTCGGAACCAACCCAAGGGTGTATCTCCCCCTTCGTATACTCTCCCCTCTCATTGCAAGAGATCGAGTTGACAAGGAACCCTACCAGAAAAACCTACTAGACCACCCTACTAGATATAGAAATAAGTAAATACGAGAATCTTTGTTAGAAAACATTATTCATGATCAGTAGTCATTTTAAAAATTTATTTTTTATTTTTCAATTTTTTGTTTCGATTTTTAAGGGAAAAAATGTCAGTATATACACTCTCACAAAAAATATATGCACCCAGAAGAAATCGAGCTACTGTCAAGAAAGTTGGCATTAATGTAATCCGGTAAGAGATATGCAAATGATTAAAATTTTGACGCCAACGAGACAAGGGTAAGGGCACTATGCGAATATGAGATGCGCAGCTGGGAGAGTTTAAAAGCATAATTGCTCGTGCCATAGGGTTATTCAAACAAATCTGTCGACTTGGATGGACTGTATTTTGACTAGAGATGCCTCTGAGACGTAACCGGCGACGGTACGAACAATTGTCGGACTTTGAGAGGGGGCGTACAGTAGGCCTCAGAGAAGCAGGTTGGTCGAACAAGCATATCGGCCGCCATCTCGGTCGGAGCTATATGGTAGTTGTTCGGTATTGGTAAGAATGGATCACTCAAGGAATAGTCTACCGTCGCGTAGAGTCATGGCGTCCCAGGAACACAAATACGCCCAAGGATCGCGCAATCATAACAGCGGCCACGTCGGCACCAACAACGTCGCTTGAATCGGTTCGAAGCCATTTACCACATTTCAGTCATCCGGTGGTATCAAGGGAAACCATTAGGAGACGACTGGCCAACGTAGGTATAAGGAGCCGACGTCCATTAATACGCCTACCACTGACCCCACATCATAGGCAGTGTCGATTGGAATTTTGCCGACTTCGGTCAAGCTGGAGTGTGACCGACTGGAGACGTGTGACCTTCAGCGATGAATTCCGATTTAGTCTCAGTGCTGATGACCAGCGCATTCGCGTGTGGAGGCGGCCAGGCCACCGGTCCGATCCGGCATTTGTTGTCGAGAGGCCCACGGCGATTACACAAGGTGTGACAGTGTGGAGAGCGATTTGTTGGGACACACGAACACCTCTAGTTGTCCTTCAACTCAATTTGACGGCACGCAGCTTCGTGGACGAGATTTTAACGCCAGTTGTACTGCCTAAGCTATCAAGTCGCCCAGGTGCCATTTACCAGAAAGACAACGCTCTTCCACATACTGCGCCACTCTCCCAACAATGTCTTCAAGGATATGACGTACTCCGGTGGCTTGTCAGGTCACCAGACCTCTCGCCAATAGATCACGTCTGGGACGTGCTTGGAAGGCAACTGCAGCCGTCTCAGAATACTGGTGAATTAACTGCCCAGTTTCAAAGATTATGGCGTGATCTTCCGCAGGAGGTCATAAGTGACCTCATTGATTCGATGCCGCGCCGTGTTTCGGCTTGTATAGCGGCAAGAGGTGGATTTACTAAGTACTTATTTGTAACCTTTTTCATGCCATATCTTCTTAATAAAACGGTCTGTTCTGAATTTGTAATAATTTGCTTATCTCCTCATACACTACATACATGTTAAGTTTCGTTATGGTAGCTCGTTTCCTTCTGGGTGCATATATATTTTGTGAAAGAGTGTATTATTTTTTACAGTTTTGTGCTCGGAAAGTTGGTTTCACTAACTTCTAAAACTAGGTAGACTAAATTACATATTAGACCTAATATATACAACATTCCATGCCAAAAAAATTTCTTTGTTTAGCAAAATTAAATTCGTTGGTCATTTTTTTTACAAAAAGTGTTTTATTTCATGTAAAATATTATCAATAAATGTTATTATACAACAAAAAAGCTTAGTAGTCATTTCTACCAAAAACATCATCAAAAATGAGATAGGGTAGGATCCGACCGAACCGTACCATCTATTTCGTCTCAAACTACTGTACCTCTTGAGGGTTAAGGTGAGCGAATCAAATAGTAGTTAGTACACAGCAGCCTTCACAAACCATGTAACACTAAAAATCCCGATTTTGGGATTTTCATGCTATTTACCGTAATTTCGCACGTAAACGCCGCAGGAACTGAAATATCCTTAAAAAAAAAAGAAATCTGTGGAAACGCCGCACATTTCTTCTTAGTTACCGTACCATAACCAAATATTGAGACACCAGCAGAGATTGTAGGTTATTTCCGTAATAAACTAATACATTTTAAAGTAATAAATTCAATAAACTGCTAATTTTAAATATTTCTCTTTAATAAAAAAAATATAAATTTACTTAACACTAAAAGTGCCGAATGACATCCCATACCTATAAGCGCCGTAGGCAGTCATTTTGACCGCTATGATTTGCTTTATCTAATACGGTTTTTTATAATAAAATGCCACGTACTGCTACACGTCTACCGTAGTACAATACAAAAAAATGGAATAAAATCTAAAAGGGTACAAAAACATTTTTATTTCACAGTAACACATGATAAATTATTAAAAAAAAATAAAAAAAAAGAAACGCAATCATGTAGCATAAAATGGGTAATATACATAAAGCATCCCAATTATGAATAAAATTAATAAAGCCATTAGGTAATACTAATAACCATCAAACTGAAAATATAAGCTTCACAGGTAAGATTTACCGATCAAAACCACCAAAGTCCTCATCTTCCGCACCGGAATTAAAAAGAGACATTTTTGGATCAATTTTCGTGCCTGGATTGTTTGGATCTTTCTCGTTGGAAGAACTGTTGTCGTCAGACCTGTCATCGTCGCCGGCATTAGGAACAATTATTTCTATCTTTATAAAACTGGACATTATTGTCTTAATGGATACACCTCTCTATGCTTGAGAGACCTACTTCGCGACTTCTACGAAAGTTGACTTTCTCATAGTTCTGCGTTTTGCGTAGGAATGTAGACCATCAATCATCCATGATTCTCAGATACTTCGCATTCGGCATTTGAATGCTTTGTTTACAGTAAAATAAAGTGGTTGAATTAATTTTGTCAAACCTCCGAGAATTATTGCTAAATTTGCAGACATAGTCTTCGCTGCAACTTTAACGGGCTGACAAGTGGGCCTTCATCGAGTCCATTATAAGTAGCCCTTTTGGATTGAAAAAAGCTTTCCTTTTCCGCCAGACGTCATTTAACAAATCTTGCCTTACCGTTTCATTCATCTATCCTTTCTCGTTCGCGCGGATCACAACATCATTAGGAAATTCTCCTTTGGGGCGAATTTCTCTTTTAAAAACCAACAGAGGTTTCGGTTTTTCACCGCTTTTAATGCAAGACAAGACACAAGTAAATGACGTTTTCTCGTGACTGGTAGTAATAATACTCACTGTAGTTTCGCCAACCTTGTTCGCAGTACTGCTAGGAGAACAGTCGAAAGTCAAAGGCATCTCGTCCATGTTGATCACCTGATCAGTAGAAAACTTGTTTCAATTGGTCCCCAAGAAACTCCAGGAAAGAATATTTCTTTACCTCCCAATAATCAGGCAATTTTTGGCCTCACGGTTGTATGGGCCCGAACAGAAAGTTTTTTTCCTTTCATGAATCTGTAGCACCAGTTGGATCCGGCTTTGAAATTGTCTATTTCCATGTTCGCCGCCATAACTCTGGCTTGTAAACGTATCTTTATTGTGGATTTTGAAAACTTCTCTGGGATGAAATCCATTTCTCGAGGTTAGTTTCCAGTTGAGGCCAAGCAGCTTCCCCCCTTCTGCGGTCCCTATTACTTTTAGGCATGTTTAGTAGAACTTTTTTTTCGAGTGTCATCGCCGAACACAACGTTCATCAGTACTGAACTTTATTTCCGATCTCCTCTGCTTTGGCAATTACATTCAATTTAAAATTAGCACAGTGGCTTTTGTGTCTGCGCTTTGCAGCCACTTTGTCAATTAGTTTCACAGTAAGGGAAAGAAAACTATTTTCGCAGAAAGAGAGAGAACGACAGCAATGAATGTGAGTGGTCGACAAAGTGTGTATGACATCATCGTCATGCTTTTCCAAAAATAGTCGAGAACTTGGCGCATGCGCAGTGATAAACGTCCGTTCAAGAAATCCGTAAGACTCAATTTTAGTAGAAAAGAGCAAGCTGAAAAGAAGATTTTAAAATCCGAAATCGGAATGAACGCCGCACCGACGTAAGCGCCTCTCCCAACAATTTTTGAACTTTTTTTACGCATGCGCCGTGGCGCTTACGTGCAAAATTACGGTACACTGATTTTTTCTCTGAGATTTTACTCGTTAATAAAGCTCCTAGCAATTTTTATCCGTATTTACCCTTCGTATAATATGTGCATCAAGGAAAGTTTGACATTATACCGGATAAGATGAAGAATCTAGTTACTTGTAAGTTTACTCCTCAGTTCTTGAAAGGACCGTTTTCTTTTTTCTTCTGTTTCACCAAGTTCTTTCTGAGCTTTCTTTATTTCCTCTTCAGTTAAATTAAAATTGTTTGAAGAAATAAATTCTGCACTGTCTGTTATTAGTGGTTTCTTCTTTTCAGCACGGAAATTGATCTCAACTACGTCCATAATAGCCTGAAAAATATTTAAGGATGCTTAAATGGAATTTATCTTAATTTCGGACATTCGCTAGCATGTAAATGCACCGCACATCGATGCAATTAGAGTTTCCAAAATGGTTATACCCGTATCCGTTATACACGTGTTTTTTAATTCTTAACCGTATCCGATATCCGTCCAATATTTTTAGGATATCCACAACTTACATTTTAAAAAATTTCCACGTAAAACAGGCTTGTAAATTTGAATTTTGAATATTTTTTTTAATTTGTGAAATATTTGTGAAGTCAGTTTTCGATATTTATTCAAGACACATTGTGCCTTAAAACAAAAGTTTGAATTAAATTCGTATAGAGTAGGAAAACGCCAATTTCACAAGCATTAGGGTCGCGAAAAAATGGCAACATTACGGCTTAAAAGAAATGTCTTATCCTACAAATGTTCCAACAAAATCTGTTTATCTGATAAGTTTTGCTACAGCTCTTATGAAAAAACTTTCCCTGATTATACAGTATAGCAATCTGAGGATGAAGATGACAATTTGTGAGAAGAATTCACATCCCATAGTGAACCAGAAAAATAATTACACGACGAACTAAATTCATACATTTCAAACACGAACAACGTTAAACATGTAGGACTATCAAATGATAGCTGTACTTTTAGGCAAGAATTTAACATATTAAAGAGAACTTCTAAGAGAACACAAAATCTTGAATTGCTGTATAAGGGACCGAAAACAGCGAATCCGACTTCAACAGATCCGAGATATATATATATATATATATATATATATATATATATATATATATATATATATATATATATATATATATATATATATATATATATATATATATATATATATATGTGTTTGTATGTATGTATGTATGGATTGATGTATGATATCTATATGCACTCAAGAGCCAAAACATTATGACCACCTGTCAATAACGAGTTGGTCCACCTTTGGCGCACAACACAGCTTCAACCCGCCTTGGCATGGATGCCACAAGTCCTTGGTAGATGGCCGGAGACAGATTGTACCAGATGTTTAAGCAACGGTCCCGCAAATCCGAGATATTGCGAATTGGTGGTCTTTGAACTCTGAGCTGCCGTCCCATGACATCCCAAATGTGTTCTATCGGATTGAGATCCGGTGAGTTAGGCGGCCAGGACACTAACTGGAATTCAGCATCATGTTCCTGGAACCACTCCAACACAATTTTAGCCTTGTGACACGGGGCGTTGTCCTGTTGGAACATTCCATTTCCAGCTAGAAAAACAGAGGCCATGTAAGGGTGCAACTGGTCCGCAACGATGTTCAGATACCCTGTAGCATTCATGGTCTGCTCTACCACAACCACGGGTCCCAGAGACGCCCAACAGAACGTCCCCAAAGCATAATACTGCCACCACCGACCTGTGTATGACCTATTGTACATTGAGGGAGAAACAGTTTGCCTGGAAGACGGCGTATCCTGACACGGCCATCGGCGTGATGAATGACAAACCGTGATTCATCTGACCAGGCAACTCTCTCCCACTGATCCATGGACCAGTCGCGATGTTCCCGGGCCCAGCGCAGGCGCAGTTGGCGATGACGCTTGGTCAGCAAAGGCACACGAGTGGGACGTTTGCTGCGTAGCCCCATATCCAACAGTGTCCGCTGAACAGTGTACTGCGATACTATTCTACTTGGCCATGCATTGTATTGGGCTGTCAGCTGAGCCACTGTCTGGCTCTGGTTTTGCTTCACCATGCGAGACAGTCTCCGAATTTTTCTTTGATAGCGTGTGGACGTCCAACACCAAGTCGTCTACTGCTGGTTTCACCGTCATTCATCCAATTTGCATAAGTACTAACAACTGTAGGTCGCGAAGAACCCACGAGTCGTGCAGTTTCGGAAATACTTGTCCCGAGCCTTCGAGCCATTACAATCTGCCCTCTATCAAAGTCGCTTAGATCCGCAGCTTTTCCCATCACACACAGAAGTAAGTGAAAGAATGATTCTTCAGACTCTCCAGCAGCAGTTAAATACCACTTCCACCTGATCACGTGCCTTCCACGTCATCCAGGCGAATTCATTGCAAAATGTAGGGGTGGTCATAATGTTTTGGCTCTTGAGTGTATATGAAACAGTTCCGTAACTGACTCACTGCCATACAACGCACAGACCAAACCGCTGGACCTAAAGGGCTGAAAATTTGCATGGCGATTCTTCTTATAGTGTAGGGGCGCACTAAGAAAGATTTTAAAAAAATTATTCTTAGATTTTTTAAATTAAATTTTTAAGCTGTTTTTGTAACATTCTTTAAAGTTTGCATTTAAAATAATAATTTGAGGGTTATGAAATGTATATCACGAGAAAGATCATAAAGATTCCTTTAAAATGAAATCTTTTTCGAATCTTTACCTCCAATTTCTGATTTTTGGTGAATTTTTAAAGATTAAATTTTAGAATTTAATTTATTAAATACTGTTCACGTGATTTCTTTTTCTGGTACTTTTAATAAATTTATCGTCACGTGCATATCAACTAAATAGACAAAAAAATATTCTTTTTCTTTCTAATGCAGCAGACGATTGGATATTATCAAAATAAATAAATATCCCTTACGATTTTTTTATAAATATATATATATATATATATATATATATATATATATATATATATATATATTTTACATCAATTGTATACATTGATAGTCGCATTTATTATAAATATATATATTTCTTTTTTTTGGCATTAATTGCATACATTGACCGTTGTATTTAATTTGAATGTACTCCGTAGCGAAGCGCGGGTTTTCAGCTAGTATGTATATATATGTTTGTTGTGAAGGATTTTCAATTGAGACATTTTGACTCCTTCCAACAGTATCCCCATTTTTTCCGTCAACACATTTATGGGTAGTAAAACGGCTATTTTGGAAGGGGCCTGTCGCGCACCTGTTCCTAAGGGGTTGGGACATCATCTTCTAGGAATCAACGCACCCCAAAATTCCTTAGGAAGAGAGGAAGTAAAATTTAACGAAGATACAAGGGCCCTCCAATTTTTACAGAAATTAAAATACCACGGGAATCAACCGTGGGGATGTCGTATCATCGTGGCCACAAATAAAATTCATGGAACAGCAATAAATTTAATGGGAACACCAGCCTCGTGAGGGGCCTATACGAAAAGGGGAAAAATGAACCCCGAGTTTTTTCGAGGGAATCGGCGACGAGACCTGAAGTAGAAGGACGCAGATTTGATGTTTGCGAGCTGTGGAAGAACCTCTGACTGCTGGACAATGACCAGGAGAGGACTGATGCGTCCCCGATAAAGCCCCGTCGAGAAGTTTGTTTTCAACTTCCCGCGACGTGCGTGCTGCCTCCACCGCTAGATGTCCCACATCATTACCTATGCTATGTGTTGCTGCCTCCTCAAAGGTCCCTAGGTTGGTCATTTCTCCCCTTTCAAATAATGCTAGACAAGGAACTGCTATTTTATCAACTTTGTTTAAATTGATTTCATTTCGCTCCATCCGTAATTGTTATTTCGAAGGAAGCGGAAACAACATGGCCTCTTTTATACATATAATACATATAGCAAAGAATTCATTTATACTATGTAAACTAATCTCTGTATAATATTGTAAAAAAATGTTCTTATTTTATTTATATAAACGAAACGTTACCATTCGAGTACATCTCCCAGTTTTGCACACAAGGCAATGGGGTATCTATGGTACCCCTCTAACAATATATATATTGTGACGACTCACCGATTCTAGTGAACTGAAATGAAGTAGAAAAGAAAGTTCGGACGAGGGGAGAAAAACAAAAGAACGGATGTTGGTACTGTGTTCCACGCCAGTTTCTGGAGGTGATATCCCTCGTCTATTTTTGATTCTGTTGAGTAGCTGAGATATAATGCTACCGTTATAATGTGATGAGTTCCATGCCAATTTTTATGTTGTGTTGCCCCATGTCTCGTCAATATAAAATAAAGTTTTGTTTTTCCTGTTAACCAGCTGTCTTATTACGGTACAGCTAAAATTGGTGGCAGCCGTAGGATGAGATCATTCCACGTGAGGGGTGAGTACCAAAAGTGATTTTGTTATTAGGGGAAATGATGAAATTTTATTATTGTATGATATAAAATTTTATTCTTGGTTTTGGTTAGGTTCTTTTGAGTGTGAATTGAAGCATGTTATATGATAAGTAAAAATTGTTATTTCCCTAGAAATTGTTGTAGCACGCCATGTGCTGGTATAACTGAAATTTCGTAGCACGACACGTGCTGGTACAGTTGATTTTTGTAGCACGCCACGTGCTGGTATAGCAAAAATTTTGTAGCATGCCATATGCTGATATACATGAAAATTTGTAGCACGCAATGTGCTGGTATAATTGAAATTTTGTAGCACGACAAGTGCTGGTACAGTTGATATTTGCAGCACGCCATGTGCTGGTAAAACAAAAATTTTGTATCATGCCATATTCTGATATAGATGAAAATTTGTAGCACGCCATGTGCTGGTGTAACTAAAATTTTTGAAGCACACCACGTACTTATTTGGTTCAAAGCACCACGATTGCGTTGTACAATTTTTGTTATATTTTTGGTTTTGTAGCACGCCATGTGCTGATGTAATTGTAAGCAACATTTATTTAAGTGGGAAAACTCCATCAAGGAGATAAATTGCCTTACTTTCGGTTTTGAAAGCATCACTCTGTCGTTATACAATTGTTATTATAATTTTGGTTTTGTGGCACGCCATGTGCTGATGTAATTGTAAGCAACATTTATGAAGTGTGAAACTCCTGTTAGGAGATAAAATTATCTTTCCTTTCGGTTTAGCACTCTCTGTGCTTGTAATTGTTCGAGTTGAAACTCCTGAAACTCGAGTTGAAACTCCTAGGAAACAAATTGTACTTACTTTCGGTTTCTGTATCTTATGCTAAAATTTATATTGTGTCAAAAAAAAAAAGGATTTTCACAAGTGTTATTTTAAGTAATTTTGGGTGTAACTAATCTTGAACTATTTTACCATGGTTTATCTTTGCAAAGCAAGAAAAAGTGATCTTCAGACTTTGGCTATTGAGATGGGGGAAAATATAAGTGAAGAATTAGTGATAAAAGACCTGAGAATAATAATATAAAAATCTAGGCACTATCAAGAGGAGTATGTGAAAAATCTTTTAGAAGGTATAACGGAAAATCGGTTAGAAGAGAGTAAAAACCAGTTTGAGCTTGGAAGGTTAAAAATTGAAGATGAAGAAAAGAAGCGCCAATTCGAACTAGAAGAAAAGAAGCTCCAATTCGAACTAGAGAAAGAAGAAAAGAAGCGTCAATTCGAACTAGAAGAAAAGAAGCTCCAATTCGAAATGGAGAAATTAAGAATTGAAACTATGCAGGTATCCGTTACTGGGACTTCTCATCAGGAGCAAATTACGAATTCGCGAACTAATTTTATACTTCAGAAAATTCTTCAAAAATTCGATCCAAAAGAGGAAGATATTAGTCTATATTTGAGTATTTTCGAACGCCAGGCAAAAAGGGCACATGTTCGAAAACAGGATTGGGTGACACAGTTACTACCCCTTCTTCCGCCGGATATCATCCAGCTTATAGCGAAAGAGCCAGAGAAAAAGACGGACAGTTACGATTACGTCAAAGAGTTGCTCCTAAAGCGTTTTAAACTTAGCCCCTAGAAATTTCGTGTTAAGTTTGTGCAACATCAAAAGAAGTCTGATAGTTCATGGAGAGATTTTACTTTTGAATTAAGAAACTATCTTGAAGAATGGATACAAGGGTTGGAAATTAATACTTTTGAATTGCTGAAGGATCTGATGGTTACAGACCAGATAAAAAACGTGTATCCAATGATGTTCGGGAACACTTTCTTGACAACTGGACTAAAATAACTTCAGCTACAAAACTGTCTGAAATGTTGGACGAATATGACAGTGTACGGGGGAGTAGGAAATCCGAAAGTTATCCAACCTATGAACAAAGAAAGACTAGCAATAATTTCGAAAAGGGAAATCGAAAATATCAGAAATTTCCGGCTAAATCTGGACAAAATGAAGGGGATCAGGGAAAGCAAGACTTGGGGAAAGGTCAGAACTATGATTATTTTGATTCGCGAAAACCGTTGCAGTGTTATGAATGTGGGTAGGTGGACCATTTGCGACCAACTTGTCCTAAATTAAAGGCTCAGAAAACTTCAGACCAAGTGAACCAAATTTGTGAGGAACAAGAGGAGGAAAATCTGCTAAGTCCTTTTACAACATTAGCGGAAGTAAATGGGTTTACCATGCCTGTTCTTCGAGATTCAGGTGCCACGATAGACGTCATATGTAGGAAATATGTCTCTCCCGAGATGTACACAGGCGAAACTATTTGGGTGCAGCAACCTTTGGACGAAGGTCCAACATGTCTACCATTGGCAAAGGTTAGAATCTCTCGACAATTTGGGAGCATTGATACAAAGCCGCATTTGTGCGTTGTGAATTAGATAAGGGGCGCTATATTTTAGGAAATCGAACTGCAGCCAGATTACCGAATTTACAGGTGGTAAAGATTTCGATTTCTCATCTTAGTGCAGTGCAGACTCGTGCCCAAAAGGAAAGAGAAAAGACAGAAAATGAAGAGAGTTTATGCCCCTAAGAAGAATCTAAGCCAAATAAGAGTGCTCTAAATGAAGAATCCAGCAAGGAATTTGTAACAGAGGTCCAAGAGCAACACTTCTATAATCATAGATGACGAAATTTTGCCTCCAGTGGAAGCCCAGGAGGATAGTGAAGAATTACAGTCCATTTTCAAGATTGTTAACGAAGATTCAAAATGCCAAAAAAGATCAAAGTTTATCATTGATAAAAATCTGCTAATCAAATGTCAGGAAGACAGCTCAGGAGACACTAAGAAACTTTTGGTTATCCTAGAGGAGTATAGAGACCGAATTATGAGACTGTGTCATGAAGATACATCAGGTCATCTGGGCATTACTAAGTCAAAAGATTGAATGGCAAAGTACTTTTTTTGGCCCAAATGTTATAAAGATATAGAAGACTTCGTGCGATCTTGTGATAGCTGCCAAAGAGCTGGAAAACCAAACGATAAAACACCCCTGAAATTGGTACCTGTCATACAAGAAGTGTTTTCAAAATTAAACATTGATGCAGTAGATCCCCTGCCGATGACAGCTAGTGGAAAAAATACATAATTACAGCCATCTGCATGTCATCAAAGCATCCTGATGCTATACCGGTAATTGATATTGGATCTGTATCTGTAATTAATGCGTTGCTGAATATATTTAGCAGGATTGGTTTCCCTAGAGAGTTGCAGTGCGATCAGGGTACGTCTTGTACAAGCATGCTAACATCAGAATTTTTTGAAAAATTCGGTGTTAAAGTTAGACATAGCTCCGTGTATCACCCACAAATGAATCCCGTGGAACGTTTCCACAGAACTATCAAACGCGTATTAACCTCTTAACGATCGCCTATTTTTCAAGAAAACGGTAATAAAAATGCCTTTTTTTCCGGAGGATTCCATTTATGTCTTGATCTGCAACATCTAGTTTAAAAAAAAACCCATTCCCAATTACATTATAAATAGTCTGGTGCTGTCATCTGGTATGTAGAATAAGAAATAAAAAAAATTTAGTGTAAATGAAATGAATTGTTCCAATATTTTTGATACGTTACTGTTAAACACTCCAGCCCGGAAATATCACGGGCACGAGAAACAGAAGGAGAAACCTCACCCCTTAATTTTGACGGGAGCGAGAAGGAAATTATATATATATATATATATATATATATATATATATATATATATATATATACACTGAAGTGCCACTGAATTAGGGATAGCAAAACCTATGCAAATTGTGTAGCGCTGCGCATCATGTATGCGCAAGTGAGGGCGCTGTGTTAACTGCATATATAGCGCGAACTGTGGTTGTTCTGAATTAGTTGTTGGAATTGCCAGTATGGGTAAGCTGCCTGTTTTAGACGCCTTCGATCGCGGACAAATCGTAGGTGCGCGACGCAGAGGCCATTCCATTTCCGAAATCGTCAGACAGCTAGGATTTTCAAGGTCGACAGTGTCAAGAGTATACCAAGAATACATGGATGGGGGAAAAAAACTAGCGATCGGGCAAACTGCAAAGGACAATTAGCCTTGACAGTGCGTGGTGAGAGACGGCTCAGGCGTATTGTACGTAGCCAGCGAAGCCAAACTCAAATTAGCTCAAATTACCACCCAGTTTAATGACGGTGCCAGTCGTACAGTCAGTAAACGGACTGTGCAACGCTCGCTTCACCGTATGGGTTTCGGGAGCCGTCGACCTACGAGAGTACCATTGCTCTATACTCTCCATCGGGCTGCACGTCTTGCTTGGGCAAGAGAGCACAGAGACTGGAGTGTGGAGGACTGGAAACGAGTAGCATGGAGTGATGAGTCTCGATTCTGACTATTTAACTCCGACGGGAGGCTGAGAATATGGCGTCAGGCTCATGAAGCCATGGATCCTGCATGCCTGGCTGGAACTGTACAAGGGCATGGTGGCTCAATCATGGTCTGGGGTGTTTTTTCGTGGCACAGTTTGGGATCTTTGGTGCGTGTACCAACCTCCCTCAATGCAATTCGGTACGTAGAGTTGCTGGGTGATCACCTCCATCCGTTTATGCTGTTCTGTTATGCGCATGGTAATGGAGTTTTCCAGCAAGACAACTGTACCTCTCACAAGTCCCCGTTGGCTACTGGCTGGTTGGATGAGCATTCCTCTGACTTCTCTGTCATGAATTGGCCACCTAGAAGCCCTGACTTAAATCCTGTTGAGCATCTTTGGGATGTTTTGGAACAAGGCGTGAAAGGCCATTACACAGCACCAAAGAACCTTACTGAATTATGGACAGCTTTAGCCAATATTTGGCAAGCCATTCCCGTGGAACGTTTCCAGAAACTTGTTGAATCTATGCCTCGTCGTGTGGCAGCCGTTATCAAGGCCAGAGGAGGCCCAACTCGTTACTAGGTAGGTATCCCTAATTCAGTGGCACTTCAGTGTATATATATACATATATATATATATATATATATATATATATATATATATATATATATATATATATATATATATATATATATATATATATATATATATATATTAGCATTACTGCCCGGCGATGCCCGGGTAGATATATAGATATAAAAATTTTGATGCATTCCATCAAAAAAATACTGGGCTGCACCCCCCGCTCTTCATGTTCATCTGGCTAGACAAATTGCGCTTAGCGCGTTTCTACTGAAATGATATACAAATAATAAAAAAGAAAGAAACTTTGAGCTTGCGGACCTTCGTCTGATTATACGTCTGATTTTATTGAGAATTAATAACACAGTGGTTGCGTGATTCGTACGTTTGGATTGAATAAGTTTACTGCTTAATTATATTTGTTAGATACTGTTTAATTAGATTTAATTAGATTTGTTTGATCCACTGTTTAATTAGAAATAAGTTTTAGAATTTACATTTGCCTTTATTATTTATTTTTCCCTTAAAAGCTCAATTTGTTCCACAACACGCAAGAGACGCACTTTTTTCCAGATCACCCAAGAGGTAAAGTGCAAGATGCATTATCCCCTTTATTTATTCAAAGTAAGGAGCGATTTCACATGAAGCCTATTTTCCTTACTTTGGTGATTCGGTTTTTAATTGTCGACAGGCCAAAAACCGTATCGGTTTTTAATTTTCCCATGGCCAAAAACCGTTGAAAAAGCGAATTGTAATTCGATTTTTAATTTTCCTAAGGCCAAAAACCGTAGAAAAAGCAAATTGTAATCGGTTCAAGCTATGAGAAAAACTGCAAATAAGAAAGGACAAAAACAGAGCCGGGAAAGTTGTGATAAAACATACTACTTTGAACTGCATTCTTTAAAAACTCCCATCTCAGTTAGTCTAGTGGTTAAATTTTTATCTTTTACCGAATTTTAATATTTCTTTTGTGAATTTATTTCGTTGTTATGCACGTAACGCAAAATTAATTTAAATCATCACAAAAAGAAAAGAAACCACGTGATCAGCATTTCATAAATTACATTCTAAAAATTAATCTTTAAAAATTCACCATAAATCAGAAAAGGGAGGTAGGTAAAGATTCGAAAAAGATTTCGTTTTAAAGGAATTTTATGATATTTCTCGTGATATAAATTTTATAACCTTCGGATTATAATTTTAAATGCAAACTTAAAAAAAGTAGAAAAACAGCTTAAAAATTTAATTTTAAGAAATCGAAGAAGAATTGTTCAAAAATCGTTCTCAGTTTACCCCTCCACTATAAACTCCACTATAGAAGAATCACCATGCAAAATTTCAGCTCTTTATGTCCAACGGTTTGGACTGTGCGTTATCTGTCAGTTAGTCAGTCAGTTAGGCTAGGCCAAAGTTTATTACCATGAATCTCTCCCCCCCCCCTTGGTTCGTATTTCACTAAACGCCTGTATCCACAGGGGGTACCTCGCACCTCTTACGGGCACAAAAATCATTAAAAAATTAATTTAAAAAAAACTAATTGAGACCCAAACTTCTTTTTTGCTGATTTAAGTTTCTCGGGTCCTAAACATTAACTGTGCCGAATTTGGTCTCTGTGAGTGAAACATTCTATGATTCTATAGCGGACAAACAAACACACAAGCTCTTTTATATATATATACATATATATATGTATATATATATATATATATATATATATATATATATATATATATATATATATATATATATATATATATATATATATACAGAGGCTGTTCGCACATTTTTTAGACGATTTTGGTAAGCGGTAATAAAAAAATCGTTTGCTGCAAAAGAAATAATTGCAATTGTACTATGTTTTTAAAAGTCAAAATTATCGTCTGCGGCTTGAAAGTTTTGTTTTTATTCAAAACGAAAAAAACGTCAGAAAGGAAAAAAACAGAAAGAAAAAAAACGTCAAATTGGAGCCTCAAGTGGGACAAAAATTCCAAACAAGTATCCAAGGAAAAAACGGACATCTTCGACTATTGCAAAGGTACGTTGTTTAATGTTAAAAGAAAATCCCCCTAGTCAAAGGACAGTTGCAAAATCATTAAAATATTCGGTGTCCACTGTAAACAAAATGATAAACGTTGATTTAAATCTTAAGAAAGCGAAAAAACGCAATGTGCATCGTCTTCTTCCAAATCATATCGCTGAACGCAGGACACGCTGCAGAATTCTATATGAGAAACACTTATCCAAAGAAAAATGGAAAACAATTGTCACAATAGATGAATCATGGGTGTATTTAAATGATTGCAACAAAAAAAGAGCCATTTATTATCATAAAAGGGGAGAAAAAAATTTAAGTGCATGGTTCAAAGAATCGAAAGAAAGTTTTTCTAAGGGATTCATGATTGTTCCTGGTTTTTCTTATAATGGCAAGTTAAAAATAAAGAGAGTGGAAAAAAAATGTCAAGATTAACTCCAAATACTATCAGAAACATATTTTATCGTCAATTATTCTGAATGAAATACCATCGCTTTACCCACATTGCCATCAATCTGTGAGACTCCATCAGGACAAAGCTAGCTGTCATTCATCAAATTCCACTGTAAATTTCCTAAAAGAAATGGAACAAAATACTGGTATTGTTGTGATGATAATTAATAGTTTTGGAAGTGATTAAAGTTAATATTAATATCGGGTATTCAGATAAATAAATTAGTAAAGTAAGTGAATAAGTAAGTAAATTTTAGTAACGATTGTGCTTTGTTTAATCAATTTATTAAGCCTCTGCTAAATATATGTAAGGGTTATACTTGTGGTGATCAGATATTAATTGATTTGATTAATGTCATCGCATTTGGAGAAGGTGCGCAAGTTTCTCTAAATGTTTTGACATTGAGAAGAATTAAGTTTGAAATAGATCATCACAGGTTATACCTTATTATTGTTAATATTGATAAATTAATAAGTTTTATTTATGAACCTTGTGAATGGTTGGCATATTTTTTTATTGTTTTTTTGGCTGGCGTTTTGTAATTTAAATGGTAAAGGTCTTAGAAATATTCTTTGCTTTTCTTCTATCCTTAAAAAAAATGACCCAGCGCCTAGCAACAGTTTTGAAAGCCTCCCCCACTATCGGTAACCCAATACGTCCGCTAAAGCCCTTTTTCGAACGGGGAGAAAACTTGGAAGGTCAGATGCAAGGCGCGCAGGGATACATCGCCGGGTGGATGACCAGGCCGCCATGAAATTAAATTAACCAACAAGAACGAGATGAGGGGTGAAAAAAAAATTAATTGTATAAACAATTGCAGAGTGCAAGAGTGCCACCTGTAGCCTTCCCCCCTCATTTAGGCCATTACAATTCTCGGAGCATCAAGGAACTATTTGGTGTGGAGGATGGTTTCACCGGACTGATGTGGTGGTGACAAGGTGCGGACTCGGAGCGCGGGATTTTGAAAACAAGGGGAGGTTTTTCTGGATCCTGGAGGTGGAGGCGAGGGCGAAAGACCGAGGGGTCGGAGCTGAATGCTCTGGCCCCGGGACGACGCTAAGATCCCGACGATGATATGAGGGCCACGGGTGAATTTGCATTTTCCTTTCCTTTCCTATCCTGTTTTTTTTTAATTCTATCCATAACCTCTCTACTTTTTTTAAAGCTGCAGCAACATCATTAAGATTAGATTTAAATGTAAAATTGAAATTAAGATGAGCAATTGCATATAGAATAATTCAGGTTTTTTTTTATATTCGCCAGCCATTTCATTTTGAATTGTCATTGTATATATTTTATTGTGTTGCGAGGATGTAGAAGTTGGTTTTTATAGCAATTGTATTATTGATGATTTAATATTGGTATCCCAAAGAAATGTTTAATAGAACTGATTACCAGATTGGTGGTAATATTGTTAATGTAATCGGAAGGAATAAATTTGTTATGTTAAAGTATATCTTTGTCATGTCGGTCCTTGCCTTTTTAGTAAATTTTCTGATTTTCAGCTTTAGGTTTTAATTTTTATTTCAGCAGAATTGAAGCTTTTTCTTTTAGGTGAAATAATTTTATTTTCTAGGTGCTCTCCAAGGTTAAGTAATTTTATTAGATTTAATTTCATTTTTCTTTTGGCTCATTAATCACCACAGTGATGCAGACAGTAATGAACCTAGGGTAATTTATAATTATTATATGTTTATGGGTTATTGCATTTAAAAATAACACAACGCAACTTACCATCTATCTTAAAATGTACTAACCACTAATGGCCAAATGGCAACTCTTGAAGTAAATTGATTTTAAAAGATTGTAAAGAGTAATTCTAACTTTAATTAATTAGCAATATAAAATAATAAACTTTAAAATAAACCCCATAACTACACCTTCTTCGTTGCCACAGTATCAAGGTCATACCCTTCACTGATATCCCTACTAAATCTCCCGATGTATCACCTATGGATTTTTGTGCTTTCGGACTTCTAAAATCTGCATTATCCAAACGTCGTCCCAAAACCCTTACAGGACTTTGGAAAGCTGTTCAGGAGGATTGGGATAGAATACCTCTTCTGACACTTCAAAAGGCATTATTATCCTGGAATTTGGGGTGTCGAAAGATAGTTCAGAATAAGGGATGTCAAATAGAACATTTAAAACACAAGAATTTTATGTAATTTAGTTTTGTGAATACAATATACATCGTCTAAAAAAGTGTGAACAGCCTCTGTATATATATGTATATATGTATATATGTATATGTATATATATATATATATATATATATATATATATATATATATATATATATATTATATATATATATGTATATATATATATATATATATATATATATATATATATATATATATATATATATATATATATATATATATATATATATATACACTCAAGAGCCAAAACATTATGACCACCTGTCAATAACGAGTTGGCCCACCTTTCTCGCGCAATACAGCTTCAACCCGCCTTGGCATGGATGCCACAAGTCCTTGGTAGATGGCCGGAGACAGATTGTACCAGATGTTTAAGCAACGGTCACGCAAATCCGAGATATTGCGAATCGGTGGTCTTTGAACTCTGAGCTGCCGTCCCATGACATCCCAAATGTGTTCTTTCGGATTGAGATCCGGTGAGTCAGGCGGCCAGGACATTAACTGGAATTCAGCATCATGTTTCTGGAACCACTCCAACACAATTTTAGCCTTGTTACACGACGCGTTGTCCTGTTGGAACATTCCATTTCCAGCTGGAAAAACAGATGCCATGTAAGGGTGCAACTGGTCCGCAATGATGATCAGATACCCTGTAGCATTCATGGTCTGCTCTACCACAACCACGGGTCCCAGAGACGCCCAAGAGAACGTCCCCCAATGCATAATATGAATGCAGCCAGTGTGCTCCAATTGCTACTACAGATGTAAAACAGTATAAAAATGGCAGGTAAAAATTTGGACCAGTTTACTTTATCTATAGCTTGAAATTCAGATTTACTCCCTTTTTCTCTTAACAGACCCATTACTAGGGCGTTTACCTTATTAGAATGGCTAGAATTATTGCAATAATTCCCCTATTTAAAACTTTTAATTATCTTTAGCTATCTGTATCAAAATGCTTTAACAAAGTAACATGTTTTAAAAATCCAGTGGCTGGGCTCTCTGCTAAGAGAATTGGTAATACTGACGACAAGGATGGTACTGCTACCCACCTGGATAGTCCCCACCAAACGAAAATATCACGATCACTTCACAAGAGTGCCGAAGAGGAATCAAATACAGAAGATTGCAGTGCTGAAGGTATCACTACAACCACAGCAGATTAATGACTTCGTGACCGTTTCATATTAAAGAGAGGGTCTATCCAGGTCAAATGCGCAGCAACTTGATGAAAGTGGGGAAGCTTATGTTTCTTGTATGGTAAAAATTTCTTGTATGTTTCTTGTATGGCCAAAAGAAAATTCACCTCATTATTAACATCCTATTGGATACGCTCACATCAATGTTAATCTATGGAGAAAATTTGTCTATTATTTACAGCTACATAAATGCTGTTAATCCAATAAAAATGGTATTCTCAGACAGCTTATTTATTATAGATCAATTATAATTACCAATTAGCTATTTATTACAGTTAATTTCAGACTCTTCTGAACCTTGCAACACGATTCATTTTATAAACATCGTCCACCAAAGGAATTTAGGAGAGTTTAAAACACATTATACCAGATTTTTCCCCCCGAATCATTTAAATTTAAAAATATTTTTTTTATTTTTTTAAAAACGAAAAATGCCCAATGTGTAAAATTTCTTTCTCTATTACGGAGTACAATTTGAAAAAAAAAATTTTAAATCCAAGTCGGCCATCATTGGATAAATTCTCTCCATATGATAACACTAGCTGAAAAACCGCACTTCGCTACGGAGTACATTCAAATTAAATACAACGGTCAATGCATGCAATTAATGCCAACAAAAATAAATAAATAAATATATATGTATAATAAATACGACGATCAATGCATGGAATTGATGTAAAAAACAAAAAATATATTTATAAAAAAATCGTAAGGGATATTTATGTAGACAAAATAATGTAGAAGAAAATATTAAACTTAAATCTAATAGGACATACTAACGAATATAGTACAGTTAATATAGTACAGTTTAAGGAACATATCTTTTACTGTATTTCAATATTTTTTTGTATAACATCCAATCGTCTGCCGCATTAGCAAGAGAAAAAATATTTTTTGTTTATTTCATTGTTATGGACGTGACGATAAATTTATTTAAAGTACCAGAAAAAGAAATCACGTGATCAGTATTTAATAAATTAAATTCTAAAATTTAATCTTTAAAAATTCACCAAAAATCAAAAAAAGGAGGTAAAGATTCGAAAAAGATTTCATTTTTAGGGAATCTTTATGATCTTTCTCGTGATATATATTTCATAACCCTAAAATTATTATTATTTTAAATGCAAACTTTAAAGAATGTTACAAAAACAGCTTAAAAATTTAATTTAAATAATCTAAGAAGAATTTTTCAAAAAACTTTCTTAGTGCACCCCTACACTATAAGAAGAATGGCCATGCAAATTTTCAGCCCTTTAGGTCCAGTGGTTTGGTCTGTGCGTTGTATGTTACTGAGTCAGTCAGTTACGGAACTGTTTTATATATATAGATTGAGGTGAGGGAATCCAATAGGGTTAGTACATAGCTGCCTTAAATACAAATAAATTATATAGACTATTGCTTAATAACTATCCCAATGTTCTAGGTATTGTATAATTTGGTATCTAGAGATATTCAGCATATAATAGCAATAAGATTTGTCGTGATATTAGATGGGTTGAAATGAAAAAAAAGGTATATCAGGAAGTCTCTTCTAACGAAACTACCGAGGGTTATTAACGTAGGATTACTTATCATTGCTTCCTTTTTTTTTTTTTTTGATGCATTTTGGTACTTTTCTGTTTAACTGTTTACTGTTACTGGGTTTGGCCCGCTGCCAAAATTATTACTCGTGGGACAATTTTTTTCTCTCCGCAGGACCGTTATTGAGGAACGTAATCCTACGTTAAAATCATTCCTTTAAATGTGTATTCTTCTCTGTTTATTATAAGATCGAAATATTTTTAAGTAAGCATTTAAAATATTATTATTTATTTTAATATACATACGTGTTATATTTATAATTTTTTTTTCATTTAATACAGTTTAAATTACAAAAGTATTTAAGTTAAAATATTTACATTTTATTCCTCTTATTGATCTACTTGATATAAAATAAATGAAAGCCTTAATATACATCTCTATACCAATTTTAAAGAAATATAAATGAAATTAATATACATTCTTAATTTATGAGACGTTCATTTTCCATCACATTAAACCAGTGGTATATTAAAATTAATATAAGAATTATCATTATTCCTATAATAATTTCCGCTCCTTGTTAGAATGTTTTGTACACTTAATACATAATATAAAATATATAAGATATGTAAGATAGATATGTAAAGGAATAATATTTTTAAAGACGCATCAGAATAATCAATCACATTAATATCTACGTCAAACCAGCCGATATATAAATTCTCTTAAATTTAAAATTAAATTTTATATTAATTTTATTGTTAATCTCTTTATTTCATATAAACTTAGTACAAAAGTTTTACACTTTATATTAGACATACATTCACACACACACACACACACACACACACACACATATATATATATATATATAAAATTAAAAACAAATTTCCTATATAGTTCGGTCTAGTAATCGTTTTATATTTACATACCATTTAAACTGAAATAAAGTTTAAGGTTTTTTAAAATATAAACTTAAAAATTTAATTTAAAAAATCTAAGAAGAATTTTTCAAAAATCTTTAATGAAATTAAAGATCGTCGTAAAAAAATCTTTAATGAAAATGATCTTACCGTAGAAATCGCTTTTCTCTCCACACGTAGCGTTATTTTCTGAAAACAGATGAAAATAAAGAAATCCCTTATATAAGTTCGTTAGGTAGTTATAAACTTTATAAGAGAACTTAATGATACTAAAGTAATGCTTTACGCTAGTAGTTTTTTTTTAAAGGAAAGAGTATATGAATATTCGTCAATACAATGACAATTCGTTATCAGAATCCATCTAAGCGTCGTTGGTCGGCTATGGTTTTACTTTTCACAGAAATTGTTGAGGAAAAATGGGAACAAAGGATCGAGCTATTATCAGAGACCGAGGAGAGTGTTTGAGAAGTAGCGGATAAATGTAGAAAAAGAGAAAAAGTATAATGCATTGATTATATAGATAAAAAGGTGGAGAAAATTTGAATGAAATATGTTATGTATTAAAAAAATGTACAATTTATAAAAATGTATCAAAAGGAAAAGATTGCTAAACGATAAGAAATACTCAGACTTTTTAAACATTCTGTTTATCAAGCATTCACGAGACTCTCTCATTTAGTCCGGAGATGGCCTAATGGCCGCTGACATGCGGCCCTGAGCATGTGCTCGGCTTCTGTGACCGCCCTGTCACAGCCGGTCACAGAAGGTCGAAGAAACGTTATATATATATATATATATATATATATATATATATATATATATATATATATATATATATATATATATAGATAGATAGATATAAACAGGGTGTCCATAATTAAAGTCCCATTTTCAAAATGCTGCAAAAAAAGAACCACTAGTCACAATGACTTCAAATTTGAACTGAATATACTGGAAGAAGGGGGAAACGATTTGGCATAATAAAAGAAAAAGTTCCAAAATGTATCAATAGATGGCGCTGTAACATTTTGGAAACTTTTTTTTTATTATGCCAAATAGTTAGTGTTCATAATTGAAGTCCCACTTTCAAAAGGCTGCAAAAAAAGAACCACTGGTCAGAATGACTTCAAATTTGAAATGAATATACTGGAAGAAGTAGGAAAAGATTTGGCATAATAAAAAAGTTCCTAAATGTATCAATAGATGGCGCTGTAACATTTTGGAAACTTTTTTTTATTATGCCAAATCGTTTCCCCGGGGTGTCCATAATTAAAGTCCCACTTTCAAAAGGCTGCAAAAAAGAACCACTGGTCAGAATGACTTCAAATATGAACTGAATATACCCAGAATGTCCATAATGAAAGTCCCGCTTTCAAAAGGCTGCAAAAAAAGAACCACTGGTCAGAATGACTTCAAATTTGAACTGAATATACCCAGAATGTCCATAATGAAAGTCCCACTTTCAAAAGGCTGCAAAAAAAGAACCACTGGTCAGAATGACTTCAAATTTGAACTGAATATACTGAAAGAAGGGGGAAACGATTTGGCATAATAAAAAAAGTTCCAAAATGTTACAGCGCCATCTATTGATACATTTTGGAGCTTTTTTTATTATGCTAAATCGTTTCCCCCTTCTTCCAGTATATTCATTTCAAATTTGAAGTCATTCTGACCAGTGGTTCTTTTTTTGCAGCCTTTTGAAAGTGGGACTTTAATTATGGACACCCTGTATATATATATATATATATATATATATATATATATATATATATATATATACGAGGGTTATTCGGAAACTAAGGTCCGTTTACTTATAAAACAGAAAACATTACAGATTTTTTCAAAAAACTTTATTTTTTAAATTCCTTACATGTGTCTCTATTTTTCTACATAGTTTCCATATTTTTTTAAACATTTGTCATAACGTTCTACAAGCTTCTGTATGCTTAAGTCGTAGACGTCTGCCGCCTGTGAGGATAACCAGTCTTGAACTGCTTCTTTCACCTCGTCATCTGTGGCGAATCTCTTGCCGCCGAGAAACTCTTTTAGGTAGCGGAATAAGTGAAAATCACTCGGCGACAAGTCTGGACTGTACTGTGGATGGTCAATTTACTGTGGATGGTCCCCAAATTGCAATAAATAAATAAATTCCAATTGGTACCCGTCAAAACAGGACAGTTGTATAGTAAATAAATGTACAAATACACGAATTAGGCCAGGACTCCACTTCACCAGAAACAGAAAACAGAACAGAAAACGGAATTTTTTTCTGTTTTCCGTTTCTGGTGAGATTCCGTTCTTTCTGTACTCCACTTCACCAGATTCCGCTCAGCTGGCGCCATCTGTCGTCGTTTTTTGTTTTTTTAGTTTATTGTTTTACATTGGCTGTGATTCGGACATAAAATACTTAAGCTCAAGAAAGTATGGAAAACGACACAGATTTTGCTATGGCGAGTTTGCACTTCCTAAGTCTGCTGTCTTTAATTAGAACCTCTGAAGCAAAAAAAAAAGAAAACATCGATTCTTGGTTCGAAAGATTTTCCAAGAAAGGGAAAAACATGGTATTCACAACACCTTAATTAGAGATCTTTGAACTACCGATCAGGAGTTCTGAAAAAATTCTTGTTGAAAAAACAGTAGTGCATAACAAATAGTATGTAATAGAAATTTCGACAAAATATTACTGAGGGTTTTAGTTGTCATGTTTAGTATATATCATCTCTATAACATTTGGATAGTTTAAAATATCAGACCTTTACAAAGTGACAGCTTAGGATTACAGATCAGTTTGCACTAAATCCATTATCTGGTAATAGAAAATCATTATTCCAACAAATTATTCTAGTAGAATTTACTGTTTGACTTATTTAGCTTTCAGTTATGGAGGTGATGGTAGAAATGGGTAAGCCCCAACTTCATAAATAAACGCTTCCAAGTCAAACCGAGACGCCATTGCTGTTTTGTGTTTCGTGGATCAAGACGCATTCCTATTGGCTGTCATACACGCGGAATCCGCGGACGGAAACAGAAAAGTTCAACATTTTCAACTCTGTTTTCCTCCGTCATTCTGCTGGGCAGAAACGGAAAAAACCGGAAGTGCGTAGATTTTCCGATTCTGTTTTCTGTTTCTGTCGCGTTTTCTGGTGAAGTGGAGTCTAGGCCTTATACGGAACGCATAATTACCGAATGTTGAAATTCATAATATTAAGAATAGAGGAATACATTTTAAAAAATTACTATTGAACCCAATAAGCTACCCCATGAAGCTACAGAAGGAACGTAAGCTTTAATGGGGAATTTTTCGAAAAATGGACCGATTATTGTCGCTCACCGGTAGATGGCGCGACATGTAAGTGAAGTGACGATTTTTCATTGAGTTATACGGTGTGGTGGTGAAAGTTGTTTTACAAATTTTAAAATTTATTTTGTGCACAAATATGCCAAACCCGTGTTTTGCTCCGGGTTGTTCTACTGGCTATCGATCAGCCCTTAAAAGAAATAAAGAAACTGGACAGAGAAATGCTAGTATATTTGCTGCTCCTAAGGTAAGAACATTATTATTGTTTTGTGTTAATATAAGATGTATAATAATGAGAGAAAAGTTCAGCTGCTGTGTTTTAAGCGAACGCAAAGTTAAGACATCTTAAGTTCTGCTGGAAATAAGCGAGTTTTATTTTTCAATTATCCCTATATCCCACAGAAAAAAATCATCAGGTGTTCACAAAGCTCTAATGCATGTAAACAGATGTAAATAATTACTGATACTATTGCTCTAAAGGAAATCGCTCAATCAATAAAAGATGTACGATACTTACGTATATAATGAAGCATTAGTTTTTGATGGTTTTCAAATTTTTAATTACAAATTTACCTTCATTAGCGATTGTAATTCATTTGATATGTTTGTGGTGTGTAAGAAGTTATCAGAGAGAGAATTTTATACCTAGCATACAATTTTCATTTTATAAATATATATATTGATTTTGTTTGTTGTTCATTTCAATTCTACTCATTCCAGGATAATGAACTTTTGGAGAAATGGCAAAAAGCCATCCCCAGAAAAGACAAAGTTTTCAGTATTCGTGACAGGCTCTGTGAGTTGCATTTTGAAAAAGAGTGTATAGAAAGTTCATATGCGACTACACTCACTGATGGAACAATATTTACTCTTGAGAGAGGGTTACCACTTTTAAAAGCAGGTTCTATACTAACATTATTCCCAAATTTACCAAAATATCTGTCTATTAGAACATGCAAGAGAAAAGCTCCAGCTCCTCGTCATTCTTCATTTGAAAAAAAACAAAAGACCTAATACAAGTAAAGATGTTGAATCTCATACAGAAGCTGAACAACAGCAAAATTATTATTCTACATTTTTGATTCATTTAGAAAATATACAAAAACCAGATTCATGGTGGACAGTAGCATCTACTCAAGAGTATCTGATATGTTTAAAATGGAATTCTAAATATTCTTGTGAGCGACGAGTCATTATTTGTCAGGATTCATCTGTAAAAGTATGTACAGAATATTATTGTTTAAAAAAGTTGAAATTGCAAAATGGTTAATGGTTAATTTTAAAATGTTAAATGGTGTAAAATAATGTTCTAAGTATGTTACTTCCACCTTAACTATTAGATATAAAAGCAATGAACAGTTATTTCCAATTGTTGTGTTGATTAATGTAATCATAAGCACTTTTTAAACAGATTTCTTTACTTTAAGAATACATGACATAATGAATTAATGCATATTGATTTTAATCATTAAATATTACTAATAATAGAAATTGAAGAACACTGCTTTTCAAATTTCAGATTTTTTGGGGAAATATAGAAATATCACTGGATGTTGATGTGCGTAATATTGAAAGTCTGTTATTTTTACTACAGCGTGTTAATGATTTAGTAATTGATGCAATGAATTCAAGAGATTTACCTGCAGCATTGAAGTTAAACTCTCCTGGACATAAGGTAATCAAATAGAATATCTGTTTTGTGCAAAATGACTAAAATTAATTTTAATTAAAAATGTAATTTTGCATTTTTTCTATTTCTTACATTTATAACTGACAGTATATGTTTAACATTTTAGGCAATTGAAGATCTTCTAAATTATGTAATAAAGTGGGAGGAGTTCACTAAAGAGAGAGATTATAAATTCTTATCGAATTCAACAGCAACAGGTATGCAAACAAGAGAATAAAAATGCTCAACTCTGCGTTAATGTTAAAAGATTGAGAAAACAATCTAAATTATAATTCTGTATTATTAAATTTAAGCTTTCATTTTATATTACTTTTGAATTGAATTATTCTCTTGTCTGAAGTTATTCCCTTGTCAATATCAATGAAGAATGTTATCAATATCTGCAAAACCTGTCATGTATAATTTTTTGATCAAATTTATCTATAGTAAATTGTATATCACACATTTAATTTTTATTTTATAATAATGTATTAATAGTGTATGTTGTTAATTTCAGTTCTTTATAATTATGAAATACTTTTATTCTATTCAATATATTTTGTGGTTATGGCAAATTGAGCTACACGTCTGAACTAAAGCCATCATTTTTTTTTAATTGTGCACAGAAATAAAATATTTCCAGTTAACTTTTCTTAATATTGAATTTTATCACTATTAAGTTAGTTGATAAGTAAATAAGTTTTCATTGTGTGATAAATAATGTTGTTACTATAAATGCTTATGCAAAATCTGTTGAGTATAATTTTTAAAAAAATTAATATTTTCCTATCTTTTTACTGTGAGTACAATGAAGCCCATACTTTATGAAAATGCGAAAATATAGCTGATTTGTCCTTATGAATGTTATTTGGGTTTTTTTCTTTTTAATTTGCTGAAAATATTTGTAATCGATAATTTACCAACTGGAAGGTAATTCCTGACAATGCTGGAACCATAATATTGAATTTAATCACTATTAAGTTAGTTGATAAGTAAATAAATTTTCATAAAACAATCATAAACAATGCTGTTACTATAAATGCTTATGCAAAATCTGCGTACAAAATCTGCTTATGCAATAAAATGCGTACTTTGTGAAAATTCAAAAATATAGCTGATTTGTCCTTGTCAAAGTTATTTGTTTTTCTTTTTAATTTGCTAAAAAAAATTTGTATTCAGTAATTTACCAACTTGACGATTATACCTCCAGTTTTAAAAAGTGTAATCTGAGATGCTTTGACTGATTTTTTTTCCAAAGGAAGATATTTTAAAGTATTGTCTGATTAAATACTGAATTGACTTCCTATTTTATTAGTCCTGATAAAAATTTATTTGTGATTGATAGAAAATATTGCTTTTCTTTTTAAAGGTCTGTTATATAGGATGTATTATTCATACTTATCTGCAAATAAAAATATTCTTATATTACTATGTGTGTGTGTGTGTGTGTTTGTTTTGGTTAATCAGTATTATTTCTCACATTTTTTTTCCATAAGAGATTATGAACAATGATAAAAAAATTTCTTCACAATTCTTTTCCGTAATTTCATTTTCTTAATTATTAAATTATTACAAAATTCTGAACTCATTTATTCTGAAACCAATACATAAATTATTCTGAAAAAGTTTATTTACTCATTTCCTTTAAGAATTTTAATGAATTGTAGCAAAAAAAGCACTTGAAATAAAGATTTTGAATGAAAATAAACAATTGTTAAACTGAATAAATATATTCATATTAAATACGCACTAAAACAAAACAACTTGTTTTCGCTAAGAAAAATGCGAAAAATCCATATTAAAGCGTATGGTTGTCCGTGTCTAAGCCGCCCGCTATTACACGCGCGCGCCATCTAGTGGCGGCGACAAAATGTGTGACACATTTTTAACACTGAGCTGCTCCTCCTTTTGTAGCTTCATGTACGAGTCTATTATGGTGGCCTGTAGGTTGGACGTCATTTTTTTTTCAGCTTCGTGTTTTCCTGTGACACAGCCTCGACCTTTTTACTGCAGATAACAGTCGAAGGTTACTCAATTATTAAGTCGGTCTTGGTGTAATTTAAAACACCCTTGGGAGAACAAAGAAATACGTCATGGCAGTGACTGCAGCGTTTCTCCCCTATGTAAATTAGGCAAGTGATTAGAGCCCCAAAACACCGAATTGCAATAAATAAATAAATTCAAATTGGTATCCGTCAAAACAGGACAGTTGGATAGTAAATAAATGTACAAATACACGAATTATACGGAACGCATAATTACCGAATGTTGAAATTCATGATATTAAGAATAGAGAAATACATTTTAAAAAATTACTATTGAACCCAATAAAAAAATATGGTTACACAAAAGCGCGAAATAATCAATTTCCGTCAGGTTTAGTTCCATTTATCACAAACATAATCTATATAAATGAAAATGTAAATGTTCGTTTGTTCAAAACCTTAAATTTCCGAAAGTTCTTCATCGATTTGTTTGAAATTTTGAAACAACGTTGCATTCGAATATGTGAGTGTTTTTATAAACCTATTATATAGATGCCACACCTGTGACAGATATAAATATGCTTTTTTGAAACAAACGCTATACTAAGTATTTTACCGCAAACGAGAAATGTCTCCCCCCCCCCCAGAACAGAAATTTGCAACGGTGGGGTGCGTACCCACTATCAGCAGTCCACACAGGTCGTAAAGTACGGAGGGATCGTTTTAGACAATAAAAGACGATCGAATAGATAGAGAACCACTGTCCGGTGTTCGACTGATTTTCATTTGATTTAAAATTGTATCGTGAAACTGGCCTCTTCGGAGTGATTTGTTACAGTGGATTGAAATATTTCGTTTCCCATTGCGTTGGAATTGAGCTGTGTCGTTTACCATAGCGTTCATTTCGTGAGTATAGATTATTTATTTTTATTTTTGTGTTTTTTCCTTTTTAAGGTTTTACAAATTTTTATGTTTTTGTTATAACTTTCTTTCTTCTCTTTCAGTACAATCGATCTGCTTTAGTGGCCTTCAGAAGGTGAATTATTTCGTTTATCATTACGTTGGAATTGAATTGTGTCGTTTACCACAGCGTTCATTTAGTGAGTATAGTTTATTTTTTATTTTTCATTGTTTTTCATTGCGTTTTTAAACTGTTTTTCTTATTTTTCTGAGCAATTGTCGGTGGCATTGAGCTGTATCGATTGATTTTCATTTGAATTCAAATTATATCGGGAAATTGACCTCTTCGAAGGGATTTCTTCGAGCGGATTGAAATTTTTCGTCTCTCATTGCGTTAGAATTGAGTTCTGTCGGTTAATCTGCGTTTGAATTGAAATATTTCATTAGCATTTTTTTGTTCTTGTTTTGCCTTTGTTTTTTAGTTCGTCTGTTTCCCTTTTTTAATTTTTTGCAATGTTATATGTTTTTGTTATAACTTTCTTTCTTCTTTTTCAGTGCAATCGATCTGCTTTAGTGGCCTTCAGAAGGTTAATTATTTCATTTGTAATTGCGTTGGAATTGAATTGTGTCGTTTAAAATAGCGTTCATTTCGTGAGTATAGTTTATTTATTTTTTTCGTTGTTTTCATAACGTTTTTTTAACTGTTTTTCTTCTGTCTTTTCATTTGAATTCAAATTATATCGGGAAATTGACCTCTTCGGAGGGATTTCTTGAAGCGGATTGAAATATTTCGTTTCTCATTGCGTTAGAATTGCGTTCTGTCGGTTAATCTGCATTGGAATTGAAATACTTCGTAAGTATTTATTATTTTTTTTTGTTGTTGTTTCGCCTTTGCTTTTTAGTTCGTGTTTTTTCCTTTTTTAATGTTTTGCAAATTTATGTTTTTGGTATAACTTTCTTCTTTTTCAGTGCAATCGATCTGCTTTAGTGGCCTTCAGAAGGTTAATTATTTCCTTAGTCATTGCGTTGGAATTGAATTGTGTCGTTTACCATAGCGTTCATTTAGTGAGTATAGTTTATTTTTTATTTTTTTCATTGTTTTTCATTACGTATTTTAACTGTTTTTCTTATTTTTGTGTGCAATTGTCGGTGGAATTGAGCTGTATCGATTGATTTTCATTTGATCTTTCATTTCCTATACATGAACGAAGTCCAGCTGTTTTTCACTTAGCAGTATATCTCGAAAATGGACAACGCGTGTATTTCACAGGTGCAAATGTTCAATAAATGGCCCTGAATCCACCGGGTACATCGTTAACTGCTTTCTTCACGTTATGTCGAAATGACGCGTTTGCGAAAACTCTACTGTATTCGGAAGTGCCTACGTATTACACATGGAATGAGAGTAGAAAAACATTTGAACGATGCAAACGAGGAGAGCGAGTCGACGGACAACCTGGCATATTCTAAGAAACTACAATAAGCAGACTGTACACCGTGCATCCCAATCAAGATGAATGCTTCTTTCTTCGCATGCTGTTGGTAAATGTGCCCGGTCCAACGTCTTTCCAGCAATTGAGAATTGTCAACGGCGTTACACATGCCACTTTCCGCAGTTCATGTCAAGCTCTGAATTTATTGTAGAACGACCGACACTGGGATGTATGCATTAATGCCGCGTGTAACACGTCAAATCCAAAACAAATTCGTGCGTTGTTTGCAATCATATTGACCGCCTGCTCTCCTTCATCTCCAACAGAGTTATGGGAGAAATATAAATCGCACATGGCTGAAGATATTTTCCGTCGAATACGCGAGGAAAATTCAAATATGAACAAGGATTTCACAGCAGAAATCTACAACGAAGCGTTGATAATGATTGAAGATTTGTGCTGTGAAATCGCGAACAAAGTTCTCAATCAATTGGGAATGCCATCACCGAATCGACTTGCTGAGGCTTCATTCGATGTAGAATTGCGTCGTGAACAAAATTACAACACGGGTGATGTCGTATGTGCAATCAAATATTCCTAAGCTAATGCTTGAGCAAAGAGGCATTTACGATCAAATAATTCAAACTGTCAATTACGGGATTGGAGAAATCTTCTTCTTAGATGCTCCAGGAGGAACTGGTAAGACGTTCCTAATTAGATTGATTCTGGCAGCAATACGATCCCAAAATGACATAGCCTTAGCTCTTGCGTCATCCGGAATAGCTGCGACATTGCTACCAGGTGGAAGAACTGCACATTCAGCTTTGAAATTGACATTAAACATGCAATTCATTTAAACTCCCACGTGCAAAATTTCCAAAGCATCCGGCATGGGAAAAGTATTGCAGAAATGCAACTTATTGTTTGGGATGAATGTACAATGGCCCACAAAAAATCGCTCGAGCCTCTTGTTCGATCATTGCAAGATTTGCGTGGAAACATCAGACCTTTTCGGAACGCATTAATATTGCTTGCTGGAGATTTCAGGCAAACATAACCCATAATTCCCCGATCGACACCAGTGGACGAAATAAATATTTGCCTGAAATACTCTACTTTGTGGCGACACGTAAAGACGTTGAAATTATCTACAAATATGCTTGTCCATCTGCAAAACGATCGATCAGCTGAGTTATTCTCACACCAATTTCTGGAAATTGGGAACGGAAAGGTGCCGGTTGATTTGATATCAGGACAAATATCATTGCCTCATAACTTCTGCAATTTAGTATCGTCAAAAGAAGAATTGGTTGAAAAAGTATTTCCCAATATTCAAACCAATTATAAGAATCATGATTGGCTGAGTGAACGAGCTATTCTTGCCACCAAGAACAAAGACGTCTACGAACTTAACAACATCATTCAGTACAACATTCAACGCGAGGCAGTCATATACAAGTCCGTCGACACTTTTGTTGAAGCAGATGAAGCTGTTCATTATCCAACAGAATTTTTGAATTCATTCGATCTGCCAGGGATGCCACTGCACGTACTGCAATTGAAAATCGGTGTGCCAATTATAATGTTGCGAAATATCAACCAACCAAAGCTTTGCAACGGCACGCGGCTTGCAGAAAAAAAATTACTGAGCAACGTCGTAGAAGGAACGATCTTGACAGGACCATTCAAAGGTGAAGATGTCCTTCATTCCTCGAATTCCCATGATTCCAACAGATATGCCATTTAAATTTAAGAGATTGCAATTCCCAATTCGATTGCCGTTTGTAATCACCATCAATAAATCTCATGGCCAATCTTTACAATTGTGCGGGTTAGATTTAGACACGGATTGCTTTTCACATGGACAAATATATGTTGCGTGTTCTAGAGTCGGCAAACCAGACGATCTATATATCTGCGCAGACAATAGAACAAAAAAAATATTGTAAACCCACAAGTATTGTCAAATTAAGCATTTAAAAAAAATTATTTTTATTTCCAATGCAGCGGGCGAAAGGGAAAACAATTCTTTCGTCAAGATATTACATAAAACAAGCAAGTACTAAAAATTGAACTATAAAATATGTTGGGGGGTAACGTTACTCGCGTCCGTAGCATACTTTAAGCTACACGTGCTCCCTGGGTAGTGCTAAATGAGTAACAGCTTTGCAGCCTTTATAAATTAAGCATATTAGAAACGTGCTTTCTCTTTTCTTTCTTTTCTATTTAACCAGACTGAGCCACAGCAACGCGTGGCCGGGTACAGCTAGTATGATTATAAAGAAAAAGCGTTCATGCATAATAAAACTTATATTGTGAAAATGTATTGCAATCTTGTTATTGTTGATGAATTGAAGGTGGAAGATTTTTGATATATCAAGTAATGCTGAGAATGGGTTCACTGCTTCTGAATAATTTAATTTTATATTCTAAAACAAAATTATATATGCATTTCCTAACTCTGGAGGTTGTTTTTAACATTACCAACGAACAATGCCGAAGGAGAGCGTTCATTTACCGTACTAAATCTGGTATAAAATGACTGACGCGGCGCTCTTTCGGAACAAAAGCTTAACCCACTGGCAATACCATGCTTAGAAAAGGATATTCTAAACATTCTTTGTTAGGAGCATATTGTTGATAAGTTTACAGCTAACAGAATAAGAAAAAATTTTTTTAATTTCTTAAAAGAAATTCATATCTCAAAGAAATTAATACTGACTTAATATTTATTTTCTTTCTATATTTTTTCGTACTCTCAAACAATATAAATTAACAAAACTTCAAAAATTGTGATTTTTTCAAAAACAAATATCACTCTTATTCTTGTTTATATTAGAAGGTACCCGACTTTCATTTCTATACCGATAAACTCTAGACGCGGCGTTGATGGCAACCAAAATTTCAAAAGAACGAACGTTAATAAAATTCGATTTATTAATAACTTTATTTTAAAATTTTCAGAATGAAAATTATGAACAATGAATATCTTGCTATTGTGTTGTCGTTTTTAAAACTGGGAGTAAACAATTTTTTGTTTCCAATTATTTGTTCAAAGTCTAAAAATTTCTGTATGTCTTTCGCTTTCTGACGTTTTGACTACGAAAGAGGTCCTTTGTTCTGCTTAATAATTTATAATGCATTTTCTTGACGCGAACTCGCAGCTTCACAGCAATTTTACTTACGGATGGTAGCAAAGATAATCAGAATTGCTCTGGTTGTGGAATATTCTTCAAATACCCGAATGATGTAGATAAAATTAAATTTAGAAATCCATACTCATGTTCTGCTTTTCGTGCCGACATACTTGGAGGGTTTGAGAGATCTATTAGAAGTGATGTCGAGTTTAAAGATATATGGATTTTATCAGATAGTCGCAGTTCCATTTAGCATTTGAGCAACTGGACGAGAGTGGGCAACAGAGCCGGCTTATCCAATCGGCACCATCTCGGTTGTCTCTCTGTGAACGAAGATATTCATTTGCAGTGGGTACACTCTCACGTGGGCCTATTTGGCAATGAGATAGCCGACTCTCTAGCAAAGGAAGGGTACCGCTGAACGTTCACCAACTTCTTCTGCTCTTACTTATCTGGAGATTTATTACGTAAGGAAATCTTTCATCCAGAGTGCATGGAGATCTCCCCCGGTCCATGACTGGTACTTTGGTGTCTGCCCTGGTAGAGCTCTTATCTTCAAGGCTCCTGGTAGAGCTCTATCTTCTAGAGCTGAGCATACACAATCTCTAGGTTTGCAAGTGGTCACTTGAGGTGCCTTAAATTTGATCGACAAAACAATTATTTTCCCTCTTGTAAAAAGTGTAATAACGAACAGGCCAATCCTGGCCACACCCTAACTTGCTTAAATTTATCTAGGGAAGACTTTATTAACTTTCCTCGCGTATTAATGGACCTCTTGAGAATTTATGGGGTCATGGTCTAACGGCTCTAGACCAGGAGGGATTAGAAACAACAACAACAATAGCAATTTTACAGCTGGTAATGTAAATGCAAGCTGAAAAATCTCGTTCATTTTTAAGTTTCCGTAGGTTTTTATGTTTTCTATTAAGTTTTATGTTACATTAAATTTGTTATTTTTATTAAGTTTTTTTTGCAACTTTTATTAAAGTTGCATATTACAAATAGTTTGTTTATTCAGAAAAAACCCCACTTTGCTTCTTAATATATTGGTTGGGAGATGATCCTCAATGATTTTTTATTTGACAAGGATCAGGTCCCTGATGGTATTTGTGGATCAGGTCCCTGATCCACAAAAAAATTGGGAACCTCTGATACAGATCAAGGAGAAAGGAGGAAAATCAATTCCTCACGAATACTGATTCCATATTGTTAAAGAACAATGTAGCTAAATTGTATTATTATCTGTATGAGGTTAAATCATTAATACTTGCTTAAGCAGCTTATTAAAACATTAATTAGATCTTCTAAATTTAAGCAACACAAAATTTTAGTTATATAATTTTCTAAAAATTTCTTTAAGGTAGATGAAGCATCTGCGGTTTTTTCCCCTGATTATAATGATTATTTTTTCAGTAAACGTCATTCTGTGTTTGTTCTTTTGCAAACAATGATGTCCAACGCCATTTTATCGTCGACCGAACGTAATGCCTTTTTTATGATCAACTTAAAAAAAAATTACACATGTTTTTCCCTTTCCTTTTGAAGAATTGTTTAGTATCAGGAAGGTCTTACATTTCAGGATAAAATTTTACATTTCAAGAACAAGTAATTATTTCATAATAACTTTTGAGCTGCAAATACAAAACATAATCATTAAACTTTTCTTCTTTCTCAGATTCCTTTGCATTGTGAATTTTATTATCAGATGTTCAATTTGTACGACTTACATGTAACTAGAGGAAACTCAAACATGAACAAAAAGCTACTTCCAATCTCCAATATAATTACCCACTCGCGGTGGCGGGAAGTCATTCCTATTGTTGAACTGTGGATCTTAAGTTCTTTGTTTCTTTTTAATCTGCACGTATAAATTTTCAGAAATACAGCTCGAAATGGCGATTTCATTACATCACTGGAGTAACAAAATCGTTTAGTGGGGTACCCCTGTTTAGTACCCCTGTCTCGAAGTTAGAACACCTGGATTAAAAAGAGGGAGAAATTGTGTGTGAAATCCAAATCAAAAAGGTAAATTTCTCACGATGGAGGGATAGGTTAGAAGATAAATAATGACCTTAAAGGCGGAAGATAAAATCTATAAATGATATCTTTATATACACTCATGTATACATGCAAAACGACGCATATATATATATATATATATATATATATATATATATATATATATATATATATATATATATATGTAGAAACCTGTCCGCGTACTGCACGGCGGAACTAGATTCCCTTATACTCAGTAAGACAGTACTCAACTAAAGACAGAGTCACTGCTTAAACACAAATACTGTATTACATTTAGAACAATTATTTACAATAGTTTTGGTTCCAAGTTTCGACGCAGCACGTCTGCTGCTGGGCAAATTTTGCCAAACGGAGAAAGGGATCGCAGCCGTCTGCCGCATTCAATTCAACGTCTCGTCTCGACGAAAGTTCATTCCCCTCTGCTCTCACCCTTCGCTCCTTTGCTCTATCCAAGGGGCGCTGTCGTCTGCATGGAAAGCATAGCAGGAAATCCTCCTAGCAGGCGTTATACCCTTTTCTACACACATATATATATATATATATATATATATATATATATATATATATATATATATATATATATATATATATATATCGGCAGAATGAAAAGTCGGCAGAATGCAAAGAGCGAGTATCACATCTTCCAGGAGGTTCCCTTGTACAAGAAAGATAGAAAGGAGGACCCACCAATACGTCCAATTTCATTTTATGAAAATCTGAAAATATCTATAGAAAAGACATTACTAGATGACGAAGAAGCTGATTTACCGAAATGGGCCTGAGTGCTAGATCCAAAACTGTAGCCAGAAGAAGTTCAAAATCATTTGACGTTTGGGGAGGCAGAAATTAGAAATTTATCAAGAAGACTTCGTTTGAATGAAAGGGAGGTGATGCAGAGTTTCAGAGAACATATGGAGGAAAAAATAC
This sequence comes from Dolomedes plantarius, assembly GCA_907164885.2. Taxonomy (NCBI): domain Eukaryota; kingdom Metazoa; phylum Arthropoda; class Arachnida; order Araneae; family Dolomedidae; genus Dolomedes; species Dolomedes plantarius. Next base: position 144,470,939 of record OU015498.1, on the reverse strand, counting down.
ATCTAGAAAGATTATTTCAATTAATGCACAATCTTGGTATGATTACGATATCTTCAAGTGAATGTGACAGAGTTTTTTCAGACAAGAACATTATTGTAACGCCTTTTAAAACTTCATTGTGGACTTAAACAACATTGGCAGTGATGTTCATCAAAATTGTTGGCCTTTTATAGGTCTGTTCAATCCAATAAAATATGTAGAATCTTAGTTGCTTTTTGGACATCATTCAGCAATAGACGTAAATAGTAAAGAAAGAAATCGAGACATTGAACCTTCCGAAATCATGAGTCAGATTTGGAGTTTATTATAAAATTTTTAACAATTTTTTAAATATTTAGAATATTAATAATTTTAAAATTTTGTTTAGTGTTTCGAATCAATATATAGAATTAGAATTAACAGATTAATTATTCTAGTTTATCAAATTTCTCCAATAAGTTCCAAAATGAAAAATATGACCTGTAACATCTTCCTATAACATAAATTGTTTTGCAAGTTACTGAAAATACACAGTATGAGAACATTTGAGAAAATACAGTATACCCACCTATCTTTTTTGAAAAAAGAACTGTATATATATATATATATATATATATATATATATATATAAATAATAATATTTTACTCTTAGTAATAATAATACAGTATTAATTTTGGTTTATGTGTCCTATAACACAGTCTCCATTGTAAGTCTGCATCTGTGTTTCCATTAACTCCATGGTTGCAAGGTTTGTGACGTCAGTCTCCTTGCGGTTTCCTACTCTTAACTTCAACTTTGTCTAGCGCCAGGATTGGTGTTCTTTGATTGAGCAACTTTTATTCATTTCTTCTGTTTCTTATGAATTTTTCAGTGTCTAAGTATGTTTATTGGTGAGATCATACTTATCAGAAACAATCGTTGATGAAGATATGCTTGCTAAAATCTTTTAAATACTTATCTTTTCATGTTTCTAGATTCTGGCTGCAAGTTGTAATATAGCTTATGCTGGTTTTTCTCTTTCAACTTTGTCTTATATATATATATATATATATATTTATATATGTGTGTGTGTAAGTAACTCAATTAAAAGAAACACTGAGATTTGGAAATGCATGCATTAGAAATTCAAGTCTAAAGTAAAATTATTGCTGTTTAATATCAATTTGTGTAGACTAAAACTAATGAAACGTAGTCTGAAGTTTAGCATTTGAAAATTCTATTTTTTACTATTTTTATTGGAAGATTCACCAATTTTTATTCTACATTTTTTAGTTAACCGTTCTATAAATTATATATAATGCCAATTGTATGATGATTAAAGGAACCATTGGATCAAAATATTAAAATAACGATACTTTTACAATTTAAAAATTGCTTCAACGGGCAGCAATTTACTTAAATGATTTTGGTGTTGAAAATAATTTATTTTATCCTACTTTTCCTTCGTTTGGGTTTTAAGTTTTGCCCTTTTCGATAACTGTTGTGAGAGTTTATTGACTATAAGGCTGTTGACTACACAGATTGAAATATCAAGAGCATTAAATACGTCGTAACGTAATATTCCTTGTGACTATAAATTTCATAAACACGTTTCACAAGCATTTTTAAATTCCATAAATGACTAATGAATGCATAGTAACATTTAAAGAAGTTAAAAAACGACAAAATAGTTTTTTATTTATGATACAGGTTTAAATAATTTGATAGGTGTTAATAATTTAAGTTTAAAATTGTACATATTATGAAATCGTAGATATTAGGTACTTGTATGTAATCGGAAATTGTACATATTATGAAAACGAAACATACCAATTTTAAATTCTAATTTCATTCACTTTCCTATGAATTATAAACCAAATTTCAGAGGGTTTGGCTTAATTTAGTTACACTATCACGATAAAAAGAAATCTGCTTGTGGCTATTGTTTGAGCCCAGAGTTCTCATTTTGGACACTTTTGTACATCCCAAGATTTCCGAATGAAATCAGCCATCATCCGGGGATTTCTTGTTAACAAGCTGTTGTATCATTCTTTTCGATTAAAAATGTGATTTTAAGATCGGAATGTATGAACCCGATATCAGGGAAGGAATTCTGCGCAACTACCATAAATTGTAACACTTTTAGTAGGAAAAATATTTATTTCATATATTATATCTTCTCAATACATTAAACACTAGTATTATAAAAGCTGGTTTGAGAGGAATAGTTATATGACATGTTGTTTTGTTGTTGCTTATGCCCCCTGGAGGGAATTTATTCCAGACCAGGTCCATATAAGGCTTGGTGGCTGAGGGGTGCGGCTCCTGTTTATAATGGCACCACAAGGGTCGGGGTCCGATTGAGCCAGGTGCCACCTCAATTTTGACCAAGCACCCCCAGGAGTTTCATCTGGGGAGATCGTACCTTCCCCACTCACTAACCTCCAAGAAGGATATTCCGGTCTACAGATTTAACATGCCTATATTCTGTCTAGACACGAAGGTATTTAATGACGTTTGTTTGGATTCGATCCGAGCACCCCCAATACCGAAAGCCAACATGCTACCTCTAGGCATCCTCTAGCCACTCTAGCCCAATGGTTCATAACCTTTTGAATGGTCAACACCCCCTTGAATCTAAAAATCAGTTCTCGCACCCCCTTGAAAAATGTGTTTCTATTTTTTATTTAGGAAAAGACATTTATTGCAAGATAATTTATTTATTCCATAAAAACGAATACATTTACAATAATACTATATTATTTCATATAAAACAATATCAACATTTTTAATAGCTACTTTGTTGCTGTTTGTTTATAATTATCCTTTTAAAACGAGCAGTGTTGCCAACTTGGGGGTAAGTTAGATGAAAAGAGGTGTTTTTAGGGGACCACATTTTTTTAGGGGAATTTTGTGGGGGGAACATTTTTTAATATTTTGTACAATCGAGACGCGCTTATTTTTTAGATTATAAGTTCCATACATATGTCAAATGAAAATAAACCTCCATTTCATTATGTGTGTATTTTCTATTTATTTCAATTTATCTCTCAAATAGGATGCCTATTTGGAACCAAAATTTCTTTTAGGAAGGCCTAGGATGATCTCAAGTTGGTGCTAGGGGGAAACAGGGGGATTTCGAGATGGTGCTAGGGGGAGGAGCTTCGTAGAGGTTGGCAACACTGAAAACGAGGCTCTTTTGAAAGAACCACGCGTAAGTCATCAGATGCATTTAAGCGATTTCTGGCTTTTGTTTTGATGGGCTAAATTGATGAAAAACTCATTTCATAAGGTAAGTGGTGGCAAATGGTAAAAGTGTCTCTAATGCTGCTTTTGCCAATTCTGGATAAAATTCTAACTGCGTACACCAGAACTGTTCTAAGTCCACTTTTTCAAATTCCATTTCAATATGTGAATTAGCTCGTATTGCAATAAGATCGTTTTTTAACGTTGCCGTCCATTGAATTTAGATCAAACAAAAATGGATTGAGTATACATCTATTAATCGCTTATATTTCACGTGGAAAAGTATCCATCAAATGATTCACTCAACTAGTAATTTTTATTAAAAATTTAGAACCTACTCTCGAACCCCTAGAAATGCTCTCGCACACTTCCAGTGGTGGCAAATGGTAAAAGTGTTTCTAATGCTACATTTGTCAATTCTGGATAAAATTCTTGTTGCATCAAGCACTTCCGATGGAGTAATGAAGCTGTTTTGAAAAGCATCACCTTTCTCACCTAAACAGCCTTTAATGTTTTACCTGAATTAGAACTGGCTGGTGCTCCTTAAAATGGAATCAACGTCTGGTTTTCCTAATGGAATTGGGATTGACTTGGTTTAAAATGATGGTAAATTTGATAGGCTACTCCCTTTCTTTCAGTGTAACTGTGGGCTTGGGTTACGCATCGGCTTTCTTTACTGAGGGTGCTTAAATCGAATATGGCAAATTTAATCGGCTACTCCCTTTCTTTAAATCTAACTGTAGGCTTAGGGTACGCACGGCTTTCAGTGCTGAGCGTGCTCGGATCGAATCTAGGCAAGCGCGATTAAATACCTCCATGTCTAGGCCGGATATGGGCACGGGAATTCCGTAGACTGGAAAGTCCCTATATGAGGTCATAGATTGTGGGAGAGGGTACGGTTCTCGAAGATTCCCTACCCCGTCGGCACTTGGTCAAAATTGAGGCGGCACCTGGCTCAATCGGACTCCGACCCTTGTGGTACCATTATAAAATTGAGTTGCACTCCTCGGCCCGCTAACCTATATGGACCTACATGGTCTGGAATAAATTCCGGCTAAGAGGCTTTATACACAACAATAACAACAACAAATCTAACCGTTGTTAGAGTACTGAGTATGGCACAGTAACTTTTCATTTCTTATGCGTTTTGTCGAGAGGCTTCTTTACAATTATTTCGATAAACGTGTGTCCCTTCAAAAAGAAAAAGGATCTACTGTTGGTGCTGGAGATCGAATCAAGGACTTCAAGAATGCAGATTATCGAATTATCCAGTTATGCCACCCCTGTAATATAACAAAATCTCGACCATGTCTAAAGAATGCGACAGTGGGAATGCCATTTGTAACAACATGACTGGATTTGTTTCGAGACAATTGTGTTCGAAAGTTACGGAGATTAGGTGATATTTGAGAAACTCTTGCATACGTGACAATCGAACCCAACAGGATTTCTTCCGGAAGATCGGATAAAAAGATTTGTACCTAAGATCTTCCGAGCTTTTCTAAATTGATAAATAGGGTGTAAGACAACTTTTTTACGAATTTTTTACTCAAACAAGTATCCGTTTACAAAGTGTTTCCCATTATTCGTTCACGACAAATACTGTCAAGGAAAAGATGCGGGAAAAAAAATTGAGGAAAGAAATAATTATGCTGAATCTCTTATCAAAAATATATTATGTTCCTAAGAAAAAAATCTACATTTTGTACTAGCGTAAACGGGAAGAGATGCATATCCTGGTGTTCTCCATGCTCTGCTTGCATATCGTGGACGGTTCGATCCTCAATAAGGGAGAGTTTAACGTAACATGGGCGTCACTTGTGGCGGGCACAAATTCAGGCATACGTTCTCTCATCAAGTTTTCCTTACCAACAGCATTGAACTTATTATCAGAAGTTAACGACAGCAGCTCCTGCGAAAGGGGATTGATGGCTTATTTAATAGCGCTCAAGCACTCGACGACGTGGGCCATTGAAAGTAAGTTGAAGGATAAGTTATCTGTTATTTAACACTAACGCAAGTTTTCGGTTGAAGGATTAGTAAACTTTTGAAAATATGTTCAGTTTTAATTTTCATGCAGTCTTTTGTAGTTATTTATAACAATAGCAAAAACCTTAAGGCTGTTGTGTACTAATCCAATTGGATTCGGTCACCTCAATGTTAACCCATGGAAAATATTTGTCCAAGGATTGTCGACATGAATTTTTTTTAATTGTACTCCGTAAAAGAGAAATAATTGTACACCTTGGAACATTTTTCGTTTTTAAAAAAATGTAATAATATTTTAAAACTTAAATTATTCAGGCGGAAAATCTTGAATATTGTGTTTTAAACGCTCATAAATTCCTTTGGTGGACGAAAATAATATAATAAATCATGTTGCAAGGCGAAGAAAAGTTCAGGTTATCTAAAAATACCATTTTTATTGGATTATCTGCATTTATGGATCTGTCAATAGTACACACATTTTCTCCATAAGTTAACATTGAGTTGAGCGAATCCAACAGGGTTAGTACACAGCAGCCTTAGCACATTGTTGACAGGTACCGAGTAAACTTATGTTTGTACACGCAAATGTTGAGGACAATTTAGGATAAAGGGAAGTCATAACGGAGAAATGTTTTATCAGCAGAACTTTAATATGACCTGAATGAGTTTCAGACAAATTCTCACATTTTTATCATTTGAACCATGAATCTCAGACACCTATATAAAGAAAACCGATTTTAGAAAATAAAAATGCCTCACTTTTTTCCAAAATTTCAGTCTTTTCCATTGACTTGCGTATATTGCTCACTCCTTTCAACAGCGTCATATCTCAAAACACACGATTTTTCCGGAGAGTGATTTGAAAGTTTCAAAGCACATTGAAATGTACTGAAAATAAATTTTAATTCTGCTCTCTAGCGGCTAAATATTGAGCGGTGAGATATGACGATTTTTCAGGCATATACCACTCTTTCAGGGCATTCTGAAAACAAGCATAACTAAAAATCCTCGATTTTTGAGATATGACGTTGTTGAAAGGAGTGAGCGATATATTTGAATAAAATTGACTGTCACCAATGTGTTGAACATCATGGTCAAAACTAGCTGTTCGAGGATTTAAAATATTTTACTTATTAAAATTCTAGTCTTTCAATATACAGGGTGATGATTTTTATTAAACTGACACTACTCAGAACCACCTGTAGGGAGATCTATCAGCCGGAATTCCATCAAAACTGATAGAGGGACTAAGAACGCCATGGGAAAGGTTTTACACGAAAAAAAAGTAGTTCCAAAAGTCTCCGATAATGAAAGATATGACGCTGTTGTTGTCAGCGAACCGGAGAATTTGCATAAAACACAAGTAAGACATCAAAATGCAAATTCATGACTACGTTGTAGACAGCAGCACCAGTATTTTGGGCTATAAAGATAGGTGCGGTATATGTTGCGCCATCGCTTTACAGAAGAAAAGGTCATCAGCCACTTTTTTCTACTTGCATGGCCACCTCGCTCCCCGGACCTAACCCATGTCACTTCTTTCTGTGGGGTTATTTTTGTTATTCATATTTATTATAGAATTTTTTTTGTTATTCATATGTCTGCTTATTAAAATTTTCTCGGTATTCACCCCCATTCATTATTTTAATTGCTCAATATACTTGCGCTACTATCGACTACATAGTCGTGAATTTGCAATTTGTGCAAATTTTCGGGTATGCCAACAATAGAGCCATATATTCCCCTATCGGCGACTTTTTGAACATTTTTTCACGGAAAATTTTTCTCATGTCGTCCTTAGTCCCTCCATCAAATTTGGCGGAATTCTGGTTGATAGACCACCCGAGAGATGGCTCTGAATAGTGTCAGTTTAATAAAAATCACCCTGTATATAATATGTGATTAATTGTAAATGATCCTTGAGGACCTCTTTTCCATACTAAATATGAACTTTTATTAATATTTCCCATAATCCCAGAATCAAAGTAATAGATTGCTAAAAGTTATTGTTCAAGAAATGCCATGTAAATGTTCATGGCATATTTTTTTAGAAATTTGTTTTCCTACTTTATATTGCCCCTTTTCTGTTTCAAATATAATCATCAATCGACATGCGGGAATAATTTTTGATTAATTTTATCTCAATTATAGTTATATTTTTAATTTATTTATTATATATATATATATATATATATATATATATATATATTACGAATCAATTTTTTAAAATATTTTAATATGGATATATTTAAAATCCCTCCAACCGCGGATGATTTTCATATTTTTCTGTACAAAATCGAGGGCGAAATTAATGCATTGTATCTGTTTATCGTAGAGAGACTATCAATGCAATACGATAATAAAAAATCAAAATAAGCGAAGGAAAAGAAATTATTTTTGTTTATTAGCCTAAAACTCTCGAGAACCGCGAATATCGCGCTTAACAAAACTGCTGAAAACAGTTTGCAAAATAAAACGCTTTCCTAAAAGCGATATTATATTTAGAATGATATACAGTACAATTTTTAGCAAGAGGTATATATGAAGATTTAATGTCTCTCTGTATTAAATTACATAAAAAATTCAAATAATTAGTAAAATGTAAATAATTCAACAGAGAAAGCTATATTACTTAACAGGAAGAATGGAATAACAGTCAAATCAAAATATGCAGAAATCCTGCACTTAGAGCTAAACTCACCATACATGCAATACTCTGTAGCAGTATAAAAACTAAACCATATAATGAGGCAACCGACCGGTCTCTTCATCAGGAAGCCTAACTGAATCATTTACCTCAAGGGGGAACTTTCTGAATAGGAAGCAGGTCTTGTCAAAATACATTCCAATTCCCCGAGATCCCCATGGAAACAGATAGTCAAATCAATTGAAAATAAGCAGAAAACCTGAACTCACCATAAATGCAGGATTCTGTAGCAGTAAAAATAAACATACAATCCTAAAAAAAGATCACAATTTAAAAGACAGAAATACAAAAGGCACACTTATAGATACGTTGTTAACTCTCTCGATAAATCCTATCCCGATAAATATAGTTATCTGTTTTTTCAGTATGAGGATTTGTTGCGACTGCGCAATCTTTTATTGAAAAGTTTAAAATTATTCAACGCTAGTGCAGTTTTTCTGTTAATTTCGTTCGGCTATCTATGCCTTCTTTATGTATTTTAATTTCTTATTTTGTGTTAATTATTTACGTAGAATAAGTTATGAAAAATTCACTGATTTAACTGAAATTATGTTTGGGATGTGTTTGCTGAACGAATAGCTTTACTGACATTTTTTTTCACTTTTGAACACCAGAAATGTTTAAAAATAACATGTCTTCGGGATTTGAAAAATTTCTTTAAAAAAATTCGAATTTTAAAATCCTTTCTAAGGACAAACAAATGAAAAATTTTCCTCTAGTAATTTCTGTTTCAAGGAATAGTTTCAGATTTTTTTAAATGAAAATCGAATCACCTTACACACCTTGCAGGAACTTTTAGGCATAAATCCTATCAAAAACGGCAAAAGAATTGCATCTGCTCTAGAAGGTTAGGACTAGGTTGTTTCGAATTTTCGAATTTGTAAATGTGTGCAAGTTATTATTAAACATGCGATTTTACCGCTTGACCTGTACATAATGTTCTGTTGCACCAGTACATCCTGCTTGTACATATTTGTTCACTTAGTGTGCTAAGCTTGTTTCAGAATATAAGCAAAAACGATGGCCATGTTCAATACAAGCAAACCAACGCAGGAATCAAGCACTTACGTATGGCTGACTTGAAACCCGTAGAAACAAGTCGGTTCTTTCGAAATCGTAACTCTACATTGCATGACTTTGAGATTTATCAACCAAGAAAATAGTTTTCCTCTCATCTTTATAAATGTATCCAATTATGCATAGTCAAAAATAACCTATTTTGTGTGTGCGTGTTTCTTAATGGGATTTGATTGATTTTTTTCTCGCGTAATAATTATTTTTACTGTGATTTTATGATTCAAACACATTTAGCCACTATTTAGTATCTTTACCGATAACTGATGCAGTTAAGACTTGTTTAAAATATAGCTCTAATAAAAATAAACTACATAGATCACATCTGAAATCGGACTGAAAATTCTTTTATTTATAAATAACTCTGTAATGCAGTCAAACCTGTTTTTGTGCGGTCTTTTTTGAAGCGAATTTTTGTGCGATTTGTAGATGAATATGTATCGAAAAAAAAATTTTAATTATATATTTGGAATTATTTACTTGAAATTCCAAAAAGTGCTTTGATCGTGTATATCTGGCTATCGCGACGTTTACAAGCAGCTGATCAAACGACCGTCGTCGCAAAAACTTATCACCGGCTACATGGTAACAAAAAATAAATGAACTCTAATACGTATTTTCAAGTGACGAAAGCGATAACGAACCAGATCATCACAAAAATATGCGCCCTTTGAACTGCGATGAGTAATATCGAATTATGTACATTTTGAAAATTTCTCCATGTTTAAAATGGAAAATTAATATATTTTAAAATGTTTCCATGCGTAATTTAATTATTTATTTTGTCTGGAAAGCCCTTTTTGCAATTTCGTAAAGCTTTGACATATTTTCTAATTAAGACTTAATTTATACGGTCCGTCTAAACCGCATAAATTTTTTTTCTTTAATATGTTGTGAAAAAATATTTATTATAGCTATTTATGAAGTTTCTGAATATTTATTTTGTGCTTTTTTTGTGCGGTCCCTATCTACCGCACAAAAACAGGTTTGACTGTATTGATGAAATGGGCATGCATACCTTTAGAGCCTCATGAGATCCTTACAAACCAAAAGGTATTTTTGCGATTATAGGGCCAAGAAGCTACTATTTGGCAGCTAAGTTTATAATTTGTTTTGGCGGCTTCACGACGGTCAACCTTTAAAACGAGAAAAAAAAACAAAAAAAAAACCGCCTTTTGAGCTTTGAATGGAATCTAATTGGATATGAAGGCATTTTTAATCGTATTTCACCATTAAGTTAAAACATAGGATAGGTTCATTTGAAATTTAATTCCTGTCATATGTCGTCCTAAATACAAGATCTTTCATTTTAGGAGAAAAAAAACAGTTATTTTATGAGTAGAAAAAATTTGCTAATTTAGTAATGAGGACACGTGTCTCGGAAAAGTAAAGAAAAAGTTTGGGTGGTTGTAAAATATTTCAAAGGAAGATAAAAAATGTTGTCAAACAAATTATTTATTGAATTGCTTCTCATGATAACGAAAAATAATTGATTTTGATTTTTGAGTTATGTTTAGCACGGGTAGCGTAAATTGCATGTCATATCAAAATAAACCTTTCGGGGCAACATCGAAATTGCCTAAATTTCTTCATAGTCAATAAATATTTGATAACCCAATGGGTTGCCGGTGGTATTTTAAAGTTTTTGTTAAATTCAATGTATTTACTTCATATAATAAAAGCACTCTAATAAGTTAGCCTCGAACGTTGCATTTGTTGGTGAGCTAACTTTTTTTGGCTTTCTTTTCCCCTGGGTTTTTCAGCTTTTTTTCAATTCTTGTGGCGAGTATTCTGTTGGCATTTATCGGATGCATCACAGTGGAGATTCCTTTTCAAAATATTTCAAAAATAATCTTCGGAAGTAATTCAAAGGTCGAATGTGTTAAAAATGAACCCACAGACACTATCCAGCAGCCAGACACATCAAAGAAAATCCATCCTGATAAAATTATTCTCTGGACGTTTTCTTGGAAGTTATAGGAACAAATACATTCTAAGGCCTATACAGAAGGTCGTTCGCACTTTATGGAAAAGATTTTGTAATTTATTTTTCTTGTTTGCATTTTGAGATAAAAATTTGGCAACAAAAATTTGGCAACTTCAGAATAATCGTCTAATATTGTTTTGTTTTGATTGGAATGTAAAATGAAATATTTATTTTGAAAAGGACTCCTAAAATTGATAGATTTCTCGAAGGTTATGTAACTGCACTTTCCGATGAGAAATATTCGTATCAACAAATTATAAAACGGTGTAAAAATCGTGGTTATGGCATTTAAAATAAAGGTATGTATAATATATTAAATATAAAAGAAAAAAAAAACGTCTAACTGAAAGTAAAAAGGAAAACTTGATCGCAAGATCTCATCCTAAGACTGTTCGATCTCAGGTAAATATCAAGAAAGTGAAGTCTCTGATCCTAAAAGAAAATCCCCCGACTCAAATATCCATTGCATCGAAACTAGGAATGTCTTCTGGCACTGTAAGTAAAATCATTCATAAAGATTTGACGTTAAAAAGATGTTTAAACCTTAAGTTCATCTGATCTTGCCAAAGCATATTGCTGAAAGAAAAACAAATTGTAGAAAATTATATTAAAAACACCTAGCTGCTGAAAAAGGGAAATTTGTGGTAACACTCGATGAGGCATGGGTGTATTTAACTGCAATAAAAAAAGATCAATTTTCTATTGCTTAACTGACGGGAATGACCGTATGAAATGGCTCCGTCAGTGTACAGAAAAGTTCCCAGAGGGATTCAGGATAGTTGCAGGATTTTCCTCAACTATCCTGAAAATTAATTATCAATTAATGGCAGATTAAAAATCAAAAAAGTCTCAAGTAAAGCCAAAATTAATTTAGTCCACTATCAGAAGAATATTTTAGAACCAATTTTTGAAGAAAAAATTCCAGCCTTATACGGAAAGGACATTGATAAAGTTGAGCTTTATATGGACAAAGCCTGCAGTCACACGTCTAAATCAACTGCCGCTTATTTAGCAAAGAAGGAATCAAGACAGAAATAAAGTGTATCCCATTTAATGAAGTACCTGTAAAATCCCCTGACGCTTCTCCAATAGACTTTTGCTCTTTCGGTATATTAAAACGATCCTTAGGAAAACGGCATCCAAGAACACTGAACGGACTTTGGAAAATGACCCAAGAGGATTGGGGTAAAATTGACATGACACTACTATGACAAAGTTTACATTCGTGGAAAATTCAAGCTAGAGCTATTGTCAAGAACCATGGCTATCAGACAGAAGCAAATCGCCGAAAAAATATGGCATTTATACATGAAACTTAACTATCAAAATCGTTTCTATACAGTGCGAACGTCCTTCTGTATTACACTATGAAAGTTCTTTGACAAAGATCTTTTATAAAAGTTTTTTTTTTTTGGGGGGGGGGGGGGGGGGAGGCTAAACCCCTTAAAATTTGAGCTCTTAAAAATATGTATTGGTGTGCACCTTGGGCTTAAGGAGAACCACCATACAAAATTTCAGCCTCCTAGGTACTATGGTTCCAGGGATACAGTGGGTTTTTTTTTCGTGGGGGAGGGGGCTAAACCGCTTAAAATTCGAGCTTTTAAAAATAGATTTATTGTGCACGTAGGGCTTAAGGGGAACCACCATAAAAGATTTCAGCTTTCTAGGCCCTTTGATTCCAGAGATACAATGGGTTTTTTTAGAGGGAGGGTTATGCCTCTTTTAACCCCCTTAAAATTTGTATTTTTCAAAAAGATTTTTTAGTGGGCACTTAGGGCTTAAGAAGAACCACCATACGAAATTTCAGCTTCCTAGGCTCTATAGTTCCAAAGATAAAGTGGGTATTTTTTAGAGGCGGAGGGGGTTAAGCCCCTTTTAACCCCCTTAAAATTTGTATCTTTTCAAAATGTTTCTTAGTGGGTACGCAGGGCTTAGTAGTAACCACCATGCAAAATTTCAGCATCCTAAGACTTTTGCTTCGAAAGATTTGCGTTTCTTTCAACATATTCATTTTGAATATTTTTCGTATATTTCTGTTTTGTCATTAGTACGCAATTTTTAATTAGAGCTAAAATTATTTCGAATCGAAATTTTGCTCTTCATCTTCCGCGTTTTCCCATACATTTGTATTTTTTAACATGCTATAGCTCGAAATGTTGTTTATAACATCCGATCACCGAAATCTTTTATAAAACTTTGACGAAGATCCCAACTTTTATAAAAGAACTTTTATAAAAGTTATCTTAAATCAAAGTTGACGTATTACAGTGTCATATTTCTCGTCAAACTTCTTTTATAAAAGAAATTTGTCAAAGAGCTTTGATAGTGTAATATAGGCCATATAGACAGGAAAGAGAAAGCTTTGAACTGAACGCACAGCCACAGTTGATTTTTATAGTATCCAAAGTTCTGTTGAGACTGCACAGCAACATCAGCGATCCAGATGTCCGTAATCTATAGCGTTGTGATTTTTCTCAATAAACAATAATACGCAAATCATTTGTAATTCATGTAAACAGTGCATGTTTTAGCTGATTACTGAAAACTGCAGAGCATGAGAAATCAGCTGTGTTATGCATAAATGTTGTTTTGTTATTTTTACAATAGTTGCAACTAAACAGATGAGCTGCTCTTGTTAATTACACTTTAGGCGAAACCTTGCTTTATGACGAACTTTCAACCTACAAGAGCATAAAATAACCTCATAAATCTTGCATTTAGTTTGATTTACCAGAATGTCTGTGTTCAAACCTTAAATAAAAATCCTTCGTCGTCATGCGCATTATCACCAATGTAAGAAAAATAGAATCTATGCTTTCAAATAGACAAGCAGTTTTTATCAGATTGCTATTTATTATATTGGAAATAAATAAATTTTTAATGAAATAAAAAGTTCAATTTTCATATCATTCTATATTTGCACACTTCTAGTTCTCATTCTCCATTTCGAATAAAAACGTATTTAATGTTTCGTACTGTGAAACAAGTTATGCTTTTATGAATGTATGTAATAGTAACATTTCATCACTACCTATAAAGAAATTATTCCTTTTTATTTAAAATGTCATCTTTCAGAAATGCTTCCTTTCTCCATCTTTTTGATAGAGCGAGGGTGAGCTTCCTTTTTAACCAGAAAAATTACATTCGTTAAAAAGTATTACATTTCTGCCGTTAGATGGCACCAGTAAAATTTGAAATAATTTTTTAAAAAATCTTTTATAAAATGTAAGATATCGCAGTAGAACCCTGGGGACGTTGTTTATCCCTGGTGTGGATGCTTGACCCTATACCAAACCATAAATATGTTAGTTTCGGATCAGATGAACGTTTGCTTTCAATAACCATTTCCAGATTTGTTAATATCTAGGATCAAACAAATACCTTAACGATATTAAACATATAATGACTAATATTTTATGACGGTTACAGGAATATGGCTTCAGTAAGATTATGTTTAAAAAAAGGGTAATGAATATTTTCAAATATATGATAAAAATATTTTCAATTATTAAGATTATTTTTTGTATGAAATTCGACCATTAGTTGCCTGTTGGTTAGTCTGCCATTCACACATGGAAAAAAATTAATCTTAATTTTAACTCGTTTAACTTTGAAAGAAAGACTTAATTTGAGATAATTTTATTAAAGAAGTTAATTTATTCATATGATTTATAATTTATATATAGACTTTAACGATTCCTCTTTGTTTATTGCAATTGTCCGCTAGAGAAAAGGTCATGTGCTAACATTTTTTTTTAGATGCCATAGTTAAAAAATGCTTACTTTTCTTTATATTTTTGATAAAGCCTCAATGCCACTGAAGATGCCACTGAAAAAATGAAATTCGTGGCGTAAAAAATGGTTTTCCTTTCTGCTCCCAGATGGCAGCAGTAAAGTTTGAAATAAATCTTTTACCCTGCATCTGGACTTTGTGATTTATATTATAAAATGTTATTTAAAATACCCTAGCCCAAATTTTAGTAAAAATTGCTCCATTCTATTTTTACTGGTATTAATTTTCTACATGCGGAACTTTGGGTGAATTTTTTATTGCATTATGTTACAAAGAAACACACTCAAAAAAGTTTATCATTAAATGAATAGCAATAACGTTAGAAATGAACGGTGTAAATTTGTTTCAGTAATTATCCCATTAACACCCAAATTAACAAATTTTGAAATTTTTCCTTGAAATTGATAAATATGGGTAGAAATGCATAAATTAAAAGTATTTCAAAAGCATTTTGGAAAATTTTAACTGCAAGCATATTTTTTAAGCCGTCCTCATTTGATGACGCTGGGCGTTTGTATGTAAAAAATGTAAAATTTTTAAAAAGGAAAGTTTTTTACATAAAATCATTTAGTTTTAATATATAAACAAACTAATAGGCAAAATAATGTAAAAAAATCAAAATTTATTTTATAGATGTAAGAAAACTTTTTTTTTAGATTTTTAAGGTTGATTTTTTTGGCGAAAAAGAGGAAAACATTGTATGCATAATGTTGCATTGCATTTCATACAATACGTTCTTGGCTTTGAAGAACAGTTATCATATTAGCAACGCCTTTGTTTCTCCCTTTTGCCAATAACATGCTGCATTTTGTCGAATTTTATGTCAGGAAGCACATTGGATCTGTATGTTATCTGCCATTGTACTGGTCTTCCTAGGATTGCTTTTGAATCGGTTCCCTTTTTTAAATAGGTTACTGCAATATACCTTCTAAAATTTTTGATTGACATCAACTTAGAACCATGGATCTTTTTATAAATGACAGCCATTTACAATAGCCATATCTATCATCCTAGTAATAAGGCAAAAGTACCATTTGTTTCCTCGTATATCTATAGAATGTTTCTCAAGAAGCCAATCGTGAAGGTCGACACCCCCATAAATAAGGTATAGGAACTTATAGCATAAGGCTGATTCACGTTCACCTTTCTTTTTTTTTCTACACTCCATCTTTGTACTGAAGAAAGCGGAAATATTGTATCAAAATTAGAGGCCAAAGAAACACACTTATTGTCCTTCCATTTAACAACAAGAATTTCATTTGTTTTGTCAAATTTACTATCGTAAAACACTCTTTTTTTACTCATTTTCTTATAATCCGTTATTGGCCATTTTTCAGTACGGTTTTCTCGTATTGTTCCACTACCTCTGATCAGCATTTCTTTCAGTTTTTTTAGCAAAGCATGACTGGTAAAAAAGTTGTCAAAATAAACACGGTGGCTCTTTGGATCTTCAACAATAGATAGTAAATTTAACACCACTTTTGTACCTAAAGTAAGTTTCTCAGATTCATAAGTATTTGATTATTGTCTACAATACAGTGTAAAGTTGTAACAGTAACCATTGTTGCCACACAGATCCCAGAGTTTATACCCAAATCTAATAGGTTTAGATTTTATAAACTGTGTCAGTGTATGATGAGCATAATACCGGACGATCATTTCATCTACGGATAAATTTTCATGAAAAATGCCCCATTTCTAAAAATTCTTGGAAAGCATTTTTAACAAGGGGCGTATTTTAAATGATTTATCATGTTTGTTATACTGATGTAATTTATTATCTTGGAAATGTAATAATCTCTTGAGCTCTAAGTAGAAATTTCTAGTCATAGCATTCTTCACTATTGTTACTCCTAAATCCTCTGCTTCTGCCCAGTAGTCCCATTCACTGGGTAAAGTATAATAGCCCGAAAATATCAGAAATCCTATAAATGTTTTTATTTCATCTTTAGTCACATTAAAATTAAATTTATTTTTCATTTCGAGAGCATATCGATTAGTTTCCTATATGATCATATCATAAACACTTTCAGTAAAAAATTCTTCAAACAGCTCAACTGGACTCATATTATTAGTTTCTGCTGTCAATATATCATAATTTCTCTTAGAAGAATTTTCCAAAGTCCCAAAGGTGTAAGCCGAGGTTTCATTCGACCATACAACTGCTATTTCTCTTTTACGTTTACTGGAATTGCTTTCCTTTTTTTATTCGAAATAATAGAGTTATCATTATCATCTGGTATTATAATTTCTAATGTACCTACAATATCTGATACAACTGGAGTACCCAAATCATCATCATCGAATTGCTCTTCATCTGTTAGATCATCTACATCCGGAGGCATTGATATAATATCTGCTTCTATTTCTTCAGAAAAAAGATAAGCAGTTGCCTCTTCTAAGCTTTTAAATGTTTTATTTCTACTCATTTTCCAGTGTTTATTTCTAGTTTATATGAAAAAAATGTAAGAAACACTTAAGAAACAAATCTGAATACTGAATAAGAACTATAAGCAAACGCCCAGCGTCCTCAAATGATGACGGATAAGTTTTCCTGTTTATTACGTATATATTAACAACAATAAATATTTAAAAACATGCTAATTGCATAGTATGGACTATCTAGATTATATTTATACCAAATTGAAAGAATTTACCTCATAAATCCAGTGCCATACAGTAGTATAAAAAATGCTCAACATGATTACCAAAAAACCTGGAAAGTATACTGCATCATTCCCGCCCATTTTTACTTTGTTCCATAGAAATTGCATAACTCACATTGCACAGTGCTGTCATCTATCAGACCAATTTGTAAATAAAAGAATATTTTTTTAATTTAATGCACGGAATAGCAATTTTTTGTAGCATCATCAAATGAGGACACTGGGCGTTAATGGGTTATATGCAGTTCCTACAGTCTTTGAAATCACTTACATGAAAACACATACGGAGCATTTTTACGTGCATTATCGGGTGTATTGCAGTACAGATTTCTTTTCTAAATCTTGAAAAAATTATCTTCCGAAGTAATTCAAAGGTGCAATCGTGGAATGTCTTAATGAATGCAAAGAGAACTATCCAACATCCAGTAACAACAAAGCTACTCCATCTTGATAAAGTTAAGGTGCACTCACACGACGCTGACGTGTCGTGTTCACACGTCAGCTGACGTGTTACGAAAAAAATTAAACCACTATTTTAAAAAGGAGTGTGCATACTACGCTGACGTGTTGTATCATGTCGTGGCGTGGGAAAACACGCTCCCTGACGAGTCAGCTCCAAAAATAAATTCCCAGATCTCGTCAGCAGGCGTCAGGCCGTCAGCTATGAATACGAAAGAAGAGCTCATCAAGCATGTGAAGAAATACGCTATTTTATTTGACCATTTCAACAAAGTTTACAGAAATAAATATGCACGCAAAGAAGTATGGGAAGAGATTGGAAGAATCCTGGAAATATCAGGTAATATTTACATTTATTTATTAATTTATTGCAAACTTAGGCCGTTTGATTGATTTAACCAATATTTCAAACACTTTAAAAACACGTTTATAAAATCAGCGTTTTCTTAACATTGTAATAGCATAAAATTTGGTCTCTTAAATAACTGGCGGTAAGGTTACTGATCTTGTAAAATGTAAACAAAGAGGAAGGGGGGATTTAACAATATAAACAGGTGTTCGTCCCCTCGGTTTGTTTTCGATTTTCGTCTTTCAGATAGCAAAAATAATTTATATGTGCTTAAATTATTTACATTTAGAAATTTAGTATTTTATTTAAATTTTTCATAGCAAAAAATATTTGTTTTTTTTACGAATTAGCGGCAACAGTTGGCTACTGATCTTGTCAAATGTAAACAAATGGAGTGTGCAACAATACAATATAAACAGGTGTTCGTCCTGTCTTGTTTTTAAACTTCCATCTTTTTAATAGCAAAAATAATTTATATGAGCTTAGACTATGTGTATTTATAAATTTATATATATATATTTTTGATTGATAGTTACTTTCAATTAAATATTATAGGCAGAAGACGGTCTTCGACCAAAAATTACCTACTTATTTGTAGAGTATTTGAATTATTTGAATACTAGGCAGAAAAAAAATTTCACTACAGGTTACTTATTTACATTCTTTAATAACTCAAAATTATAGCAACAAAAATGATAAATTTGTTTATAAAAAACAGTAATAAAAATGTTTACAAAAAATATTAATGGGCCATTCTGCCTTTATGAATGCTCTCCCATTGCCATGAACAGCTTGCAGCTCCTTCAGGAGAAATTAATATTTTTTGAACTCTCCCTCACTAGTCCAGTTTCAAGAACATTATTTCTACGAATCGCTTCCACATTCGAAGACTTCTTATTTCTTCCTCTCTTACTTGCACTTGTAGTTCAAAAGGTGTAATCGATTTACAACTTCTGAGCATGTTATGAAGACAGCATGCTGCTAAAACTATATAATCACAAGTTTCCGGTTGAGTTTCTATGGGTTTCAGAAACACTCTCCATCTTCCTGCTAATATGCATTTTCTACTGTGCGTCGTGCTCTTGAATGCCTGTAGTTATAAATTTTTTCTTCATCGCTCTTTATGGAATTATTGCTATAAAGATGCATCAAGTATGTTTTTAATGTGAAAGCCTCATCAGCGACAATAAATCGTTCGGCCACTATTTATAGGGTGCACTCATATTATTTATAGGATGCCACTATTTATAGGGTCCACCCGCAACGATATGCACCTTGTGGAAATCAAACAACAACGGACGTGAATTCGTCACGACACGACCCGTCAGCGTAGTGTGCACACCGCCTGACGCTGACGTTTTCCCACGTCAGCTGACGTTGTCGTCAGCACGTGTCAACACATCACGTCAGCGTAGTCTGAATGCAGCTTTATACTCTGTACGTTATACTCTGTACGTGCAAGGAAGTTATAGGAACAAATGCATTATTAAAGACTGGTCTGACAAACCATTGAACTGGGCCTTTATTAAGCATATTATGCAATACAGTCAGAACAATCGCAAGAAATTTTAATAATTAACGCTGTAGGTAGTAAGATAGTACAACTCATTGAACATGACCACTGCTAGTATAGCATCACATTTTATTCACAATCTACCGAGCCACCGCTTACACACACTATACACCAACTCGACCAGGGCTTGTGCGACAGCTCGCCCCCCCCCTCTCGTGGCGAAAATTAAACAAACTTACGATTTTACATATTTACTATATAGTGCTTCCCTCTGGTGAATAGGTCTGCCCTTAACAAACGCAAAGATGTTGTTGTTGTATCAGACTTTCGTTCCTGCTTTATTCATGTTCGTATACATTTCGAACAAAACTAGTAGCTGACAAATGGCTTTGCACGTTTAATAGAAAAAGAAAAAATAATAATAATGAATTTAACTAGCACAATGGTGCGCACTTTAAAACTAGAACCGAGTTTTATAAATTTGAATTTTTAAATTCTTTATTTTCCATTAATCTCAGGGAATTCAGGGATATCGCACCATAAACTGTAAATCATAAATGATAAAAACATCTAAAGTACTGTTCTTACCATTTTGTTCATATCGAAATTGAATCGCGTTTTTGATAGCTAAGTGTTTCCCATAAACCTCTTTTCAAGATCAGTGACATAATCTGAGTTCTAATTTTCAGCTGTATTTCAATTTACGTGAATTTTATGAATTTATTTCTTTACAAATACGGCACAATGTTTTTGACCTTTAATTTTTTAACGGAATTAAAATTTTTTTCTGTGAAACTCGGCAATCAGATGTCTGTTTTGACAGCTTGTCATGCAAACATGAAAAAAAAAACTTGTCTTAATTTTAACTGTTTCAGTCTGGAAAAAAAAAGGCTTATTTTGATATAATTTTATTGAAGAAGTTAATCCATTCGGGTAATTTATAGTTTAAGTGTACACTTTAACAATTACGCTTTCTGTATTGCAACTTATCTGCTGTCGAGGAAAGTTAACTTGCTTGGCATTTTTATTTAAAATGTCATCTTTCAGAAATGCTTCCCTTTCTCTATCTTTTTGATAGAGCGAGAGTAAGCTTCCTTTTTAACCAGAAAAATCATATTTGTTAGGTAAAAAATGTTTTACATTTCTGCCGTCAGATGGCACCAGTAAAATTTGAAACAATATTTTTTAAAAATCTTTCATAAGAATTTATGATTGACATAATAAAATGTTATTTCATATATTCTAGTCCCAAATTTAGTGAAATTGGTTTCATTTTGTTTTTACTCCATTAAGGAATATCGTTCTTTTCTGCTTGCGGAACTCTGAGTGACGTTTTTGTTCCATTAAGTTACAGAGAAACGGCTGGTGCACGAAAAATATGTCATGGCTGCAATGTCCTCCAAGTTCTCAAATTTACCTCTGGAGGTGGTCAAGGGTTCCGGTCTCATCATTTGACTGGGTTAAATTTACGGGACCGGTATATTTCAAACGGGTGCAGTGTAGACCCACGCCCTGTGATGCACCCGGGTCAACTCATGCAACGCATGGAGCGAAGTGGTTGCACACTTCCGGCTCGCCCCAGGGAAGAGCCTAGGCTCAGGTCCCAACCATTTAAAAAAAAACTGTTACAGAGAAAGAAAAACAAATTTTCATTAAATAACTAGCAATGACGTACGAAAGAAATGTTCCAAGTTACTATCAGCAATTATATGCAGTCCCACAGTCTTTGAAATACCTTTCATTACAAATGATCGAAGTATTTTTATGTGCATTTTGCGACATCCTTTACAAACCCATGAAAACCAAAATGCTATGTCGTGGGGTATAGCTGCAAACATTAAGTTCCAACATTGCAGTAAAAACGATGTATTTGATTTCCAATTAATTTTTACGGTATTTTCTAAAAAATCAGATGCAAAACTGCACTGATATTCTGGCCAAAATATTGTGTGGAATTTCTTTTAAGTATATGTATTGCAAGTTGTTTTGGAGTAGTGCTTAGAATGTCAGATCGAAAATAAGTAATAGCTTTTAGACATACAAGAGCTAAGTACTAACTTTTTCATCGTTACTAGTTCTTCATTGATTTCTCAGTTTAGGTTGCACGATTATACCTTAAATACGCAAGTTGCATGCCTAAATAAAGAAGTCTTTTATGGACTTAATTGGAGGATGGAATGTAGTCCCTTGGTCTTGTAGAATTTATATCCTGTAAGCAAGTTGTTTTGTTTTATAGGTACATGTGCTCCGTAATAAAAATTTTAATGTTATGCCCTACTCAGCAAAAAATAAATACAAAGTTAAAAATTAAGAACAAATGTTCAGAAATTTAATGATAATAAAGTTTATAGTTCGAAAGTAAAAAAGATTAAAAGTTAAAAATTACATGAGACTATCAGGTTTAGAACTTAAGGCTGAGACGGAGAGCGCATTCTGACCACAGGAGCAGCTCGACATGGTGAAACGAGAGTAAACATAGAATAAGAAGAGATTCGTATTGAGATGATTCTAATGCTGAAAAAGCGAGTGAAAAGAATTTTGGAATGTTGAAAGTATCACGGTAGGAAATACTTTTATGCTATCTGAAAAATAAACTTTTACTTTGGCCAAAATGCAGTAGTTTTGCATAATTTTTTTTGATAAAACCGTATAAATTAATCGGACGTCAAATGCATCATTTAATGCAATGTTGGAATGCTTGCAGGGATATCTCATGACATAGCCTTTAGTTTTTCAAGTATTTGTAAAGGGTGTTTCAAAATGCGTTTAAAAAAGACTCCGAATATTTTTAATTAAACTAATTTTAAAGACTGTGGAAGCTGCATACAATTACTGAAAAAAACTTGGAACATTAATTTCTAACGTTATTGCTATTTATTTAATTATATTTTCCCCCTTTCCTTTGCAACTTAATGGAATAAAAACTTAACTCAAAGTTCCGCATTGAGAAACGTACCATATCCCTAATATGAGCAAACACAGAATGAAGCAAATTTAATTAAATTTGTGGTGAGGGCCCTTTTCTAATAAGATTTTATTGTGTTAATCATAAAATACAGATGTTACAATAAAAAATTTATTTTAAACTTTACTGCTGCCATCTGGCGAAGAAAGATAAATCATTTTCTCCATCATGAATTTCTTTATTAAAATATTAGAACAATTGAAATACGTATTAGAAAATGGGTGATACAGTCCCCAGGGGGCGATGGAATGATTAAGGCGTGTCTGAATGCGAATTGGGGACGTTGAAGGAAAATAGGGGTGGTGGAAGCGTAAAGCAAATTTCCTTATATTTGTGGTGAGGGCTATTGTCTAATAACATTTTATAATGTTAATCATAAAATTCAATTGATACGATAAAAAATTATTTTAAACTTTACTGCTGCCGGCGGAAGAAAGATAAATAAGTTGTCCCAACCATGAATTTCTTTATTGAAATCCTAGAACAATTGAAATACGTATTAGAAAGTGGGTGATACCGCCGCTGGGGGGGGGGGGGGGCCCTGGAATGATCCAGAGGTGTCCTGAATGCTAATTGGGGACGATGAAGGAAAATAGGCTGTGGAAGCATAAAGAAAGAAGACCAGAAAATTCTGAAACTTGTGCAGGACACTGGACACAAGGAGTACGGGAATGACCTTAGGCGGGAAACATTTTATCATGTCGTGATACTTGTCAGGTGTCTGGTGACTTAGTTTGATATTTTTGGTCTTTTTTTATAGGTCTGAGCATTTTGGGCAGTACTCCATATTCTTTATCTTTCACCTATTCTATTTAGTTTTTTCCCCTGCTTTCATATACCAATCGGCAGAAAGAGACAACTGTTCGAGAACTGATAGCTCTTCCTTGGGGCAAATATCGATATTTGGTGGAGAGTGAGGGATGATTGCCGAAAATCTCCTCCTCCCCACATCATGGGTTTTGAGAAGAGGAAGAGGCTGACCCTCACTTTTAACACTTTCCACCCAGCATGAAAAAAAGTTTTCTCAAGTGACTGCTCATTTAAGGGTAAAATCTTTGGTAGAATACTTTGTTCTTTTCTTGTTGCTTTTTAACGAAGTGGATTGCTTCAGTCTTCTGGGATGACTGAAGCAATCCACTTCGTCTATTCTCAACAAATTTAAATTTTCAACTTTTATTTTTTTCAGTTTGCGATACAAGTTGCGATAAATTTTAGTTTGTGTGAGCTGACAAATGGCCCAATTTCTTGGTTGTAGTTTTCTCAGCGAACATTGAAAAATCCAAAATTTTCAGGTCATAGAGCAGGGGTGGCCAAGCTCCTTGATAGTCCGAGCCATTTTTCAAAATTTGAAATTTTTCGCGAGCCGCAATTAAATGCGTATTTAAAAGGTATGCAAAAAAGGTATTAAAAAATTTTTTTTTACAGAAATTATATTTATTGAAAACATATAAATAAAAGTACAAAATATGTGTATTGAATTTAAATATTAAAAATTAAACACATTTATTTTACTTCTCTTGATAACTCTATACAATTTGGTGAATAATTGGTGACAGCACTTCTCAGTAATTTTTTGAGATGCTGGTTAGTTAATACTGATCGTTGTTTGGATTTCACGAATTTTAAAGTGGAATAAAATGATTCACATAAGTACGTTGTTCCGAATATTGAAATAATTCGACAAACAGCCTTTTTTAATTCAGGATACTTCGATTCTGGTACAAATTTCCAAAATTCAGTAATCGGCGTCGACTTATATTTTAATTGTAGAGCTTGATCTTCTTGCATCTCTATTAATTCTAATTCTCCAGATGCATTTTGGGTCATAATTATATTGGAAATGGAAAACTCACCTTGAATTATGTTAATTTCAAATGGATTCAGAGAAAAAACCAAGAGACGATTTAAAATATTTCAAGTCTTCAAATCTATTTTGGAATTCCGTCAATATTCCTTCTAGCTTTTTTATATAAAGTGGACGCTCGTTAATTCGAACTCAAAGGTTCTCAGAAAAAAGTTCGAATTATCCGATGTTAAGAGAAAATATATAACTTTAAATGTATATCACTGAAGAAGAAATCTCTCCTAGTATGTATAACCCCAGAAAATATATTATACTACATTATCTAAAATTAAACATATTAAAAAGCAATACAGATTTACCTTAATCATAAAATGAAGCAGAAGATATGCAGTAGAAAGTAAACTTTAATTAAAAATATGAATTACACTTTGGAGAAAAACTGTAAAATGGATGTTTGGTTCTGTTTATGATGCCTACACTGTTCAGCCAGCTTCTCGATTTGAAGTAAACATTTCAACTCATTTTCAGAGGAAGGTTCCATCTGAATAAATGCTTTCAGAGTTTTAATAGAGTCCATTATAGCTTTGTTCATTATGGCCGCATTAAAAATATCTTTCGGCAGGTAAGTAGTGAAAAGCCCTGGCAGTTTCCTACCGAAATTAGTGCATACGTCTTCGTTTACATCAGAGCTTTGGCCACATACAGTTTGATAAAAAATATTGTGCCTTGACTTAAATCGAGAAAGCCATCCATCACTGCATTTAAAATCTTCAATACCCATTCGACTTGCCAATTCAGCAGCCTTCGTCAGCACTAGGGGTCCATTTATCGGAAAATTTCGAGATCTAACACCCTGGAATCATGGCAGTAGAGCTTTTTCTAGATCTTCTTGGGACGCATTTCTCATGCGTTTCCTTCCTCTAGCAAATTTTGATTTTTCCCATGAATCTAAAATTGACTCCTTGTTTTTCAAATTAGTTGACAAGGCATTTTTTTAATTCCATAGTCAGCTTCTAACTTTGTTTTACATTCGCCATTCTCTACTTTCTTTAAAATTTCTACGTTTGTCTCCAAAGTTAGGGTTTTGTACTTTCCACGGGTAGACATCCTGAATTTTTACACGTTCAGACCAAACAATGAGGAAGAAAAACTAGACCACATTCACTTGTCTGCACTGCAGGTATAACTGAGGCAGCTCCCTAGAATCTGTAGTAAAGACTGGTTTTTCTGAAATTCTAAGAAAATCGATACAAATAAAGGAAAATTGCTTTTTCCGTTTAGCACTAATAAGAAGGACAATAGCTACTAACGTTCAGCGGACATGCAATAGTCTAGGAATGCAGGCATGTGCCTCTTTACACAGAAAAGAAATACAGATGATTTTGACACAAAATAATAAATACCGCGTGTATTTTCTTCATTAAACGAGGAAAAAGAATTTTTTTTGTCAAATTTTTAGTTCGAATTAACCGAAGTGATAAAAATTTAGTTCGAATTAATGAGATATTTTCAACATTAATTCCAATACAAGTTTTTTGGGGCCTTTGAATTAGTTCGAATTAACCGAAAGTTCGAATTAACCGAGTTCGAATTAACGAGCGTCCACTGTACTTGTTGAGTTTTTCTTGTTTAATATTGGAACAAATTTTTTTAATTCGAGGAAAATGAATGACAAAATGTTTTATTTTTAATGTCCTTTGGAAAAAGTTGTAATTGAGTTTGAAAACTAAATATACACTGTGAGAGGTCAGATATTATTTTATCTTTCCCCTGCAATTGTAAATTCAGTGTTTGCAAATGTTCCATGACATCAGTCAAAAACATTAAGTCTTGTAACCACTCGTCATCGTCTAATTCTAAATAGGTTATTTCCTTTTCTTTTAGAAATGCAGTTATCGGATCAAACAAATCTACAAATCGATTTAATACGTTGTAGCTACATAACCATCTAACAATGCAAAGAAATTAATGTCATTTGGAAGTTCTTCGTCCTTTAATTCTTCAAAGATATTTTTGAATTGTCGAGGATTATTTGCATTGGTGCGAATGTAATTTACAATGTGTAACACTGTTTTCATAACATCAGGATATTTTAAATATTTTGTAACGAGATGTTCTCGGTGAATTATGCAGTGAACCGGTATGAATTGTGGAATTTGAGAATCATCTCTTAAAAGCCCAATAAGTCCAATTTTTTTACCCAGCATTGCCGGAGCTCCATCAGTTATAATGCTTACAAGTTTATTAAGAGGCACATCAAAAGTTTTCATTATGGAATCTAATGCATTTTTAATATCGACACCGCGGGTTGACTCTCGAAGTGCTACTATATCTAATAATTCTTCTTTAACAACGAAGTCAGGTGAAACAAAACGTATGAAAACTGCCAATTGCGGAAGATCTGTGATATCTGTCGATTCATCAAGGACTAAGCTGAATGCAATACAGTTCTTCAATTCATTTTTTAAATTATATTCAAGAGATGTATTAATTGCAGTTATGCGTCGTTAGGTTGTGTGTCTCGAGATGGGAATTTGCGAAACAACTTTGTGCAATGCTGCATTATTTGAATCTAAAACTTTAAGTACATCTTCCAAGTTTTTTTTAATAAACTCTCCCTCTCCATACGGGCGTTTCGCACGAGCAATATTCCAGGCAATAACAAAATTGGCTTCAGCCACATTATTAGCTTGATTGCTAAAGTTCATCAAAATTGACTGTTGTTTATTTAAATTTGATTTTAAAGAAGAAAGTTTATCTGATCTTAATTTGGAATTTGGTGGATACTGATTAGAAGACTGAGGATGATTGGTTTCATAATGTCGACGTAAATTGCTAGCTTTATAATTTTTGACCGTAGAATTACAAATAACACATAATGCTTTTCCGTTATTGTCAATAAAAAAGAAATTCTCCTCCCACTCATTATAAAAACTTCTATTTTCTTGCTCGTATTTTCTTTTTTTATTTTCGTTCTCTGTCGTCATATTTTTAAAAGAACTGGAAATAAATAAAGAAATTTGAAAATACAAGTTTTGTGTTATTTAAACAATAACAACACGTGTTACATACTACGAAACAAATTATAGTTAACTTACCAAAAATTCCAGATTACAAATTATAGCAAGAGTGATACAAATTGTTTCCTCCAGAGCACAATGTCAACTGTTCGTTGCAATGAAAGTTTACAAATTCAAAATCGGTCTGGAGTCGGTCGATTACGGACGATTAAACCGCTGTTTATGTTCGTTCGTGCAGTTTTCGATTAGTCATATCATTCTTAACTTGGACGGAAATGAAATGTGTTACAACGTTGCACTTAGTCTTTCATATTTGTTGTCAGTAATTTAAAAGTGTAACCAACCCTATTTTCCTCAGCAACTATCTTCTCTAATGAGTAGAGGACGCTACGCGCCACGAGGAAGTGTCCTCTCCTTATTATTTTTGTCTTTAAAAAGGGAGAGGGGCTTCCGGGGAAAAACTCCCGCCAGACAGGCGTTGGAGTTAGTAGTTGATCTTCTAATGTCGTTGAATGTGGTTGTTGTTCTTCCTAATGTTAAAATTGTATATATGTAAATATAATTAAATTAATTATGTATGTGCTATTGTAATTAAATAAATATCTTCACCTTCTGAGATGGCGTTAGACCTGATTCCAGTTAGCTGATTTATTTTCGACGCTGAGCCTGACTAGTGGCGTTCTTTACCGTCATAAGTGATGACCGTCGGACACCGAACACTGGATAAAGTCGTGAAGTTTCCACTTTATACTGCTGTCAAGAGTAATTATGCTGCGTCTCCTTCAGCCGCTGTTTTGCTTTTAATATCTATTTAGTTTTGGTTTTGGTTGGCGATGAACGTTGAAGCAACCCTCGTTCCCGCCACAAAAGACATTTTGAAACACATACAGAACGATAATAATTTTTTAAAATATAATATCACAGAAATGAAAAGGGAACTCGGGTACATTTATCGAGAGCCACAAATAATCCTTCAAAGGGAAGCATGTGGCTCGCGAGCCGCAGGTTGGCCACCCCTGTCATAGAGCTTCCATTACCTGTTTTCAAGCAACGGTATATGGGTAATTTTTTCAGCACAGGTAGCTGTAGAAAAGTTTTTAGATAGGTTTTTCTGTATGCACGTGAATGAACTCTTTTTCGTAATAAATCGTGCAGCATAATTTCTGCAAATTTCGGCCACTTAGCCGGACAGCTATCATGTGTAGTGTCATAATTTTTAAACATAAACTAAAATAAAAATAAATAAACATTAAGTGCGCTAGCGATATTGCGTCGTGATATGGATGAAAGATAAAAATTGATCACCGTAAACCAATTCATAAACCTGCAGAAGTTAAGATCTTTGTTTCAGTTGTAATTGCAACAATGTGCACTTAATTTTTGTTGTAATAATAATTATGTGTGCATAAATGAGTGCAAAAATATTTTTGACCCATTAAAAAATGAGACTTAGAATTTGCATAAAATTTTACATTATTTTCAAAAATGTACATGAGAGGCTGTTCCATTTATCACTGTAGTAAATGTTATAAGAAACTACTATTTAGCGACATCAATATTTAACATCCAAAGAAGATGACGATGGATTTCATGCTGCTTAGAATATTTTGTTAAAGATTGCTTAATCGGGGGAAACCGCATACTATTGGCAAGGAGCTAATTCTAATTAAAGTACAGTCGAACCGCGTTATAGCGAACCCGGTATATAACGAACTCACGGATATAACGAATGAAAATTTTGGTCCCGCCATTTTTTTATTGTACGTAATTTAATTAGTATTGTGTCAGTTTAATGTAATTGATTTTAGTCGATTTAATTCATTAATGATCATTTTTAATAATTTTATCATTTTTTAATACATCATTATTGAATACACATCGCAACTAATGAGTTATACATTTTGTGAAATCTAGTATTTTTCTTAACGGTTCGGATATAGCGAACCACCGGATAAAACGAACAAAATCTTTGGTCCCTTGAAATTCGTTATAACGGGTTCGACTGTATATTCACTGTGTGATTCATAGCCAACATTTAGTTGCCAAAAATCTGAGTGGTCATTACAGCGTACATAGGTTCTGTATAACTCATTACAGCATGTCGTTAAAGAAATTGACAAAATCCGAAGCTATTCGTTGAATGGCAGAATACAGTCGAACCCCGTTTTAACGAACTTCAAGGGACCAAAGGATTTGTTCACTTTATCCGATGGTCCGCTATATCCGAACCGTTAAGAAAAATGCTAGAGTTCACAAAATGTATAACTCATTAGTTGCAATGTGTATTCAATAATGATGTTTTAAAAAATGATAAAATCTATTAAAAATGAGAATTAATGAATTAAATCGACTAAAATCAATTACATTAAACTGACACAATACTAATTAAATTACGTACAATAAAAAAATGGCGGAACCAAAATTTCCGTTCGTTATATCCATGAGTTCGTTATATACCGGGTTCGCTATAACGGGGTTCGACTGTATTCGGAAAACTTTGTATTGAAAACGTTGAAGAATTCAATCGCTTACTGCTTCGAAAATAAGTTCGTTGGCTATCAAAAGGTGCCTATTTTGATCGGTTTTATAAACTTTTTGACTCAGTACTCGAGTTCTTAGAAAATAAAGTTGATGCTTTATGAGGCAACTAAATTTCGTTCCAAAATTTTCGTTCGTTATATCCGTGAGTTCGTTATATACCGGGTTCGCTATAATGGGGTTCGACTGTATATAGATACATAAAAAGACGCAAATCACTGCATCTCTGTTCACTTAATGATAGAAAGTACAAAGGCCTTCTGGAAGGACTTATCGTCCTGCCTGAAGAATGCATTTTCCCGAGCTAATAGAGGGTTTCCCATTCTTCTGGCAGGATGGACGGTACTATCACGAGAAAATACACAAAAGTTTAAGCTAGCGAAAAAAAAAATCCAAGAATTTCAATTGCAACATATTTTACGGTACTTTGAAGATTTGGAAATGTTCTATTTAAAAAAAAACACGTTTAGCTTGTAAAACCCACTTGATGTCCAATAGCACAGGCGTTTTCGACAACTTCCCATCCTCATCCACATGTTTTTAAATACGAAATTCGAACTCAGCGGGAAAAATTAGGTGGAATGAAAAAAAGGCGGGAAAATATGGCAACTCTGGATTTTTGCGCGAAAAAAAAGTTGTTTTCTATGCTAACCACATAATGTTGATTTTTCACATTTCCAGACATGATGTCGCAACCATTAGTACACGGAGTATATATTTTTGTACGCATATACTGAATGAGAAAATGCTAATTTTCCTATGAAATTTGGATACGATTTGGATTTAGACTGAACTTGAATAAATATGCAAGAGCAAATCCATATACATTCAAACTACGAAAATCGATAAATGGACTGTATATTACAAAAATGAATGTTTTATTTATACAAATAACTAATTACGAAATAATTCACCAGTCGAATTGGCGCTCAAAGTGAAATGTGAACATAGTTCACAGACGATCGAATCTCGAAGGGCGACAATTATTGTACTAAACTTTAAACATAGGTGGCGTTGCCACTTACAAGAGTGAGAAATGGCAATCGTCGGCAATGACGTCAACACCGCCTATGTCCCATTACATTCATTTCATCTATCATAGCTTCCCTCCATTCTTTCGATTGCGGTGATTTGAGGGTATTATAAAAATTTCTTGGTATTTGTACTTCAATATAATTAGATTCTGGGAAGTATCCTGACTATGTTTCCCGCTAAAATCAAAGCAGCATCTATCACGTTTAATTCCATGGTTCCCACAGTATATTTCAACATCATTATGAGACCTCAAACGTAACTTTGTTCTCTCAAGGTCATAATATTCATCAGAGCTAGGGCTTTCCTGTCTTGGAACAACTCTAATCCATGGTGTATCCACACACGGTGTCAATTTATCGTCATCGTTATCCGTCGGTGAGAGGTGAAAATTAAAAGTTTCATCCATTTATAATTTTTCGTTGCGGCCCCCGAAGATTTCGGGAAAAGCTAAAAACCTTACACTCGAATGCCGGAATGTATGCAATTCATGGCCATGCGGCGGGATTTCACTTTCAGCCACTTCAATGTCAACACTTCGTTAAGAATGACCTTGACACAACTTACATCTGACGTGATGGCACATAACCCAAATGTTCGCCGGTAATTGCATGGAGGCGAAATACTGTGCTTTTGCATGAAGACAGGAAAACAAAGACTTTAAAAACTGTTGTAGCATGTTAACCGAGAAAAAGTTTGTAAAGTTTCTTTTTTTGTAATTGGCAACAAGTAAGCTAGTTAGTTCTGGCTGCAGTTCAGTTTAACAGCCATGCTTTTGTAATAGACTGGTAAAATGTTTTTTTTCTCTCTTAAGTACAGTTTGATTTGTGTGTAAAAACTTAAATAACAATAAAAACAACTGCAATTTTATTACAGTATCGGAGGAAAACAAAATACAGCAACCGCCAGCACGGAAAGGTCAAGGTCAAGGTAGTTCGTTGCGTGAGGGACCTAGCTAAAAACCGATGAAAACAGTTGAAGCTTTAAACCTCTATCGGAAAGTAGAAAATTAATCATATTTTAGGTTTCTGAAATAAGATGTGCCAAGGCAACCTATAGAAGGGGGGGGGGGGGGACACACTCGAATCAGCATGGAACAGATAACTGCCCATGTTGAAACCTGAGCGGTGAAAAAAACCGTTACCACATGATAAATAGTGGTAAAACGACAACGATATTGTACCTTGACGATGATAAGGGTCCAGAGCACCTATTTTTATTGAAAACAATTGTGGTGGAGTTACAAAAAAATACTTTAAGTGCTATTACAATCAGTAGTTGCAGTTTGGTAAACATACTGTCGCCATCTATCGGCAGAGAGAAGAAACAAAAACGAGATCTTCCGTGTAGAGGAAAATAAAATGTGAAACGAATAATAACAGTTAAAAATAGCAATATTAGCTGGAAAATTAAGGAATTTTAAGTCTGCCTGGGAAAGAAAAAAGGTCAACCTGACGCGAGTCCACAAGAGAGGACCGAAGCAATGAAATTTTTATTAAAAATAATAAACAGGGAAAGTAAATTTAAGAAAAGGCCCATAAAAATTTTGAATGAACCAAATAACGAAATTGTAAGGCAGGAAATTAATCCTGTGCAGACGAAAGCATGACCAGTTTTTCATAGAGATGAAAAACTCTATCGATAGGGTGTGTAGCACTACGGATGGCAGGTAGGGCTTCTCGGAATACAGCGAGGATTAATTTCCTGTCGTAATTGGCTTCAAAAGCCATAATATTATTAATAAAATCAGCGTCCGAAGCTTCCGAACTAGAATTTGGAGGGTGAGTAGGGGCCGGTTTCTCCAGATTACCAGTAACTATTTTAGCGTAGGAAATCGTTGGGTTGACAGTTTTCCTTACCGGTGGATAATTAGCGCTAGTGTCACCCACGGTGTTACTGGTATGTTGGGTCGGTTTGGGGGGGGGGGGGGGGGGAGGAGCGTTTAAGATTTTTCCCAGCTGGAAATTCGGGACATTTTCTGTAGTTGTCAGGATGAGGGCCACCGCAGTTTGTACAAGTGCAATCTTCTTCCGGGGATTTTTGGCAAAATTCCGAATTAGTTTGATGGAGGCGGCCACATTTGACGCAGCGTAGCCTACAGGCATTACTTGAATGAAAGAATCCCTGACAGTTATGACACTGACTGGGACTTTTCATTCCCCTGCACCTTTCAACATGGACTTTAGTGTCCGTAATATCGGTAATGTAAATTTTTTTTATGTCGTGAGTTCTGTCGACCTGAACAAACATAGAAAAGGGGCATGGGGATGCGTTTTTTGCACATTTGAGTTACCTTAACATTAAGGTAGCCCTTTAATTCAAGGAAAGTCTTGATGTGAGAAACCTTCGTGCATGCCGGGAGACCCCGTATAACGACTTCTTGTCGTATAACGACTTTCGTCTTTCCCGTATAACGACTCATTAACGACCCCGTATAATGAGAGGTTTCTCATCATCAAGAATGTAAGTTTTATTTTCAATATTGTTAACATTGAGATAAATACTGAGGTCCCGAAATTCGGTTAAGCTATTGATGGTAAATTTAAGGAAGCGACCCTTCCTAACTGAGTAAACAGTGGGTGCCACATTTTCTCTGATATACTTTAACGTCACATGCCAGGAAGGCATGGGAACGATAAATATGGGGGAAGATTTATTAACATTGACACGAGTGGTTGGATCGGTAATGTTATCTTCCTGAGAATCGAGCTCGTTATCGTCAGGATCAACGTCTATGAGGATATTATCATTAAAAATATTAGGAATGCCAGTTACCTTAGGAACGGAATTATTTTTCTTGGCCCTGTGTCGATTCCGCCAGCGCGGAAAATATTCTTCACTCTTTAAGTAGTTTTTACAATGACGTCAAACTTTGATCGTCTTCTTAACTCGATGAATTTGCATGAAAGAAAGAAAATTTACACAATACATTTAACTTGCCAACACTGCTTAAGACTGATTATGACTGATTGCTTTAAATCCACCCTACAACAATATCGAGGGGATATCGAGGGGATATTGTTATATATATATATATATATATATATATAGTGGAATCGATCGATCGTTCTCCGAATCATCTTTTTTCTGTATGTGTCGTTTATTTCACCAAGTTCCAACGATCATATTGCTTTGTTACGTTCCCGCATCTATCGTTTTCCTGCATTTTTTCTTAAGTTCAATCGGTCCCTTGAAAATCGATAGATCGAGATTCCATTGTATATATACATCTATATACAGGTAGCTCTCCTACAGCACGGCATCTTACAACACGGTTTCGCTCTAACACGATAAGAAAAATTGCGGGAACCCTCGTATAACACTGCAACCTGTAACACTTGTAACACGCTTTCGCTCTAACACGATAAACAAATTACAAAATCCTTTGTACCACACTGTACTTCTATAGCACTAGATAACATAATTTTTGTTTTACACATTTAAAAACTAAATTACCTTAAAATAATGACAGGAAGGAATAATGAACTATAGTGGCTTTACATTAAAATGTATAAGCAAATTATAATTTTTTAGATTATAACTCTGTAAAATTACAAGAAGACCTAAGCTTAGCTGAAAATCTTGAATCATTTTTCCTGAATGCAGACCCTTCCCCTGAAAGAAGCCGAAAATTCAAAAGGGAGCTGCTAAATTGTCACTATCTCCATACCGTGAATCTACAATGACCTTGTAAGAACCAGCAAATAAAGTAAAATTACAGATATTTTAAAGAGGATAGAAGGTGGAAAAAATATAAATGAAGAAAAAGGTTCTGAAAGTGAAGGTGATATCGTTCAACCGAAAAAACGTTCTCGTTTGATTGTACTGCTCAGTGTTGATGAAGAAATTTATTGAATTAGGTCGCATTAAATGAAAATAATATTTTTTATTTCTTTTCGTTTTGTGTTATACATATATTTATATTTTTTATAAAAATTAAGTTGCTTATATGGAATTTTAAAAAAATGTTTGTTTTTAATAAATTTTTAGAACGTAACCCCCCTTTTTTTAACTATCTCTAGGTCTCATATAACACGGTTTCACACAACATGGCATTTTCTAGGAACCTATCTACCGTGTTATAGGAGGGTTACCTGTATGTAACATTTATGTACTTTCATGAGAAAAAAATACATCGGTTTCGACATTTTCAAACATGGTCGAATTTCATAACGAATGCCATACCGGACACGGTCTACTCGGAATTGTTCCCCGTTTCCGGCCGACAGTTTTTCTTTTATTTATATAGATTACCCGGATTATCCGGATTGCCTATGGTCCCAGTTAGTCCGGATAAAGGAGGTTCTACTGTATTTGGGAAATTTGTTATGAATGTCAAAAGTGAGGAGTCCATCAAGTGCTTTGACAAAATTTAAAATTTCAAAAATTTCAAAAAATAGACTTGTAAAAGACATAGAATTGTAAAAGTTTATATGATTCAACAGAAAATTTAAAAACATGGTATATAAAAAGTTCTTCTTATCTTGTAATTATTTGTTTATATCAAGGAAGTTTATAATTTTCTATGTTTTTATACAAAGCTTATAATTTTGAAATGATGCTCTTTTATGATTTCAATTTTTGTTCATTTTTACCTAGTTGAAATACAAATACATATCAGTATTTAAATATGGAGTTTTAATCATACGAGATTCACCAAAAACAAATGCAGCAGGCAAGCAACACTTTTTTTTTAATGTTATTATGCAAAGAAAATACAGCGAAATTTCATTCATGGCGGGACTTCAAACAGCGTAACTTCAAACATGGCGGCCAGTCATGGTTCCGAAAAGAAGTGGACGCCGAAAAGAGGTTTCTTTCATAACATTGGCTCTATGGCAACGATTCCCAATCTTTTTAAGCTTAAGTACCACCTGGGAACTTTATAGGGTCATGGCGTACCACTGGTTATGTTATAAGTTTTTGAGAGGGTCAGATAAATTCCATACACATATGAATATCTTTACAAAATGTATTTAAGTATAAATAAAACAAAATACTGAAAGTAAGTCTATAAAACTAGAAAAAGTTGTTTATACTCAATAGTTATTAATAAATGGGAAATACAATTTCCCTACACTAAAATGTCTTTATAAGGAGTCTTAATTAGAAACATGCTGTTGCTTATAGTTTCTTCTTGCTAGAGCTTCTATGCCAGGTTCAATAGTGCTTATCTTTAATCTTAAGTCGTTTTTCACGCTCTGTACCATTCTGCATATTATTATTGAACCCTTCTGCGTACCACCTCAAATGCTTTCGAGTACCACCTGTGGTACGCGTACCACCAGTTGGGAACCACTGCTCTATGGAGTCTTTAATCGGTTCTGAACCAGATATGTTCGTTTAGAGCAGGGGCGTCAAACTCAAAGGCTAACTTGGGCCAAACAAACAAGGTTTAACTATAGGTGGGCCGCAAAAAATCAATATTAATAGACACGTAGGTTTATTTACCTAATTACAGTATATTCAACATAAATATACGCATTTTGTATAATAATAGCAAAAATAGAGTATAATTTAAAAAAAAACATTTAGCGAATTCGTCCTATCTTATAATTCTGCGACGGTTGTTTTATTATATATTATTGTGTGCCAATATATTGGCCGGGCGGCAAAAATGTTCGTCGCGGGCCGCGAGTTTGACACCCCTGGTTTAGAGGGATGGCCGGATAGAGGAGTTTCCCTATATATACCTTAAATCTAAAGTTCACTGAATTTAAAAATAGTCTGCTAAAATTTGCGTACAGGTAGCACTCCTACAGAACTGCATCTTACAACACGGTTTCGCTTTAACACGATAGGATAAATTGCGGGAACCCTCGTATAACACTGCAACCTGTAACAGGGTTTAGCTCAAACACGATTGAAAAAATTGCGAAAACCTTTGTACAACACTGTACATCTACAGCACTGTATAACATTATTTTTGTTTAACACATTTAAAAACTAAATTACATTAAAATAATGACGGGAAGGAATAATGAACTATGGTGGCTTTACATGAAAATGTATAAACAAATTAAAAGTTGCAAAAAATCTAAATTAAGACAAAGGTTCTGAAAATGAAGGTGATATCGTTCAACCGAAAAAAACGTTCTCGTTTGATTCTACTGAGCAGTGATGAGGAAGAATTTATTAAATTAAGGTCGCATTAAATGAAAATAATATTTTTTGTTTCTTTTGTGTTATACATATATATATATTTAAAAAAAATCAAGTTGCTTATATGGAATTTAAAAAAAAGTTGTTTGTTTTTAATAAGTTTTCGAAACGTAACCCCTTTTTCTGTACTGGCTCTAGGTCTCATATAACACGGTTTCTCACAACACGGCATTTTCTAGGAACCTATCTACCGTGTTATAGGAGGGTTACCTGTATATAAAGGAAGAAGTCCTGACTTATTCACGTATCAACGCCCAGCAAAAACTATTGGAGATAGTGATATCAAAATTTAGGAGATTATTACTTTTGTGCTGAAGGCGTCATTTAAGAAACGATTTTTCAAAATTCGCCCCCCAGGGGGGGAGGGGAGGGAGGCAAAACGTGTTTTTTACATATTCCTTCATATCTCAAAGAAAATTCATATCCGTAAAACTCTTGCTTTAAAATGTAAGGAACATGAATACCTAAAAATAAATTCAGGATTTTTTAAAATTCGGCCCCCAAGGGGGGGGGGGGCTAAATGTGTTTTTACGTGTTTTATCACATATTCCTTCATATCGCGAAGAAGAAAACAGATATCCATAAGATTCTTGCTTTAAAATAAAAAGAGCACGAATACCTAAAAATCAATTTGAGGATTTTTCAAAATTCGGCCCCCCCATGGGGGGCAGGGGGCAAAACGTGTTTTTTCCATATTCCCTCATATCTCAGAGAAAAAAACAGATATCCATAAGATTCTTGCTTTAAAATCTAAGGAACTTCATTACCTAAAATCAATTTCAGGATTTTTCAAAATTCGTCTCCAAGGGGGAGAGGGGGCTAAACGTGTTTTTACGTGTTTTTCACATATACTTCATATCTCAAAGTAGGAAACGGATATCCATAAGATTCGTGTTTTAAAATGAAAGGAAGACGAATACCTAAAAATTTTTTTCAGGATTTTTCAAAATTCGACCCCGAAGGGGGGGAGGGGGCAAAACGTATTTTTTACATAATCCTTCATATCTCAAAGAAGGAAATTGATATCCATAAAATTCTTGCTTTGAAATGTAGGGAACATAAATACCTAAAAACCAATTTCAGGATTTTTCAAAATTCGGCCCCCAAGGGGTGGAGGGTGGGGGGCTAAACGTGTTTTTACGTGTTTTATCACATTCCTTCATATCTCGAAGAAGAAAACAGATATCCATAAGATTCTTGCTTTAAAATGAAAGGAACACGAATACCTAAAAATCAATTACAGGATTTTTCAAAATTCGACCCACCATGGAGGGGAGGAGGCAAAACGTGTTTATCTCATATTCCCTCATATCTCAAAGAAATAAAACAGATAACCATAAGATTCTTGCTTTAAAATGTAAGGAACTTGATTACCTAAAATCGATTTCAGGATTTTTCAAAATTGGGCCCCAAGGGGGGGGGGGGGGGCTAAACGTGCTTTTCACATATACCTTCATATCTCAAAGTAGGAAACGGATATCCATTAGATTCTTGCTTTAAAATGAAAGGATGACGAATACTGAAAAATAAGTTTCAAGATTTTTCAAAATTCGTCCCCCAAGGGGGGGGGGAGGGTGGCAAAACGTATTTTTTACATATTTCTTCATATCTCAAAGAAGGAAATTGATATCCATAAGATTCTTGCTTTAAAATGTAAAAAACATGATTATCTAAAAACCAATTTCAGGATTTTTCAAAATTTGGCCCCAAGGGGGTTGGGGGGGGGGCTAAACGTGTTTTTACGTGTTTTTCATATATTAAAATAATGCATTGTCATCGTGTTCTGAGCTTTTCTAAAAGTTTCAAATGTTTAGCTAGTCGGGAAGTTAATTAAAAATCGATTGTAAGATTTGTAACGGACAAACACACACACACACAAACAAACAAACAAGAAAGCGAGTTAATAAAAACATGGTAAAAAAATCGAAACTTTTCATGACCAGTTATCAATGTCACCCATACAACACATTGGAGATTCAGGAAAATTGTGCACTTTTCCCAAATCCCGTTTACGTTATTTAGGCAATTAAGAATTTGATAACAACCAGTTTAACCAAATTAGAGCAAAGGCTTAAAAAAGATATGTAATACAAAGCTGTTATATTTAAGGTCAATTAAAGAACACTGAACTTATAATTATTTAAAGGGTATTTATCTCATATTGAAATACCGAAATTGAAGGTTAATTGTGAGACAAAACATTGCCTACTGGCACCTTCAAGTGGTGGATTCTGAGAGATTGTCTTACTACAGCCTGCTAAAGCTGGGGGTTGGGGATTGCGTTGTTCTCAGCATGGAGGAGAAAATTGATGAGGAATGTGCGAAACATGAAAAAATCGGTGGATGAATTATTAAAGACTAAACAATTCTATCAGTGTTTCGAGATGGATTACAGAAATAAAGAGCAATTTGATTGAGGATATTATGGAGATAATTAGATTCACTAGAGAACAGCAGGAAATGATTAACTATTTAATGGGACAATTCAGCGTATTAGAAATGATAAAAAATGACGAGTCACACAAAAACAACAGAAAAGGGATAACAGGAAAATAGGGTGATAAAAGCGAAAAAGAAGGTGAAGGGCGTGCATTTGATAACAATCATTTCAAAGAATAGGCAAACGCAGGACAAAATGAATGTGGATGTTCAAGACCTTATTAAACCAGGAAAATTTAGAATCCGGATAACTGCTTGTAGAACAATAGTGAATGGAGGTATATTAGTGGGCAACGATAAAGATGATCACTTAGATAAGCTCATAGCCGAGTTTAAGATTTATTTTACTTTTTTGAGGAGAAAACGACACTCAGCGCTTGACCGGTTATTAGCCTGTGCTTGCGTCTGCGTTTGAATGGCAACGGTTGACACTGGAGTATGGACTTACCTGGATCGGCTTCTGAAAAAAGTGACTTATAATTCGACGGCCCAAGAAAAGGTTGCGGCCCAAGAAAGGTCGAGTGGTCTTCATTATTATTATTTGGGAAATTTATGATGAATGTCAAAAGTGAGAAGTTCATCCACTGCTTTGTCACTCCAGTTTCAAAAATTTCAAACACGGGACTGAAACCATTTCGCTTGGGAAATGCTCATGTTGTATTTAATAGGGAAAGTAATATTTAATTATATACTTGTTAACTTATTTTTATTATTTTGGAAGAGTTATAAATTTACTTAGCTACATTTTCCGTTTAGTCGTATAGTGAATTGCGATGTGTTAATTTCCTAAGATGAAAACATATAACCTAGATCCTATGACTAACAGAAATTCACAACTGATTACTCAGTTATATGACAGTCATTATTGTAGATGAGGGATGAAACTGATATTTTATCCATTTCTTGTAAATTAAAAATTTAGTAAAATTTTTCACTCTTCACTTTAAACATTTGCTTAAATCAACATCCGTTTACAAATTTATATTAAGGCACTATTCCCTTGAATCAAGAATACATATCTACAGGGTGGTCATAAAAAAACTTTCCCGACATATGGACCTTTAGCGGCTGTTCCGTTCGACCGATCGAGATGAGATTTCATATATTTTTTCAGAGCTCAGAATTCTGTGAACGGCAACCAAGTGGTGTTCACGGTTACGGTTATAGGTATAGAAACTCCAAATTTTTGAATGACAATGCCCACTTTTTCCCTTCGCAAATGCACATGCGAAAACCCTAAAGAAAGTTGGAACGGTACGTGTGTCACAAAAAACGGATGCGTTATGCACGCACTAAAAACAGCTCTGCGAACGGCCAAAAAAACACGATGATGGCACCCATGTGGAAAATGTGTAATCCAAATAAAAGTTTTCTCTGTCCGATCAGTGTTGTCATTAGTGATTGGTGTCTTGCCTCTGCCACATGCAAATTTCCTCAGTGCGCCCCGATCGTGTTTTTGTAGGCCGTTCGCAGAGCTGTTTTTTGCATGCATAACGCGTCCGTTTTTGTGGAAAACGCCGCCTTTCTTTATTCCGCTATTGTTTCCAGACGACTAGGCGCCTCCGTATGGCCACTTCCTTTTGGTAGCTGACGAACTGTTCCTCGAGCTGTCGGTAGACTTTATGTCTTCAGCCGTCCAAATCTATTATGTGCACAAACCACGCGTTGGATGGTCTTCCTGAAATTTCCAAGCACAAAATATTCGCTATTGTACGGGAGTCGTTACAACACTCTCTAATTGGATGTCGGGCGCATGTAGTTCGTCTGTTGTGGAAGGGCTCTCTCGGCATCTTTCCAACATCAGTCATCATTAACGGGCCTCCTCAGCAGGGCCGGATTTAGATGAAAAGAGGCCCTAGGCTATTCCACATGAGGCCCTTTCACCTTTCAGTTTTAAATTTGTAAATTACATGAGATATAATAAAATACATCATTACTGTGATATATACGTAGAATTTCTCCTTATTTTCTGTCCAGTGTTTTAGTGTTCACTATTTTTAGAATAGTGTAATTTTAATTTTGCTAACAATTTGAATGTAGGCCCCTCTTGATCTTGAGGCTGTAGGCTGAAGCCTAGTTAGCCTATAGGAAAATCCGGCCCTGCTCCTCAGTAGCTAGTCGTCTCCTTCATTTCGGGTTTCTTCTCGGGCGCACTCAGTATCATACTTCCGGCCACTTTTGTAGTGCAAATAAAATAATGCTGCTGGGCATCGCTCCTCGAACGCTCTATTCCTTAATCCGCTACTGGTTTATCTATTCTCATTGCTTCGCTTCCCCAGACATACAGATTACTGCATCCGTGCTCACGCAACCTCTTAGTCTCTCAGTCTGTGAATAAAAAATGCTACTCTATATCTATCTCTATATCAATATCTATATTTATCTTCTATGTTATATCTTTTTATATCTTTATACCTCTGGTTTTTTGGCGCCTCCTTCTTGTTGTCTCATTTGGTGAATTATTTCTTTCCCTTTATTTTGTTATTAGTCAGTAGATTTCTTATATTTACCTTTCTTCCATACCTCAGCCTAGAGCGACCGCCATCTATTCTAAACTTCCTGGAATCGGGGGAAGGCATCATCTTCTCTTCTTTCTCATTCTCATGGGCGGGGGAACTCGGTTAGGCAATTTTCGTCTCACCCCGGGCCGCGTACTTTTCCTACCGCTGATTTCTGTGGTCATCCGTTCTCATCCACATTCATTTTTCGTTTCAAAAATGCTTTGAGACGAAACATGTTGACTGCACTCTTAAAAGTGATGGGCACTTGATGTTACCTCTCCAAGCGCAGTCAATTTCACCTTCGAACACTCGAAATTGGTTGGATGGTATACAGCTATGGATGTTCTCAAAACTCCTTTGGTTTTATGGACCCTTTGAATTTTAGTAATTAAAATGTTTAGTAACTGAAGGGTGCAAAATTTGTCTGTCTGAGTTAGGACCCAATTTTGACTTGGCTTTCAAAACTGAGAGAAATCTATAAGAAGTCTCCGTTTGTTAGGCCTTGAGGATTTATCATCGACTCTGAGGAATTAGATTGCAACAGTAACCTATTTTATATAAAGATTACGTTTTTCGGTTGGGTCGTATGATAAAACAGGAAAATTCCTCTACAATTTTTGCCTGTTGATTAATGTTAAGAATACGCTGATATTGTTTTCCAAAACTCGAAAATTCATTTTTTAATGATTTTATACCGACCGTCTTCAATGTTGTCATTAAGAAATAATTCAGTCGTTGAAGCACAAATCTTAACCTGTCAAAGAATTGCTGATGGAAGTCGTAAATGACAAAATCCAGTATGATGTGGACAGTGAAATTAATTTTTTAAAAGCTGGGAAAATTATTGCATCATTGTAAAACAATGCCTCTAGAGCGTGCAAGCAGAATTGCTCTAAATAAGTAGAAATGTCCGAAAATGAATGTAAGAAAATTTTGAACACGCTAAGCAAAATCAAATGACAGAAGGAATTATCTATCTCATCAGAGAGTCTCTTCATAATTTTGTTATTTTCTTTTAACCCTTCTAATACCATGGGGTCACCAGTGACCCCACTGTGTTTTGTCAAACAGCTGTGATCACAGCGCAGTAAATGTTCAGTTTGTGTGTGTAAGAAACATTTAAACACTTTATGTCCAAATAGGGCATGATGCATATTTCAATATACCTTCAACTAATTGTACATAATTACAATTTTTAAAGGTTCAATATCTTGATAACTGTATTAAATGTGTCTGTTAATTAATAAATTTATTGTAAATAATAATATGTTTGTCATAAATTATAAGCATTAGAATAAAAAAAACTAATGGGGTCACTGGTGACCCCAATGGTACTCAGTGTTATAAAAAAAAGTTGGTAGTAGAAGGGTTAAGATTCCGCATATACTTTTCAAAGTGATGTAGAAAAAGAAGAGATCAAATTTTATGATTATTTAAAGACTAGCCGCTGAAAATATAAAACTAAAGACTGGCCGCTTTTAGTTTTATAGTTTCTTTTGCAAAACAGCGCAACTGAAAGTAACATAAGTAAGGAATGTTACCATTACCTGTCATCATAAATATAAGTTGTTATGGGGTATTCTCTATAAGGCTAATTCTAGAACATCGTGATCTAGAAATGTGAATTTCCATTACCTCAGAACAGAGTTAAAGATAAGACTGAGAAACCCAACATCAATGATTTTAAAAATTACATCCCTCTTTGTATGTACTAATTTTCAAAATTAAGATATCTATACTTTATCATTATAACAAATAAGAAATTGTTTGGGAAATATTTAAAATATAGTGTTGATTACATCACTCTCTGTATGTATTACTGTTCACAATTCAGATATCTACATGTAATCATATCAAATAATAAATTGTTGAGAAAATTTCTTCACTTATAAAATGGAGTAAAAATTCAGCAAGTACTGACAAAAGTGTAGAAAATTAACTATTACTGGTTGTTGATTGCTATGCCGACGACGGTTAAGCCTAACCACGCGATTATTTATGCTCTCTCTTTCACGCCTGTCTCTTAATGAATTATTTCTTCTCTTTCTTTTTTGCGACTGTTCCCAATTTTCACTTGATCGTGCAGCGCGCTTTCGAACATTCTTGATTTAAGTGCGTAAATCCATGTTGACACGCGGTTGCAAATTGCGGACGGCCGCTAATGTTTACATCTGGTAGTGGCAACCGTTGCCATTCGGAGTGTAGAAATATCGTCGATTTTTGAGTCGCATACCTACGCGTTTTATATATATAGATATCACATAAACTAAAAAATACATTATTTCTGCCGCCAAAAGCCAAAAGATGAAAGTAACAGCTGCCATGCCGGGGTCATCGGTCCGAATCCCGCATAAGGCATGGATGCAATATTGGAGTTATACTTACTCCACACGTACGGCGACGGAGACGAAAATCATGCATCTTCGTTGTTGCGCATGCGTATTACAAATTTTTTTTTCACTCCCCTGGTTCGTCTTCGTCTTTGGTCTCTGCGGTTTCAAGTTGGAAAAAGTTCAACTTTTGTCTCTGCAGTCCTTCTCGATAGCCAATCAGAATAGAAAGAGAAGATTATGCACACGCGCAAATAAATTGCCTCTTCTCCCCGTCTCCTAGCGGTGTGAAGGCTTTTATGAAAGCCTCAGAGACAGGTGGCAAAATGTGTCTGTC
The DNA here is from genome assembly GCA_907164885.2 of Dolomedes plantarius. Lineage (NCBI taxonomy): Eukaryota > Metazoa > Arthropoda > Arachnida > Araneae > Dolomedidae > Dolomedes > Dolomedes plantarius. The sequence continues at coordinate 144,426,069 of OU015498.1, read as the reverse complement.
TTTCGTTGCTGTCGCCGTTGGTGTGGAGTAAGCATAAAAGTCAGTCTTCCTCCTGAATTAAGAGGAGCTTCAAAGTACAGTCCATTACTGGTGTGCATCGTCTATGAATAACAAATCGCCTTTTTGTGTATGCGTCTATCTCCTGTCTTATCTTCGTATGAATACCAGAATAGGATATCGTAGTGTGACATAAGAAAGGTGCGTAAGGTCCATGTATGTAAGAAATAACCAGAACACGGTATTTATTGAAATGATTTCCTCTTAATTGAGCATCAAAAGTAAATAGTATCTTATTACGAACTTGTCAACACAGAAAGGCACAAGAAAAAGGTCCTTTCCGGAACTAAAAGAATAAACTTAAGTAGTCAATGCATTATAATAAATAATTGTTGTTGCCTAACTAGTTAGAGCTCATCAACTTTGTGCATTGTGAAACTCCTTATAACCGACTTGAAAAGTAACAAGAAAATTAGAATCTTTTAGAAGAATGTGACAGATTTAAGAATTATAATCGGCTTTTATATTAATATTGTTTCTGGTTCATTTGGTCTAGTATATTATAAGACAGCATTAAACACTTCAATCATATTTTTCATATTAACTTAAACATTATTTTCGCACGTATTTAGACTACTGAAGGAAACTTTTTAGAGCTGGAAATACTTTTGGCAACCTTCATAATCAGAAAACTGGAATCACAGCTTTATGGATATAGGCTAAGAGTTTTGGACACTAAATATTTCTTTTCAAAAAGCTATTGTTGGCACATTCATACTGACAGCGAAACAAAATGGCGAGAACAAAGACTTTCATGGCATCTACAGGTTCGGTAGTTCGCTTCGCATGTTTATTTTACCTTGAGAGTGGATGATTTATGATAATGGAAGATGATAATGGAAAATTTACGATTCGGTAGATACATTTTTTCATCTTCAAATATTTCCCTCGGTTTTACCTTAAACAATTAAAGTATTTTTTCCTTCGATCTCAAAGATGCTGTAATTGCCTAGACTCAGCTTCCTCATTCTTGAGGTTTAATATACTAATGTAGTATGATTCGGTAATAATCGGGTTTTTTTAAATCCGATTAAGAACAGTCTTACAGTTCATTTCAATGCTATACTATCACCAACTCAGCCATGGTTGTAATGCGTAATTGTTCTCTATCACTATACGGGTTAGAAACTGAACGAGCAACAGCTCGACTTGTATGAAAACGAACTTTTCAAAATTCTTGAGATATGATATTTTCAGACGAAAACATTATGCTACAAATTAGAAACTCAATAAAATAGCCTCATGTGAATACTCAGACGCATACTTGATACTTACTCTTAACAGTCATCATTTTTATTACTAGAGTATTTTGCCATATTATTTGTATACATCCCTGCCTCTCTGAATCCTCGAATGCTTAACAGCAATTTTTTTTTTAAACCGAGGAACTTGTCATCAAACATTTGCTTATACTACACCGCAGTTTACTGTTCATTTTATTATGGGGGCACCTTGTAGGTGGACAGCATTACCCCCTATGAAGGGACGTCACAAACGGAACAATTTTTCATGGCGCGACGCCTGAATTCGATCCGAGCTCCTCATCACCGAAAACTAGCACTAACAGCAAAAATAAAAAGCTAATTACGAACATGACTATAACTTAGTACATTGTAAATAATTCAACAGAAAAATGAGATTGTATATTACAAGAAGAAAGCACAGACAGCCGAACGAAATTAACAAAAAATCTGCACTTAGCACTTAATTATTTTAAAACTTTTCAATAAAAGATTGCGAAATTGCAACAAATCCTCATACTGAAAAAAAAACAGATAACTATAACTAGGAAATGCTAAAAAATACAATTTAGTAGTTATGGTTACGAACATGACGACACAGAGAGGCACAAGATAAAGGTCCGTTCCGGAACAAAAGGAACAATCTTAAGTAGTAAGTTCATCATAGTTAACAACTGTTGTAGCTTAAGTAGTCAGCGCTTAATAAGTTAGTGCATTGTGAAACTTCTTATAACAGACTTGATCAGTAACTATTAAATTAGAACCTTTTTTCAAGAATGGAACAATTTTAAGAATTATAATGTGCTTTTACATTAACATGGTTTCTGGTTTATTTGGTACACTATATAATAAAAACGCATTAGAATCTCCGATCATATTTTTTTAACTTAAACATTATTTTCTCACGTAGTTAGGATGCTGAAGTAAACTTTGTAGAGATGGAATTACTTTTAGTAACCTTCATATTCAAAAAGCTGGAATCAAAGATTTATGAATACTAGATCTCAGTTATGGAAACTAAATTTTGCTTTTTAAAATTGCTATTCGAGACATTCATTGGAGACAGTCATTCTGAAAGGGAGACAAAATGCCGAGAACAAATACTTTCCTCAAAATCTAAGGATATTATTAGTTCGCTAGATATGTTTGTTTCACCTTGAACTTCGATAATATCTGAATTTTATTATTCATTGTTAAACGTTAGAGAGTTTGACTCCCTTGTTTTTTTCCCTTGAATCTAAAATACAGGAAAGAAGATGAGAATAAGGAAGATGAGTGTATATGCTGTAATTGCCTATTCTCATCATCCCTATTCTTGACAATTGAGATAATAATAGTATGATTTCACGATAATAAGAGGTAATCAGCTTTTGAATCGTATTAAAAACAGCTGAAGGGCTTCCGGTTGAACAAATTGGTCAGTAGATCTGTACTGTCCGTCCGGCGCCCAGGCCCATATGAAACATCACCGAGCCGGGTAAATCAACCCTCGGCTGAGTTTGAAGGTTTTGCTACGCGGCTTCTGGTCTTCAAGCTAAACAAATGTTTATGGACTGACCGTCCGGGAAGCTTAATTTGTAGATTCAGAAGAGCTCATACCTTACCATCAATTACGTCATGAATATACTTCATATTAATTTTCTAACAAGATACGGCCTAAGCATTGGAAGACCAAAAGATATTTAGACCAAAAGATATATATAAAAACAAATTTTTCTAAGTTCTCGTAAAAGGACATTTTCAGACAAAAATATTTCAGCTCGTGAAACCATTATACTAAAAATTAGAACCTTTATTCTATATAGCATGAGAATAATCAGAGGCAAAACAGCTACATCTTACCCCTAAAAGTAATTTTTTTATTCCTAGAGTACTTTGCCTTATTATACTCTCTTCGACAAGTAAAAAAAGACGCACCAAGATGGGGTAATGCAAATTAGGCACAAATTGATATGCATACAGCCTTCGACGGAAAATGCAAAATTTTCAAGTTTGGCGGAGCCAATGAATGAAGATGTGACGCCGCAGTGAATCTTAACTGAGCGACTGGCAGGATATTAAAGCGGAGAAATTTTTATCAGGTCATAAATTCTTTGCGAATTTCATTCCGTGTACTCAGGTAGATAGTAACTATGCCTCGCATACAGGTGCGCGAAAATATGTATTGATGTCGGCGTTTCAAAGAGGATGTGTAGTTAGGCTCAAAGAAATCGGTTGGTCTAATCGGCGAATCGCTCGACATTTGGATAGAGCAATGCCACTATTAGACGATGTCTCCAGGAATGGGTGAACCATGGCCGAACACAGCGTCAAAAACACAGCGTCAAGACGTAAGCCTACAGAAACTACAGAACGTGAGGACCGAGCAATCGTCAGAGCAGCACTAATAGCCTCAAATTCATCATTATCATCGATCGTACGTGCCACTGTTGCTTCAGTGACCGCAAGGACCATTCATAGGCGGGTCGGAGAAACGGGGCTGAGCTCACGGTGCCCCTTCCGCCAACCTAACTGTCTTCCGCCATGAGGACCTAGAACCAGGAGTGATGGTCTGGGTTGCCATTTCATTTCATAGCTGGATCCCTTTGGTTGTCATTCACGACACCCTTACAGAACAGCGGTACGTCGACGATATTCTACTTCCCGTGTTGCCCTTCATATCATGACATCGTGGGCTGACATTTCAGCAAGATAATGCCCACACGCACACGATGAGAATCTCTACTGCTTGTCTTTGTGCTTGTCCAACGCTACCTTGGCCAGCAAGGTCACCGGATCTCTCCCCAATTGAGCACGTTTGGAGCATTATGGGCAGGGCCCTCCAACCAGCTCAAGATTTTGACGATCTATAGCGCCAATCGGACAGAATTCGGCGTAATATCCCGCAGAAGGACATCCTCTACCTCTATCAATCAATGCGAAGCCGAATAACTGCTTGCATAAGGACCACAGGTGGACCAACGAGTTATTGATTTTTTCACTTTGTGAAGATCTTTCTCTTGAATAAATCATCCAATTTTACTCAAATTGTAATAATTTGTTTTTCTGTACATGTACATCACATCTACCGATTTTCGTCCCATTCGGATAACTCCTTCTTGGTGGATCGTTTTTTTTTGTCTAAGTGTGTATATTTACACCCCTGCATCTCTGAATCCTAGAATGTTTCATACAGTGCAGGAATTTTCCTGTCTACCTCCCTAGTTTTGCGATTGCTTCAGTATGTCCTCTAACTCAGCAAAGGTTAGATAGGATTTTTGTATAATTTTTTTTAAGACACGTTTGGGTCGATTTAATACGACGCTTCCATATACCGGCCATGGCAACTTTTCCACGATAAACTCTAATTTGATACCCTGTTTTCTGAAATAATTCAAAGTTTTCTCCCCCATTAGACAGTTCTACATCAGCTGAAGTTCTTTATGCTCTCCTGAAAGTTTTAGCGTTATCGGAGTAGACATTTTTAAGTATGCCTCTTCTAGCCCCGAATTTTCTACAAGTCTGCAACAATGATTTTGTGGTCTTGTCTGCAATCAATTTTAGTTGTACTGCTGTGGTTACCTTGCATGTAAGCAACAAAAGTTATGTCTCCTTTATAACTTTCTTTCACAAAGGGGTACCGTAAAATCAATTGCAGTTGTCTGATAAAGACACGCCTGACGAACTCTGTTAGGGAGAAGTGGAGCCATATCATAAACAGTGTGTTTAGATATGAATTTCTCGCACGATATTTTATGAATTTTGCCTGTTTCTTATAATCAAAAATTTTTACCGTATGTTTGTAAGAGTTTCTGCTACTGATGCATGTTCTGTTTTTCGATGGTTTCTTAAGGGGACAAGGGCCCTTTAACCTCAAAATTTTTATTCTCAGTTTTTAAGTCTATATACAGAATGATAGTAACTAATATTCTTTAACACTATATTGAAGACCCTTAAAATTCAAAATAAAGATTTTTTTGACAGAACAATGCCTATTTTTAAAAAAAAACTTCAAAAATTCTCACATTATTCAAAATACTCCATGTGCATTCTATATAAACTAAAAAACTTAAAATTTGTAATATAAGTTTACCATATGTTCATAAATATAATTATACATTATTTTTTTTCTTTTTTGAATCTAAAGTCGTAAATAACTTTTTTTTATTATTCTGACTATTTTTTTTTCATGCTTTTACATTATTTCATGATCTATAAATCTGAAAAAATATTTGAGGTTTCAAAGAACTATGCACAGTTTTTGACAAACACTTCCATTAACGATCCTGAGACATTTGGAAGAAATAGGAAAAAAATGAATGCGCATGGAGCATTTTGAAAAAAATTGGCATTTTTGAAGAATTTTTGAAAAACAAGTCTTTTCTTGCGGAAAATACCTATTTGTGAATTCTTAGTGAATTCAATGCAGTAATAAAGAACATTAATAATACTCATATGGTATATTGAGCAAAATATTGAAAATTTAAGACACGAGGTTGGAGGTCCCTTGTCCCCTTAAGAGGAGAAATTCTGTAAACTGACATTTACCGAGTTTCAATATAAGTTGCTTTTGAGTATAAGCGATATCTGCATTTTGGAGATTGAACACTTTTGAATTTTTAATCAAATGGCACTGCTTTTCCTTTCTCGAGTATCTTCAATTCTTCGCTAAAGTGTTACCTTTGATTCAATACATTCCCCCCACATCGAGTTCATTTGCACTAATTGCTCCTTTTTTTATTTTAGCGATTTTGTAGTACGATTACTTCCCAAAATAACGGTCCTCCGGAAAAAAAAAATTGTCCTGCGTCGCGAACCGAGTAGCAGTAAACAGTTAACCAGAAAAGTATCAAAATGCGTAAAAAAACAACGATAAGTAATCCTACGTTAATAACCCGCGATAGTTTCGTTAGAAGAGACTACCGGAAATTTTTTTTTGAGGTTATACACAAATCTCATCAACGAAGCTGTAACTCGCAACAGTTTATTAAAGTTACCTAATTTTCTTTATTAAAGTACGGAATCTATTAGCTTACTTGTCAATAAACTTAGATGTCTTAACCGATTCCGACGTTTGATGGCTTTAGAACTTAATCTGCTGCTACTGATCCACACTTTTTCTCATATACTCAGTACCTTCATAACGAAGCTCCTCTGAAATTAAGGAGCTGAAGAATTCACCTCTAGTTAACAAATATGATGGATTTTCCTTTCTAGGACAATAAGCCAAAATTGCTGAATTTGTATTTGTTGTTATCTCACAAATCCGATTCCTCACAAAATTTTCTAATTTTCGGTTACATACGTGGTCTAATGGCTGATTAACAATTTCTCCAACAACATCGCGTAGTACAGTTAGTTCAACGACTGTAGTATTAGGCCAACTGTAGATTCCGGAGACGGAATCACGGACCCTGAAGAATGTTGATTATTTAATTTTGAATTTATACAAAACCTGTAATGTGACGAAATCTCTATCATGCCTAAAGAATGTGACTGTGGGAATGCCATTTGTAACAATTTGTCGGAAACTATTTTCCGACTAATTTGTTTGAAAAGTTAGGGGTACATGGCGATATTTGAGAAACTCTTGCATACACGAGAATCGAATTCGACTGAACTTCTCGGAAGGTCCTAGAAAAAGCTCTCTACCTAGCACATTTACATTCTTTCTAAACTGAGTAGCAACTTAGCAGTTGTGTTTCGGTTATATTTATTTATTACGTAGACTTCTGTATATTGTGTTTAATTTTCGGTACGACGCATAAGTTATACTTTCTTTATTATTCCTCGCAGTAGGATTATGTTCGGTACTGATATGTAAATACGCAAATTTTCGGAATTTGAACTGTAACATCTTTTCTTTAATTTTGGATCGAAGTTCTTTTACGCGGCTTAGCGAACTGGGAAAAATTTCATCACATAACGGAAGTGCGTTACGGAAGTGCGTCACGTCCCCTGTTAGGCTGACTGCCGACGGCTATCCGTTTGGGTATGCCGAGGTCTAAGCAGACCGTTTCAGCAAGCTTTGTTTCCATGTTTTAATTCCCATATATTGTGTCATTATTGAAACTTTATAATGGAAAGTCGAGAAACACAAACTGCAGCAAGTGTAAATAATGCAAACTTCGAAAAGTATGTTAATAAATCATATAACTTAATACCATTCATTTAATATACATGTGATTCGAGTGTTTACTATTTTCATGCATTACAGAGAAATAATAGTGAAATCATGTGCTCAGCGTCAAAAAGAGTATCGAATGAGAAAAAAAATCCAAAATCAACTTCAGAGTGCGAAAAAAATACCAAAAACAAACGACCAACGTCAACGTCAACAAAAATTCCGGCAGAATCAAAAAGAAAAAGTACAGCAAAATGAAACATTGAATCTTGCTAGGTATGATATATATATCTTTCGCATTAGAATATGAAACAATTTTATTTTTTATTTTTCCATTTTTGTTATTAATTAAGGTTGCTCGGACACTAAGCTGATAGTTACTTAAAAAGCTGAATTTTTAATATGTTATAAATCGTTAATTTCCCACTATTTAGTTGTTCGGTAGCACAGCGCCAGAGCGCGCTACTCCAGTACTGAAGGTTGCGAGTTCGAATCCCCAACATTCCGTTTCTAATAATCTGTAATTCTTTTTCTTTTTTTCTTTTTCTACTATTCTGTATATCTCCACTTACAATGTAGTGTGTAGTGGATTACAAAATAACTTATATTAGACTTCTTATAACTTTTAATAGTCTATGTTAAAATTTATTAACTTTCAACATACACTATTAACTTTTATTAATAAACACACTATTAATTATTATAATTTACATTTCAATCTACACTAATATAATTATTATTAATAATTATTAATATAAATAATAAAATTTTATATAATTTTTATATTACTCATTGTGAAACGATAAATAAAATACTCGAAACTATATAGCAGCATCAACAACACACAGCTGTTAGATGTGCTGTTGTCAGATCTATTTTATGCAAAATCAAAAGAAATTTTTTATTTTTGTTGGTGATTAAATAATAAAATTAATACGATTAAAAATTATGCTAGGTAACATCTAAATCAAAATAATTAATTTATATATTACAATTTTCAATTTTAGTAAAAATATTTAATTTATATATTAAAATTTTTAATTTTAATTTAAAAAATTTAGATTTTTTTAAAACTTGTTTTGACTTGCTTGGCATTGTCCGAACAACCTTAATAACAATAAAATAATAATAAAAAATCATATTAATTTTTATTAATTTTTTTAGAAAAAAAATAATGTTGAACGTGTTAAAAGATATAGAGATAAATTGAAATTAAAAAAGCAAGAAACTAATCATCGCCATGATACAAACTGTGAAGAATTAATCTATAGTCAGTTTCAAATTCAACAACCAATAAATATTGAAGCTCAGCAAGTAAGTCCAAGTTTTCCATCATTTGAAGCCCCATACGAGGAACATGATGAATGTTCAACGCCAAACGTCCTATTACATCATGAAATAGACATTGCTGGCGACGGTAACTGCCTTTTTTCATCTCTCATAAGAATTTTACATCTTCAAATATCTGCATCAGTCCTTCGACAGCAACTTTATAATTCATCCTACTTAAATGCTTGTCAAAATCCAATTAGTGCAAGAAGTATACTATGTAGTGAATTTGAATACGGAGATTTAGATTGCTTATTCATATTTTCCAGAACATACAATCAAAATATATGCGTGCACTTTCATTATTTTAATAATAATACAAAAAGAGAAGTTGTTAATTTTTGTTATTTTAAAGTGAATAATTCAATAAATTTTTTGCATCTTCATCTCCGTAATACACATTTTACGCCGTACATCGTAGTTCAAGAAATAGTTCCGGACAGTAGAGTAAACTTTCAGCAAAATGAAGATTGTCTTTCTCATAAATCATCTGATGAAATTGACTTTGTACAAAGTCCTCCAGTTCATTTTGAAAATGATGTAATTGATATGCAAATTGAAAATAGATCGAATGTTACGAATTCAACTTACACGGATTATGGTAAACACGGTAATGCTCATCTAGAATTCTGTCGTCAATTTCAAAATAATACATTTGGTCATACTTGTGCAGTTTGCGACAGACTATGGTGGAAAAACGATTTAAGAAAAGCTTCTAACGTACACAAAAACATTCTACAAAAAATAATACCGAATTATGAATCTAGTTCGAGTATTGATGTTTGTTCTACGTGTAAAGTATCTTTAGATAAAAAGAGAATTCCTATAATGTCGACTTATAATTGCTATGTAGAAATTGGTTGTGTAGAACATTGTAGGAATTAGGTTGTCCATATGGAGTACTAAAATGTCATAGGAAGAAAGGACTTCATATCTTAATATCTAGTGGCTATAGAACATGGCCAGTGCTGGTCATTCTGAAAAAAAGATAAAAGGGTGACAGACACAAGTCTAATCATTTAGAAGTACTTCATAGTTTATTTTAAATTAAATTAGTTATAGGAGGCTTAAGGCCAGTGGCTTATTGCCATTTACAAAATGGTACATGGTCGAGCATGGTCTCAGGTCAGCAAGGATCAGGCGGGCGAGATCGAATACAGTAACGGCATTGAAATCGCTTCTTCCAGGGCGTCGGAAACAGGAGTGTTAGAAACATCCTTAGTTGGCAGGGACTAGACGATATCTGTTTTTGCCATTCAAACCTTCGCTCCTGTGCTGGCCCCGTCACGTGACGTGAAGAGGAAAACATCTGGAATTTGGCGACCCAGCGGTAGCCAGCAGGCTCCGCCAAAGCTATAAGACAAAGGGTTATTTTGTGTGTTCTGCGAGGGGAAGGGGATACTTGTAGAATTTTATCGCCAATCGTTAGGCAACCCCTTTTAAGGGATTAACATAGGTATTTTCTGTTTCCGCTGATAAGCGATGAAAGCAGAAAACATGACCAAAAGAGTGCACATATTTTTGAGAAAGAAGTGATTGTCTGGGGGACTATATACCCCTGTAAAATTATTGAGGGAACAGCTCCCTAATGCGTTTAAGTATTTGAAAGGCAAGGCAGGCTTTATTATTAATATTGTAGCAAAAGTTAATAAGGGTTTCAAAACGTTACGACATTCACCCCCGCAGACACACAAAAAAAGTAGGGAACACATGATTACCAACCAAATAAAAAATGGCGTAACGCCAAAAAGTTATATCTATGTACCGATGCATAATCAAAACAAAAAAATTACCACCTAAGTGGAGCAAAAGTGGCCAACATACTGGACAACAAACTGGACAACATTTCCCCTAAAAAAATATTTAATGCAGTGGTTAAATGTATCTATATATATATAGCATACGATAAGCAAGTAATAAAATAACATAAAAATAAATACACTGATATCTATCATATTATAGCAGTGGAATACATTTGAATAACACTTGAATGAGGGTGAATGAGGATGAGGATTTTATGATGTTGAGGGACTTGACGAACACCACTGCTTTGAGTGGTGAGTAGCACCTATGTGAGGATAACTACAAAAGAAAAAAAGAAGAGTAGCTCGCTAGGATGACTACCTTACTTAAATTTTTAAATGCCACTACTTTAAGTGGACTTACATCGTAACAGTGCAGTTGCTCCTGGGATGACAACATGCACAAAAGATATATCGAATTGTGAGTACGCTCTGGTATCATCACAGACGAAAACAAAGACAAAAGAGGCTGCAGTCCTCAGAGTGAACACATGCTTGGTGTCACAAAAATGATTTACACTAGTGTATACAATTCACCTCAAAACAGTCCCATTGTACAGGATGCAAAGAAAATCACCTCACATTGTGTGCAAAAAGAACACATCCCTCAATTGTTACAAAATTTGAAGTAATTGATATATATATGCATATGTTACAGAAATCATGACAAATAAAAATAAAAAATAAACAATATAATATATGTATATAATATGAGATGGGAAAATGTTGCCAAGGAGAGGTGAAATGTTCACCAAAAAAAAATTTTACATGATCGTAAGTGGGGTTCCTGACCAGTCAACAAGGTACCGTGTATAGTCAAATCAATGTATGGACTAATTTAAAATTAACATTATGAGTTCTGGCATAAAAAAGTTAGTTAAATTCTAAACATACCTTTTAAACATCTGCTCATCATTTGACATCACAATTACTGTGATATGAATGGTGTATTAACAAAAAGAAAAGATGTACATGACCAGTGGTGTAGTTGTTTACATAATAAATTGCAATCAGCATCACTAGCATTATATGTGTAGTTGTTAAGATTATACTTATTAGTTGTACAGAAGATATGCCTTGACAGAGCAAAAGAAAACAAAAGATTTGAGAATTTGTTTACATATACACAAACATAACATACAAAAGGCCAATCTACGCCAGCGTAAAGAAAGGCTAGGACACAACAACACATACATTATAACTGTCTAGTGTCGCGACTCAACTAAACAATTATATATACAAAAATTTAAATTCTCGTTCTCAAATAGTATCTCGTCCTGTGTTGGCGATTAGTAGGTTGTTCATTTAGAGAGGTATTGTTACCTGTTTGTTTTAAGTAAGCTTTACGTGGAGGAGCTAATAAAAGTCTATCAGTATGTATTTTAAATATATGAGCAGAAGGATTATTAAGTATCCTTATAGAATAAGTGACCAATGAGTACCGAGTGACTATTTCATATGGTCCAGTAAACTTTTTATGGAACAAGTGTTTAGATTTTAAATAAACAACATCACCAATATGAAATTGACGTAGTTTAGCATGAGGAAGTTGCTTATCAGCTTGATCAATTTGTTTAACTTTAAGATTTTCAATTACTGACTGATAGATGTGTTTTAATGATGACAAAATGTTATGTAAGTAAACAGACTTATCTAATTGTTCAATATTAACACTGTTATTAAAGGTATCAAAAAGGAGGGAAAGTTCCCTGGCAAAATGTAACATGTTAGGAGCAAAGTTAGTGGAAGAATGAACAGAACCATTGTACAAATTTTGATGAATGAGTACAGCATGTTTGAAATTGACCTTAGATTCGAGTAATGAGTTGATAGTAGATTTGATAGAAGTATTTATACGTTCACAGATGCCATTCGCCTGTGGATGTCCAGAAGACGCATGAGACAAATTTATACCCAATGAAGAAGAAAATTTATTGAAAACCTCAGAAGTGAACTGAGTTCCTAAATCAGTTAAAATAGTAGATGGACGACCAAAAGTTGAAATGTAATTGAAAAGAGAGTCAGTAACAGCCTCAGAAGTAATTTTTGAAAGTGGATATAATTGCATGTGTCTGGAAAAATGATCAATTATAGTTAGGATATACTGAGAATTTTGTAAGGGACCTAAAATATCCATAGCAATAATTTGATTCGGAGAATTTGGAATAGGAATAGATTGAAAAGGAGCTTTTGGAATATTATGTTGTTTTTGTTTAATGCAAGTATGACAAGAATTTATGAAATTTACAGTATCAGCATACATACCTTTCCAATGGTAACGTAATTTAAGTAGGGAATAAGTTTTGTCTATGCCAAAATGAGGTAAGTGCATTATATTTAAAATTTTTGCTTTTAGTGAATCAGGAACAACAATGATATTGTGGGGAGATGAATTATTAGAAAATTTGTTGTCCCAGCAAAGTAACTTAGTTTCAGGATGAATATAGAAAAATTGCAACTTTTTAGGAATATGTTTTCGTTTAGAATTTAAGGAATTTCGAATAATATTTAATTTAACATCATTAATTTGTTCATTTAGAAAAGTTTGAGTTGAAATTTCCAAACATGGATCATTATTATTATCATCAGCTTGATTGACATTAATATTATGAGAAGTACAGATATTATTAACTTGATTATTAGAATTATTTGATTGAGACACAGCATTACAATTAGAAGTGGAAATTAGAGAAGTATCAAGAACATCATTACAAGTATTATTATCAACATGAGGAATATTAGAATCAACATAGGAAACAATAGGGAGTATTTCTTCAGATTGAAGTAACGAAGGATTAGTAGACACAGTTTCACAAGGTGGATTTTCATCAAAACGAGAAAAGAAATCAGCAAGTACATTATGTTTACCAGGAACATGGACAAAATTAAATGAATATTCACTAAGTTCCATGAGCCATCGAGTAGTTATATCAGTTGGTGAAGCAGTATGTTTGTAATTAATTAAGGATTTGCTATCAGTTAGTACAGTAAAGTTACGATTAAATAAGTAATGTTTAAATGATATGACACTTTTGAATAATGCATAAAGTTCTAATTTAAGAGCAGGATATCTCTTTTCAGAGGGTTTTAATTGTTTACTAAAGTAAGATATTGGAGTGAAAGTATCATTAGATTTTTGTAACAAAATACCAGATATTCCATTAAGTGAAGCATCTGTGTTAAGGTAAAAAGGTTGATCCCAATTTGGAAGAGTGACAAAAGGATGATTGAAGAAAACATTTTGTAATTTAGTAAATGAATTTTGATGATTACTTTCCCACTTAAATTTAGCTTTTGGAGTAGTTAAGTTAATTAATGGTTGAATTAATGAAGCATATTTTGGAATTAGATTTCTATAATATCCACAAACGCCAATGAACCTTTTAAGCTGACGTTTAGTTGTAGGAATAGGAAAAGAGGTAATTTTGACAATATTAGATTCAATGGGAGTAATGGAATTTTGCTTGACATGGAAACCTAAGAAATTTATACTAGTAGTGTGGAAAGAACACTTACTAGGAGACAAAGTAATATTAAATTTAATTAAAGTAGACAAAACAGTAGTTAATTTGGACAAAGTTTCCTGAAAACTGTTTGAGCCAATGACAATGTCATCTTGATAGGCAAAAATCCCAGGCAGATGAATTTCATCTAGCACTGAGTCAATTAAGGATTGAAAGACACTGGAGGCAGTCTTGAGACCAAAAACCATCCGTTTATTTTTGAAAGAGCCAAAAGGAGTGGTAAAAGCAACAATATGTTGTAAATCCTGAGGTAAATCAATTTGCCAATAGGCGTTAGGTAAGTCCAACGCAGTGAAAAATTTGAAATTGGAAAGGTTAGATATTATATTGTTAATTTTAGGAAGTGGATAAGATGATGATTTGATGACAGAATTCACAAGTCGAAGATCAAGTGCAAGTCGATAATTAGGAGTTTGATTGTTAGACAAAGATTTCTTTTTAACGAGGAGCATGGGGCAAGCCCATTCTGTATTCGCTCTCTCTATAATCCCTGCAGATTGCATTTCATCTAACTGCTGAATTGCAGTAGATTGCAAGGCCTGAGGAATTGGAAAAGGCAAAGTTTTGATGGGGAAGTCATTTAAAGGTGAAATATGAGGCTTCACCCTATCAGTGTGACCTAAAGTAGTCAAAGATTTGGAGAAGGCAGCAGAATTATTCATTAAAAGATTCAACAAAGAAATTCTCTCCTCTTCAACCAAATGTGCAAAGTCAAAATCGGTAGGTAAAAGTTCAGCTTTACGCTGACTCAAGATTTTCTCTGAAGCTTCAATGAAATTGATAGTTTGAGAGCTAGCAGAAGAAGAATCCTGAGATTTAGAAATACTCTGGATAGAGTCGAGGGGAGATATGTCGCCAACAATGGCAGACTTGTTCAAATGAAAGGTTTGATTTGACATGTTTTGTAAAAAAATAATGAATTTCATTCCAGCATTTTGCTTAACCTCTGAAGATGTGCATGCTACAACAGTAGGACATTGCATAACAGTATTTGACGAGGAAGAATCCTCACCTTCCATAGCAATCTCTTGGACTGAATGTATTGAAGGGTAACAAATAATTAGAGAATTAACAGCAAAACGAGGAGAAAACAGAAATTCAGACACAGGGATAGAAGAATTAGTGTGGACCTCTACATATGTGTTATCATGTGGTTGTATAATAAGTTTGTGATTCAAAAATACATTATAGTTGATGTCAGAATTGTTAACAGTTTGTGTATGATCACTCACAACATTTTCATTATAGTTAGATAAACAAGATACATGAACATCATTATTATTATTACAATGGGTTAAAGTATAATTGTTAGTTTCATTTTGAGGCAAAGAAATCAATGGTATTTTAGAATTCTTTACATTGAGACATGATTCTGTCATGTTCAGGGATATACCATTGTTTCGCATAAAGTTATACCCAAGAATTGCTTTAAACACAGGAGAATTTAAAGAAGTGATGTAAAAAGAATGTTTAAAGTTGAATTTGTCAATCTTAAAAGAAAGCAATGCACAACCGAAGAAATTGACAGTAGAATTAATAGTTTTAATAGTTAAGTTTCTAGCTAATAATTTATATTTAATAGTTGGTTTAATATCATCAAAAAAGGCTTTAGATATTAAACTGATCGTCGAACCAGAATCGACTAGCATTGGTAAATCATGAGTTTGTAAATTAACATTGACAATAGGCAAAGAGAAATTCAAATTATTAACATTCTCATTAAACATATTATAATTTGCATTAGTCACAGAATTAGACATCTTAGTATTTAACACATCATCATTACCTTCAGCAACATTATTTACATTGGTTTGTGTAGAAGTATTAGATTTCATTATAATTGGCACATATTGAGATGATTTATGGGAAAAAGTTTTAGTACATACATTGGCTGACTGGGAATTAACTGAGAACTGATTTTCAGCACAATCAGTCTCTTGGACTAGTTTAAATTTCTACTAGAAAAAGAAGGAGCATTAACATTAGGAAATGTTGCATTTCCCTGTCTATTATTAGATGTACGTGCATTATCGTTATATCTTACAGTACGTTTAAACAAATAACAGTCTTTCATTAAGTGATTTATTTTCCCACAGAATGCACACATCAGCGATTGAGAGTTACCATTATTATGTTGCCTTTGGCTCCTGCGCTGCACAAAATTATTTCTATTTCTTTGGTAGAAGTTATTTTCACTATGGTGAGTACCAGGAAAACGTGAATTTTTATATTTAATATGCCTATGATTTTGATATGAATTAGCATTCTTAGTATATGGCTTGTTTGACTGATTTTTGCATGAATTTAAATTTAGGATTTCTTTTTGGAGAGCATTAACTTGAGCAGTAAGCTGCATAACTGTAGAATTATTGGGATCATGAGAAATACAATTGGTTTCTATCTGAATCTCTTGTAATAGTTGGGAACGATTAACAGCCTCAGCATATGATTTAATATTATCCTCAAGTATTTTCACCTTATGTGACTGGGGAATAGCTTCCAAAAATTTTTGGTATTTAATTGCGTCAAGTGCTGTCGGATCAACAATTTCGGGATACACATTCTGGATTAGTAAATCCAGTCTATGAGCTAGGTTGTTAATAGTTTCAGAAGGCAATAATTTTAAAGAATTAAGTTCTTGAATTGATGTTAACTTTGATTGAGGTTTAAAGAATTCCGCAAATTTGTTTTTAATTTCGTCAATAGTTTTTAAGGTTTTAAAAGTAGAGCATTCTATAAAATATTTTAAGGCAACGCCGGTTAATTTAATTTTCAAAAAGGTGATTGTTTGTATATTAGTCCACTTGTTTATAGATTGCAATTCATCAATTTGGCCAAAGAAAAAGTTCAATAAACTAGGGTCTCCTTCAAAAGGCAAGATGTTTAATAGCATAGATTGATTAGGTGCCATGGTTAAAAAATTAAACTAAGTATAGAAGTTGAGTTCCAAAGAAATATAATATATATCAATATGTATATCCAGTAAAATCAAAGAGAAAAAATTAAAAAGAATTGTGCAATCATAAAAATATAGATATACGCAAAAAAAGCAAAATTATGAAAATTCATATATATATATGCACATTTGATATGAAAAACAAATTATGAATACTTTTCAAAATAATAATTGTATCAAATTATTACTACCTAATTGTCAAATGATGAGAGCCATTGGAAAAATTACAAGTAATAGGATATGCATTATCAAATTTATGAGTTAACGTTAAATTGCCAGACTCAAATAAAAAAGTAAAAGATTACACAGACCTTGGTTGACTGGAGGTCACGGCCCAGTTGTTATGTAGAAAGTTGTTATGTAGAAATTGGTTGTGTAGAACATTGTAGGAATTAGGTTGTCCATATGGAGTACTAAAATGTCATAGGAAGAAAGGACTTCATATCTTAATATCTAGTGGCTATAGAACATGGCCAGTGCTGGTCATTCTGAAAAAAAGATAAAAGGGTGACAGACACAAGTCTAATCATTTAGAAGTACTTCATAGTTTATTTTAAATTAAATTAGTTATAGGAGGCTTAAGGCCAGTGGCTTATTGCCATTTACAAAATGGTACATGGTCGAGCATGGTCTCAGGTCAGCAAGGATCAGACGGGCGAGATCGAATACAGTAACGGCATTGAAATCGCTTCTTCCAGGGCGTCGGAAACAGGAGTGTTAGAAACATCCTTAGTTGGCAGGGACTAGACGATATCTGTTTTTGCCATTCAAACCTTCGCTCCTGTGCTGGCCCCGTCACGTGACGTGAAGAGGAAAACATCTGGAATTTGGCGACCCAGCGGTAGCCAGCAGGCTCCGCCAAAGCTATAAGACAAAGGGTTATTTTGTGTGTTCTGCGAGGGGAAGGGGATACTTGTAGAATTTTATCGCCAATCGTTAGGCAACCCCTTTTAAGGGATTAACATAGGTATTTTCTGTTTCCGCTGATAAGCGATGAAAGCAGAAAACATGACCAAAAGAGTGCACATTTTTTTGAGAAAGAAGTGATTGTCTGGGGGACTATATACCCCTGTAAAATTATTGAGGGAACAGCTCCCTAATGCGTTTAAGTATTTGAAAGGCAAGGCAGGCTTTATTATTAATATTGTAGCAAAAGTTAATAAGGGTTTCAAAACGTTACGACAATAATGGTTTCAAATATCCAACGATTTTATCTTACTTTCCAACATTAAATCTTATCGAATACTTGGATAAAATTGAATCTCAAACATATGCATCTTATTATAGTTACCATAAGCCAATAATTACCATGATACAAAATAATGAAAAAAATTAAAAATATTTTTTTCTTATTTAGAATTTTTTCTATGTAATTTGTAATTCACTATTTAGTATTTAATTTTTAATAAATGACTATTTTTCCTAAAATATTAAATGGAATTTATTGTTTTAAATCCTTACTTTACATTTTTGCTTTGGAAAAAGGATAAAAAATAAAAATAAAATATACAAATTAGAGAGAGAGAGAGGGAGAGAGAGTTGGTTGGTTGAATAAAAGAGGGCTGCGCTTTTTGGCGTGACGAAAATACACTCATATAATAAATATAAATCTACATATTAAATCACGTTTAGAGTTGAAAAAATAACGTAAGGAACTTCGTTCCTGACGGGGGTCCCCCGACCGCACAATTTTTTTTGGTAAATATTCTGATCTTCAGTGCAAATAAACACTACTGAGTACTGCTTTCTCGTTAATAAAGTCTTTAACTTATTATCTAAAAGTCTCTTTCCTGCCCGACGCCTTTATTTCCAATTTTGGACCTTGCGTCATTAAGGCTGCTGTGTAGGAACCCTATTGGTTTCGCTCATCTCAATATTAACGTATGGAGAAAATATGCCCAATAAAAATACAATTTTTATTGGATTATCAGCATTTATGTAGCTGTAAATAACCTTGAGCTGGTCCGACACGGGCATGCGAACGGAAAATTCTTTCTCGATTCTCTTTAATGCTACTAATTCATGTCAATTGAAAGAGAAGAAAATGCGGAGTAATATAATTGGAGGACAATAAAGTTCAAGCTCTTCCAGGAATCTCTTAATCAATATTGACTTCGGCTCTGATAAATTTTCTTAATTTTACATTTCTGTACACTGACTGAGGAATCAGAAATGTATATCGTGGTGTTGTCCGTGCTCTGCTTGCATATCGTCGATGGGTCGATTTTCAGTCAGGAAAAGTCTAACTTAACATGGGCGTCACTTTCATCGGACGCGAATTCGTTCGTACGTTCTCTTATCAAGTCCTCCTTACCAACTGCGTTGAACATAATATCAGAAGCTAACGTCAGCAGCTCCTGCGAGAGTGGTTTGATGGCTTATTTAATGTCTCTGCAGCGTTCGAAGACGTGGGCTATTGAAAGTAAGTTGAATATTTAGTTGTCTGTCGTATATAATCGACCCATAAAAAGATGGTAAACTTTCTAAAATATATATATTTTCTATTTTTATGCATTATTCTCTTCTTAAGCTATGATACCAGCAATAACCTTAAAAAGTATGGTCGAAACTGGGTGATAGTGAATTAAAAATATTTGCTATAATTAAAATCCTGTTACTGTAATATTTATAACATATAATTAATTGCAAATAATCCAGGTACATTTCTCTTCCATAGCATACATGAAATTTTACTAACATCTTCTGCATAAATTAGCACACTTTGTAATAATGAATTGTTTAAAATTATTGCTATGTCTCATATATATCCCCGGTTATTATAAAGAAAATAGTTTTAATTTTAATTTTCTTTTTCCAATGCAGTCTTTTGTATTTTATGTATAAAAATAACAAAAACCTTAAAAACCATGGTCAAAATATGTGTTAGTAAATTTAGAAATTTCTCTTTTTAAAATTATATTGTTTGACTATATATAACATACAATTATTTGAAATAAAACCATTCTTAAATTATTGCAATTCCGCGTAAATATTCACGTCATTTATTAAGAAAAATTTTAACTATCATTACTTGTTTTTGGATTAAAACATGGAAACAAATGAATATTTTTAGGTAAAATTCAGCTGTATCAAAATTATATACGCCAATATTTATTTAATATAATATACATACGGTAAAAGAATCATTTGATAGAAATATGATAGTCAGAAATCACATTTCAACCACACCACACTCAACGATTAGTACATTACAACCATAAGTGCATGAAATTTTCGAAATTAAGAAAATAAAATTTAAAACGTACAAGGGAATTTAAAAATTGTAATTTGTGCAGCATATAATGAGTATATAATATACAGTACTCGAATATATATATATATATATATATATATATATATATATATATATGTGTGTGTGTGTGTGTGTGTGTGTGTGTGTGTGTGCGTAATATCTTAAATATTATACCTTCCATTCTAGCATTTAAATTCCCTTTCTTAAATCTAATCCCCTGTAATATTAATTTATCTCTTAAAACCCTTATCCACATTGCTTCCCATAAGAACAAGGCCTTTAAATCGCATGCGTTTGCATTTCTACACGTGTATATGTCCGAATTCAGGAGTGTGTTAGCTTCGCGAGTCCCTTAATATGCTAACCGTACAAATAATACCCACGTTTTTTTCGCCCTCTCGCGTTTAATGTTGAAAGGTGATTTTATTCCGAGCAGTTCTTCTGGAAAGAACGGATGTATTTTCGCGCTAATAAACGATGTACTAAGAGGTTTGGCCCGATTGCATTTAAATCTAATTTTTATTCCTTTCAGGCTGAGTCTATCTCCAGCCATGTAAATATGAGCTAGTTTTCCCTTTCAGGTTATAATTTAAGGACGTGATCTAAAGGGGATATTACACAGACACACACGCGCGCGCGCACACACACACACACACACACACACACACACACACACACACACACACACACACACACACACACATACATGTATGTATGTATATATATATATATATATATATATATATATATATATATATATATATATGAAATCTTCACTGATATTTTTATAGAAAAAATAATGTAGAAGAAAAATATTCAAATTAAATGCAATGGTCAATGTATGCGATTAATTTAAAGTATCACAAAAATAAAAGAAACCCCGTGATCAGCATTTAATAAATCAAATTCTAAAAATTAATCTTTAAAAATTCACCAGAAATCAGAAAATGGAGGTAAACAATCAAAAAACATTTCATTTGAGACGAATTATGATCTTTCTCGTGTTATAAATTTTGTAACCATCAAATTATTATTCTAAATGCAAAATTTAAAGAATGTTACATAAACAGCTTAAAAATTTAATTAAAAAAAATCTAAGATGAACTTTTCAAAAATCTTTCTTAGTGCACCCCTACACTATAAGAAGAATCTACATGCAAAATTTCAACCCTTTATGTCCAGCGATTTGGTCTGTGCGTTATCTGTCCGTCCGTCAGTCAGTCAGTCACGGCAGTGGGTCCCAAACTTTTTCAGCTGGCGACCCACCTTTCCTTATCGGAATACCTCCATGGTCCATCGGTTCATGGTGGGGTAAAAAACCTTATTTGTATCGTATCCCTTCTTTATGTATATATAATTTACCATCAAATATTGGATATATATATATATATATATATATATATATATATATATACTGAAGTGCCACTGAATTAGGGATAGCAAAGCCTATGCAAATTGTGTAGCGCTGCGCATCATGTATGCGCAAGTGAGGGCGCTGTGGTAACTGCATATATAGCGCGTACTGTGGTTGTTCTGAATTAGCTGTTGGAATTGCCAGTATGGGTAAACTGCCTGATTTAGACGCCTTCGATCGTGGACAAATCGTAGGTGAGGGACGCATGGGCCATTCAATTTCCGAAATCGTCAGACAGCTAGGATTTTCAAGGTCGACAGTGTCAAGAGTATACCAAAAATACATGGATGGTGGAAAAAAAAACTAGCGATCGGGTAAACTGCAAAGGACAATTAGCCTTGACAGTGCGTGGTGAGAGACGGCTCAGGCGTATTGTACGTAGCCAGCGAAGCCAAACATTAGCTCAAATTACCACCCACTTTAATGACGGTGCCAGTCGTACAGTCAGTAAACGGACTGTGCAACGCTCGCTTCGCCGTATGGGTTTCGGGAGTCGTCAACCTACGAGAGTACCATTGCTCTATACTCGCCATCGGGCTGCACGCCTTGCCTGGGCAAGAGAGCACAGAGACTGGAGTGTAGAGGACTGGAAACGAGTAGCATGGAGTGATGAGTCTCGATTCCGACTACTTAACGCCGACGGGAGGCTGAGAATATGGCGTCAGTCTCATGAAGCCATGGATCCTGCATGCCTGGCTGGAACTGTACAAGGGCATGGTGGCTCAATCATGGTCTGGGGTGTTTTTTCGTGGCACAGTTTGGGATCTTTGGTGCGTGTACCAACCTCCCTCAATGCAATTCGGTACGTAGAGTTGCTGGGTGATCACCTCCATCCGTTTATGCTGTTCTGTTATCCGCATGGTAATGGATTTTTCCAGCAAGACAACTGTACCTCTCACAAGTCCCGGTTGGCTACTGGCTGGTTGGATGAGCATTCCTCTGTCTTCTCTGTCATAAATTGGCCACCTAGAAGCCCAGACTTAAATCCTATTGAGCATCTTTGGGATGTTTTGGAACAAGGCTTGAAAGGCCACCACACAGCACCAAAGAACCTTACTGAATTATGGACAGCTTTAGCCAATATTTGGCAAGCCATTCCCGTGGAACGTTTCCAGAAACATGTTGAATCTATGCCTCGTCGTGTGGCAGCCGTTATCAAGGCCAGAGTAGGCCCAACTTGTTACTAGGTAGGTATCCCTAATTCAGTGGCAATTCAGTGTATATATATATATATATATATACACTACTCCAAAAAATTAGGGGAGCAAGCAAAGAAGTTAAGAAAACCGTGCGAGACAGCCACGTATAGGCATAAAATGGATAGTACACTCGTATCAATGCGCAATACAGAAAAAAAGACGTAAAAAAATTGTAATTAAGCTTTAGTTTTTTGAAAATATGGAAAAACATGAAAAGATGATTTAGGGCAACAATTTGGTTACATGTAAACGATTAAAAAAAAAGTATTGTCTAGAAATGATGCAAGATTTTTAATATGGCGTGTGGTCTCCTCGAACAGCTAAAACTGCTGAACACGTGTTTTCCATGGATGCGATGATGTTATCGATAAGACTTTGGGGAATACTGTTCCACTCCTCAAGAAGTGCAAACTCCAGGTCTCGGAGAGTAAAAGGAGGCCTTGGTCTCGCAGTAATGCGTCGTCAGAGCATGTCCCAAACATGCTCGATTAGATTCAGGTCAGGAGAGCACGCTGGCCATTCCATACGCTGTATTGTTTCAGCTTCAAGCATGTTCTGCACAAGACGAGCTGTATGCGGTCTGGCATTATCATGCTGGAAAACAAATAAATCTCCAATGGCTGCAGCGTAAGGTATGACATGAGGTCTCAGTATCTCGTCTGCATACCTTCGGGCCGTCAAAGTACCATTACGAATGATATGCAGGTCCGTACATCAACCTATGCTGATTCCACCCCATACCATAAAACTAGCTCGTCTGTATTGTGACCTTTCACGAACGAATGTGGGGTTATTTCGAGTCCCCTTTCCCTCCATACCAAAACACGTCGGGTGTCACAAACCAGATCGAATCCGGAAACGTCTGTAAACAGCACTTGGCTCTAATCATGTTGCTCCCAATCTCGATGTTCAGCAGCCCATCTTCTTCGGGACGCACGGTGGCGTGAGGTCAGCGGGATGCAGACCATTGGCCTACGTGTATAGAGACCTCCCTGATGAAGCCTATTATGTACTGTTTGGTTTGAAACCCTTCGTCCTGTTGCTAAGAGCAACTGTCTTTGCAGCTGAGTAATATTGTCTGTTCTGTTTCGACGAGCTGTTAGCAGTATATACCGGTCATCAGTTGCTGTAGTGCCAACCTTGCTCTGGTCGATGTCTAACATTCCCTGTTTCTTGAAATCGATTCCACAGCCTTGCAACGACACTTACGGCGACTCCAACAGGGTCCGCGACACTACGTTGTGTTTGCCCGGATTCAAGTCTGCCTATAATACGCCATGCCATCGATTCCGGTAAATCTCGTTGTTGAGACATTTTCAAGTCACCTTTTCTCAAAATGAATAACTGAGCAATCGAATTTCACAGTTAAGGCAGTGAAGCAGACGTTTCTGCAACATCCCGATTTCTGCCCTTATGATCTTTTTCTGGTTTTTGACGTCATGAACTTTGAATTGTATATGAAGTTTTCTTCTTCTGTTTCCTGCTAGGCTTTAAATTATGGATGATTTATTTTATGTTACTTATCGGTGTAAGTATTTGCGTAATTTCGTTAAAACCATGTGCTCCCCTAATTGTTTTGAGCAGTGTATATATATATATATATATATATGCTTTTTTAAAGATACAGATTGATTATTGATAAACAATTTGTGTTCTGATTTGAAAATGGTTGACAAAATATAAGCACTTTGTAGCAAAACAGTTATTTATTTAACAATAGAAATATGTTTGCAATATATGCAACAAGTGGTTTCATACTCACTAACAAGTGTTTCTAGGTGAAGATTAAAAAATAAATTATAAAAGTACACAAAGAGCATTTTAATTTTTCAGGCAAAAAAAATCATACAGCTTTGATATAATTACAGTTAAGAAAATTATTATCATAATCTATCAATATTTAAAATTGCTGTTTTTAAGTAATTTTCGATTTTTCTTATCTTTTCTGATGGTTTATTCGATGGTTTCTGATAGTTTTAGGATCGAGTTGCGACCCACCGGTTGGGAACCGCTGAGTCACGGAATTGTTTTCTATATGTAGACTAGCTGAATACCCGTGCTTCGCTACGGAGTGCATTCAAATTATATACAACGATCAATGTATGCAATTAATGCCAAAAAATATATTTATAAAAAACCGTAACAGATATTTTCATAGACAAAATAATGTAGTGTTGGAACGAAAAAAGATTGTTGGTACATTTTAAAGAAATTAAGTTGAGGCGCGTTGTGAAAACCTCAAAAAAAAAGAATTTAATTTTAACCGCAATAACCCAATAACTTATAATTTTAACTTTATACCAGGTTCTTTTTACTGTCTACTCCACTGTGGTGGATATGAGCAAGGATAAAAATTAAATTAAATTAAAATCATTAGAAATTTAAAGAAAACTACTTCCCTATTCTAGAAGCACACCTAAAACAAAATCTACTTCTCCTAAAAGAAAAACCTAACTCACATCTGCTGAAATAAAAATAATCTTCAATAATGCTGAAATAAAAATAATTTAAACTCAACACTGGTAAAGACGACAAACGACTGATAACATTTAACTTAACATTTTATTTGGACAGTTGATTCACACATAACATACTTGTACAATTTTAGTAATCATCCCTGTACATTCATTCTTTTAAATATTAATCCGACGTTACAAATTTTAATTAACACAACACTATTCCGGTAAACTCAATTCTAATACTGATTACACACTATTAATTGAACAAAAATCAGTAACATAAGAAGATTAACAAGAGTGTGGCTGGTGAAATAATAGTAAAAACCGTTTTTCAACTTTGATCTTAATTGCTAGCATTATTAACAAGCTAAAATAAAAATAAAATAAAATAAAAAGTCTTAGGGATTCGCTATAGATTTCAAAGTAAAGAGAAATTAAGGATAGAAACTAAAAGAACGGAAAGGAAAAAAATTTGGGTTTCACCCGAATAAAGGTGGTTCTCCGGGATCAGGCTGCATCTTCCTGGGAGCGTCAAGACCAAAGTCTTTAGCCGCCAACGTCCACGCTCAGAATCTCCCGCTTCCAACCTTTCTCCTCTCAGGTCCGCCGCCGCACCCCATATGTTCATGCGCGTCTCGTCTTCAAGCAGTAAGAAGTCCAATCTCACGCCGTCAATTCTGAACATCAACCTCCAGGAAAACGGATGAAGGCCGCAAAATTCATCTTTTGGATCTTCATAACAATTTTATTTCTTCTTTTGAACTTTCTTTCATACTCTATTAAAATTCCTCCGCACCACCGCTGTCTACTTCAAAAATGTAACCTTGCGCGTCGCTCTCCATCGCTCTGAGCCGGGGATCGGTTGATGTCTGTTGACCCCCTTCACATTCCTGAGGCCTGCAAAATCCATCTTCAAGTCTGGGTTCTCGAGAGATTTCCCACGAAAATGGCAAAAACCGTGGTTTCATATTACCAGGCCGAAACCCATAAGAAATAAGGATAGTATAGACGCTTACAAAGAGAAAACTTTTAAGTACAATTCACCAGCTCACAAAGAATAATTAGAATAATTTCAAGCAAGCCACTTTACAAACTTATTTAACACGTTAAATCATTTTAAATTCAGTAGAGACTTAAACTTTCTTTATTTAAACCTTTTATTTAGCGTTACTAAATTAAAAAAAAATCGCGGTTGTAATCGTTAATAAAATTAATAATTATTCTTCCAATAATATCAACACAACAGTAGAAGAAAATATTGAAATTAAATCTAATAGTAACGAATATTATACAGTTAATATATTACAGTTTAAGGAACATTTCTTTTACTGTATTTTAATATTTTTTTGGAAAATGTCCAATCGTCTGCCGCATTAGAAAGAAGAAAAAAAATTTTTTTGTCAATTTATTTCGTTGTTATGCACGTGACGATAAATTAATTTTAAGTATCACAAAAACAAAAGAAACCACGTGATCAGCATTTAATAAATTAAATTCTAAAAATTTATATTAAAAAATTCACCAAAAACCAGAAAATGGAGGTAAAGATTCGAAAAAAGATTTCATTTTAAAGGACATTGTTCCAGTCTGATCATCTCCGGACTTTTCCTTCTTCGATTATATTAACTCTTTTTTATTTTTAATCAGAAACTGTTCGCAATGTAATTCTACTAACAGCTGCTGTAGTGAATTGTAGCGCGAGATTTCTATAAATAGATCACTTCCTGTATAGCGCGCATGCGCATTGATTTTCAACATTTCGATTCTCGCGTTAAGTAATTTTTTGTCACTTCGAAAGGGTGCTTCTTACTAAGAGCACATTCTATTTTCCTTAAATGTTATTCTTAATATTAATTCTGTTGACTTTCGTTTCTTTTGTCGTTTGATAGAAACTTTTAACCACTGAACCTCATGTTGACTACTTCCATTTAGTGCATCGGCACTGGAAGTTTTGATTTGAAAAAAATTCATTAGAATAAAACTCAGTTGGCGTTTTCGTTCCCTTGTGGTAGGTTTTGTTAGGCGAGAAATGCTCGTACTTCGGTTGGGAAGAGCGACGCCATTGTGATTTCGTTTATGGATTAACACGGATTTGTTGCCTTTCCAAGGTAAGAAGAATATTTTTATTAGATGCTCCAGTGCTCAATTATTTGAAACTATTAGAAGAGCTTGATTGAAGATTTGAAAAATTGTTGATTTAGTTGATATACCTGTAGGGCTCATTCCCAATACACGGTGCCGCAGCTTGGCGATAAGTTTCTTAGATTTTTTAGATTTTTGCCAATTTGGCGATGAACGCCAAATGTGGTTTGTGTTTGTTAAATGCTTTTAAGGTAACCATTTATTGCTCTCGATTTCAATAAGATGGCGATATTTTTTTGGCGATGTTTTTTAGATTTTTGCCAAGTTGACGATAAAATGCCAAATGTGGTTTGTGTTGTTAAATACTTTTAAGTTAAAGCTTCCGATAGTATAGTTCCGTTTAGTATAGCTTCCGATTTGAATAATTAGCAGCCAATCAGAGCTTGTGATTTACTTTTAAACGAGGGTTATCTGGATTTTATATAACGCGCCTGTTTCAAAAAATTAAACCGTTCTTTTCGGGATTGCAGTTCCAGCGTTCGGATGTACGTTTATTTGCGAGGTATGGCTTCTTTTACGAATGGGAGGGTTGATTCGGATTTTTTTCGGGATTTACAAAATGCGGGTAAGAGAACTATTATAGATCATTGTATTTATGTTGAGTTAATAGCTAATATTTATTATTGTCTTAATTGTAATTTGCAAATGACTATAACTGAGAGGAAAGATCTGAACATTTCGTTAAAAGATCCATTAGATGTGGTTCCCGGTTCGAAGCGAGTAAATTAGATTTAATTATGGTTTTAAAATTAACTTATTTATGGGTAAAAAAACACCGTGTTCTTGGATTACAGACGAATTGGGTGTATCGAAAAACACCGAAAAATCAACAAAACGTAAAAGAAGCTATACCGAAAGTAAATAACCGGTAAGTGGTTTTTTTTTAAATTTTAACATGAAATAATATAAATGACAACATGCAGAACTTTCATTTTTTTACTTGCTGATATATTTAACCAAGATGTATTTTATATTTGTTTAAATGAATTATTTGCAATATACTGACTTTTTTAGCGGGGGGTTGGGGGGGCGGCAGCCCCCCCACACATAACAAATTTCTCATCATTTTTTGTATTTGTGTATTTTTGTGCTTTTTCTGTGGTTGTATAGTTTAAAAAATGCGTAATTTTGGGACTTTTCGGACTTTCCCGTTCCAAAAATACGCGTTCGGCTTGGGCGACAAAAATTTAAAAAAATAAAATCGACTATTTAAATGAATTATTTGCAATATACTGACTTTTTTTTTAGCGGGGGGTTGGGGGGGCGGCAGCCCCCCCACACACAATAAATTTCTCATTATTTATCAGCTTTCATTTTTTGTATTTGTGTGTTTTTGTGCTTTATTGTGGTCGTACAGTTTAAAAAATGCATATTTTTGGGACTTTTCGGACTTTCCCGTTCCAAAAATACGCGTTCGGCTTGGGCGACAAAAAATGTAAAAAAATAAAATCGACTGCCCTTACTTAACTTCATTTTTTCATTTTCTGTATAAATTTTCAATGAAAGTTCTGCATGTTGTCATTTATATTATTTCACTGCATTGGAACCGCCATCTTGGTTCCGTCTCCCGTCGCCAATTTGGCGATGGGAGACGGAACCAAGATGGCGGTTCCAATGCAGTGAAATACAAGGGGCACCGTATATTGGGAATTAACCTAACTGTAGAGATTTATTTAGTTTTTGAGTATAGAATTCCAATTTTATAGAAGTGTTGAAATATTGAATATGAATATGAATATATAGTAGAATTTTGATTTATTGAATATTGTTGAAGTGTCACATAACTTGAGAGATGGATGAATTGTCGAATCAAAAAAGATTAGAGGCGTTGTTCTCGCCGCAGTAACTAGATTTTTGAACAAACTCGAAAACGAATTTGATCAGTTAAATACGGAAGAGCTATTAGAACAGAATTTAATTCAACTTTTGGATTTAATTAAACAAATAAAAGATTTAGACAAGGTAGTTCAGTCTCTTATAACAGAAGAGAAAGAATTTGATTCTGAGATTAATTCTGCTTTTGATTATAATAGTAAAATTACATTGTGGAATGCAAAGCTTTCCGCACAACTGAAAAGTATTTGTCGTAATGTTGATCGAAATATATGGGGTCAAGATGATGGTAGAACCAGCGAAAGCAGTGCTAGTGGAGTTTCATCAATCTCTCAAAATCATTTGAAAACTGTTAAATTACCTAAATTGAATATTGATAAATATTATGGAGATCCTTGCAACTGGCTAGAGTTTTGGAATAAATTTCAGAACGCAATCAATAAAAACGAAACTTTATCACTTATTGATAAATTTAGTTTTTTAAAATCTTTGTTAGGCGGTGTTGCCGCTAACGTAGTTAATGGATTCGCACTAACTGAAGAAAATTATAAAGAAGCCCTCTGCCTCTTAGAATAGAAATTCGGCAGAGAAGACCTGGTAATAAATGCCCACATGATCAGATTATTAAACTTATACCCTGTTAAAGATACAAATAATATAACTGGATTACGTAAACTTTATGACACCTGTGAGGTGCAAATTAGAAGTTTGGAATCGCTCAACGTAACCTCTGGAATGTATGGCCATTTATTATACCCTATTTTAATAAAATTAATTTCAGAGGAGTTATCCTTAGCATTTAATAGAAAACGATTGGATCAAGAAATGAATCAATTTGATGTTTCAGAATTATTGAAATTTCTTAAAATCGAAATAGAATGTAGGGAATCTTCCATTTTGTTTCAAAATTCAAATATTAAAAGAAAAAAAACCAGTCAGTCAGCATTCGGGTTCAAAATATCAACATACTTTTAGCTATAATAATTACAATGCTCATGAGACGTCGCGAAATCAAAGTCGTCCTTTCATTTCATCTAATGTAGAAAACACAGTTGAATATTTAGCGCCAATTTCAGAAACGGCATGCCTCTACTGTAAAGCAACAAACCACAATTCTGAGCATTGCAATAGCATAACTGTTGATGAAAAGAAGGAACTATTAAAGAAACAAGAGCGTTGCTTTCTGTGCTTACAGCAAAAACACAGAATAAAAGACTGTAGGAAAAAGGAAATGTGTGATATTTGTAATCATAAACATAATCGGTCTATTTGTTTTCAATTTGGCAAAACGATTGACGATAAAGTTGTTACCGCAGTTTCGCATTGCCAAGAAAATATTAAAAACAATTCGGTAGCAAAAAACCAGTCAGGAGTTTTATTGCAAACCTGTACTGCGATGATTAGATCTTCCTCAAACGAAGAAAAAGAACCTGTTAGGATTCTTTTAGATAACGGATCGATGAGAAGTTTTATTAATTGTACAATTTCTCAAAAATTAAAGCTTCCCGTAATAAGAACCGAAAAGCTTTCTGTTTATGCCTTTGGTGTTAAGGAAGCAACTCAAAAAATTTATGATGTTGTAAAAGTCCGTCTGGAAAATAGAGATGTGCCATCTTTGAACATTGAAATTGAAGCATTAGTTACAGACCAGATTTCGGCCGCTAACATACCAACCCCTGACCTAAACATATCTAAAAGCTATAAATATTTAAAAAATCTACAACTTGCGGATTCCTATAATTATAGAGACAATGAAATAGTTATTTTAGTTGGATCAGATTTCTATTTTAACATAGTAAGTGGCAGAATTAAACGATTAGATGATAAACTTGTAGCTTCAGAAACACTGTTTGGTTGGTGCCTTCTGGGAAGAGGGAGTGTAAATCATGAGTTGGTTAGTATGAAAGTTGCAGTTGAAGAGAAGACCATTTGTGATCAGTTGAAAGAGTTCTTTGAACTCGAAGGCATTGGAATCAGTGCAGAAGCTGATGCCAAAGATGAAATAGATGAGGAGGATAGATACTTTACAAGATTTCTTTGGAGCGAAAGCCACACAGCAGACGAGAACCTTCAAGAATACCGATTGACTCGAGTTTTGTTCGGGGTCACATCCAGCCCATTCCTGTTGAACGCTACAATTAAATACCATCTGAAGGGGTATGTAGAAATCTTTCCTCATACTTGTCAGTTGTTGCATGACTGTCTATATGTCGACGATTATATTTTCGGTGAAAAGACTATTGACATAGCACTCACTACGTGCCTACAAAGTCATGATATTTTTAAAGAAGCCAGTATGTATTTAAGAAAATGGAGAACTTCTCCAGAATTATTAGCTAAATTAAAAGCGCTTGGATTTGAAGCTGAGGACTTTGAGGACTCTTTTGACAAACCTTTAGTTCCTTCAAAAGTTCTGGGAGTTGGATGGAATCCTAAAAACGATGTGTTTTATTTTGATACTCAAAATATTGAAATATGCCTGTTTAAAGGGAACGAGACTAAAAGATATGTACTGCAAATTGCCGGTTGAATATTTGATCCAATCTGTCTTTTAGGTCCGTTCACAATTCGTATCAAATACTTACTACAAGAGATATGGTGTCTTGGGTTAGATTGGGATAAGAGTATACCAAAACAAACTGCTATGATTTTTAAAGAATGGTGTGATGACATAAAAAAGTTAAATGAAATTCGTGTACCCCGTTACTATTTTGTACATGCCTTAAATCAAGACATTGGCAATATTCAGTTGCATCTCTTTGCGGATGCATCTATCAAAGCATACGGGACAGTTGCTTATTTGCGTGCAAAATTGAAAGACAATACCGTTGTGATTAGTTTTGTTGCATCTAAAGGAAGGGTAGCCCCCTTGAAAACTTTATCCTTACCAAGACTCGAGCTAATGGGAGCCCTGTTGTCAGCACGGTTAAGCGACAAAATAATTAAAGGTTTAGAGTTTCCGGTTTCCAAAATTTTTTGGACGGATTCATCCATTACATATTTTTGGATAAAGGGCTCACCTGACAGATTTAAAGTTTTCGTAAAAAATAGGGTAAAGGAAATTCACAAATACACTAATCCAACTCAATGGGCTCATTGCCCTGGGAAAGAAAATCCGGCGGATTTGATTTCACGTGGACTCGCTGTGGCTGAATTAAAAAACAGTGATTTGTGGTGGCAAGGACCATCCTGGTTAAAACAAGACGAATCCACCTGGCCTAAGAACTTAGAACCATCTAAGGATTTAAGATGTGAAAAGAACCAACAGACACTTGAAATTAGAACAATTACAGTTTTAAATACAAACGTTTTAGATAAGAATCAGGACTTTGATAGTTTTATAACTAAATATTCCTCTTTTTCCAAATTGATTAGAGTAACTGCTTACTTAATTAGATTTAGTAATAATTGAAAACTTAAGCAAATGGATAGAAAAAAGGACAACTTAAGTGCAACAGAGTTACAAAATGCCACAAATGTTTTAATTAAGAGAATACAAGCTTCTGAATTCAGTACCGAAATTGAATGCTTGAAGAACTACCAACCTCTTCCAAGAAGTAGTAAGATTTTGTCGCT
This sequence comes from Dolomedes plantarius, assembly GCA_907164885.2. NCBI lineage: Eukaryota > Metazoa > Arthropoda > Arachnida > Araneae > Dolomedidae > Dolomedes > Dolomedes plantarius. The sequence continues at coordinate 144,393,181 of OU015498.1, read as the reverse complement.
AAACGTTTTTATTGACGGGAACGGATTTTTAAAGGTTGGCGGACGATTGAAGTTTTCTGAACTACAAGAATCACAAAAACATCAAAAACTCTTACCTAAATCACATCACTTTACTCAGCTACTCATTAACTATTACCATATCAAATCTTTGCACTCTAGAACACAAACCACACTTTATTTGATTCGCCAACAATATTGGATACCCTCTGGTCAAGATAGGGTGCGAAGAGTCATTAGTAAATGCTTGACATGCTTTAGATCAAAAACTCAAACTATTAACCAAATAATGGGTGATCTGCCTAGAGACAGAATTGTACCTTCTAGACCTTTTGAAAAAGTAGGTCTTGATTTCGCTGTACCTATCTTAACTAAACCAAATCTAAAAAGATCCAGAGTTATAATAAAATCATACATCGTTATATTTATTTGCTTTTGTACAAAAGCAGTTCACTTTGAGGTCGTATCAGACTTAACGACTGAAGCATTCTTAGCTTCATTGCGATGATTTGTGTCAAGACGTTCGAAACCATCTCTCATTTGGAGTGATAACGCCACCAATTTTAAAGGTGCTAAAAATATTTTGAATTCCTTATTTCAAATTTGCAAGTCTAATCCAGTACAGAATTTCAGCTCTGAAGAAGGCATTCAATGGACTTTCACACCACCTGCATCACCTCATTTCGGAGGCTTGTGGGAAGCCAACATAAAATCAATGAAGAGAATACTCCTGAAAATTGCAAAAACCACCAATTTAAATTTCGAGGAGTTAAATACAATAGTAGTTCACATAGAGAGTATTCTTAACTCTCGTCCCCTGTGTCCAATGTCTGCGGACCCCAACGATCTACAGCCATTAACTCCAGGGCATTTCTTAATTGGTGCCCCTATTGCGTCGTTTCCTGACCCTCATACTGCTCCAGATTCCTTTTCTCCTTCCTCTAGGTGGGGCTTGATTCAAGAGATGAGGAAAAAGTTTTGGGACAGATGGACCACAGAATATTTAAACCAGCTGCAGACAAGACCGAAGTGGACCCAAAGACGACAAAACCTAGAGGTAGACCAACTTGTACTGCTAAAGGAGCCCTGCAAGACACCCTTGGAATGGAAGCTTGCCAGAGTCATTGGAGTTCATCCTGGAGCTGACGGAGTGGTACGAGTACTGGACTTAAAGACATCTAAGGGAACCTTCCGCCGAGCGATCACGAAGGTTGTGCCCTTACCCATCAGTGAAGATGTTGGACAGCCGTCCAACGGTGGCCGGGATGTTCCAGTCTGATCATCTCCGGACTTTTCCTTCTTCGATTATATTAACTCTTTTTTATTTTTAATCATAAACTGTTCGCAATGTAATTCTACTAACAGCTGCTGTAGTGAATTGTAGTGCGAGATTTCTATAAATAGATCACTTCCTGTATAGCGCGCATGCGCATTGATTTTCAACATTTCGATTCTCGCGTTAAGTAATTTTTTGTCACTTCGAAAGGGTGCTTCTTACTAAGAGCACATTCTATTTTCATTAAATGTTATTCTTAATATTAATTCTGTAGACTTTCGTTTCTTTTGTCGTTTGATAGAAACTTTTAACCACTGAACCTCAGGTTGACTACTTCCAGACATTTTAGGATCTTTCTCGTGATATAAATTTTATAATCATCCAATTATTATTTTAAATGCATACTTTAAAGAATGTTTAAAAAATTGGTTTAAAAATTTAATTTAAAAAAATCTAAAAAGAATTTTTCAAAAGTCTCTGTTAGTGCACCCATACACTATAAGGAGAATCGCCATGCAAAATTTTAGCCCTTTAGGTCCAGCGGTTTGGTCTGTGCGTTGTCAGTCAGTCAATCAGTCAGGTATGGAACTGTTTTGTATATATAGATAATGTGTATTGGTGTGTGTGTATGTAAGTAATAATAACGCCACACCAATTTTAATTCTGTTCCATTGATTTTCCATGTTGCTTTGAAAAAAAAATAAGTTGTTGCATAATTGTGTATGATTACCATTGACTCTTGACAAATGTTTAAAAACTTTCAGACCACTGTCATGGGAGAAAAGTTGTGGAAGAAAGAATGTTTTGAAAGCTTGATTTTTTTAGACTATTTTATTGTCTGTGTCCTTGTGAAATGTAGTCAATCAGAGCAGCAGAATATTCAGCCCTCTGCCTTGCAGCATCCCTTTCAATTATTTAGGTACTGCAAATTGTTGTTCTCGAAGAGTTCTCTTCAGATTTCTAGGATTAAACCTTGGATTAATTCGAGAAGAGTTAACAAGATTTTAACAAGGGCCATATCAACATTATCTTCTTGGGAAAAAATTGCTAGTTAAAAGAGCGTTCTTGTTCCTGTTCACTTAATTCAAATTGCGTCGATGACAACTTGTTTGAATTCTTGATTTTGTGTTACTGATTATAGTGAAGATAATTTTCCAACCAGTAGTTCCTGGTGCAAAGATTTTCTCCTTTTTTTCCTTCTGGATTTGAAATGCGTGACCAGGCTTATGATCTGCTCATCAGAAGAAGAAATTTACTGCTTTGTTTAAAAACGAAAAGTTGATATTTTTCTTTAAGTTGATTACAGTAACTTGAAGGTCAAATAAGAGCCCTAGAATAATACTATCTTATATAATTGATGTTCAAGCGAAATAAATTAGATAACTAATTCCTACTACAACTTTTTCAGTAATTCAATTATTCTAAAACGTTTCAAGGCCATGCATCTAAAAATGCAGTACTAAAAGTAGAATAAAACAAATATTGTCACAGAATAAAACACATTTTTTTAATTGTGGGACATGATTAGCCAAGGCTTAAATGCTCAAAATTATGTTCCATTTGTTATTCCTCATTAAGTTTCAAATTACCAAGATGCAATATGTTTTCATTTCATTTATACCGAATATCGGCAAAATGAGGAACACATTTTAGGGCTTCTTATTTTTAAAATATCGAAAACAAAGCTATTAGAATAGTTTATATTTATGAATATGTGTAATGTAAAAGTAATTTTAAATTTATAAAAATTAAAGCTCAAATTTTATAAATATAAATGTTAAATATGAAATGTGAATTTGCAGCATTTTAATCAGAATACTTTATGAATTTTTTCAACAAAACATTATGAATTAAAGATTAAGAAGCCAATTTTAAGCGTGAAACTTTGATTCCTTTAATGTTTTAATCGCAGTGGGTGCACAAAAGTCCTTAAAAGCATTTAGCTCTTTGTAACCTTATATGAAGGAACAAATCAGTTTAGACAACAATCAATGAGATTTACTTGAATGTATTTATAAACTTCGCTTTACTCTATGAATTGTTACAGTGATCGATGCCACCGCCAAAATTCCTAGTGGCCTATTGAGCGGTTCGTTGATGGACTTCGGAGATTTCGACCAATGCCTCAAAATTAGAGTTCCTGAAACTTCCAGAAATTCACAGAGCGATAAGGAGAGGTTTCGAGGACGTTATTGTACAATTAACTTGCAGTCTCACCTTTTTATTTCGTTATGGCGAAGGCTGAAAGAACAGAATTACACAGATCCCTATGGAGAACCTCCAGAACTGGTTTGTATATTTATATGTGTTTCACAAATACGACCGTAATTTCTACCCGATATTACGCATCGTTCTAAAATGAAGGGTCGAGGCCAAAACTCAAGAAAGAGACGAATCTACACAGAAACACATTTTATCACTTCACTAGACGCACCACACACATACATGTTACACAGACCACAGACAGAAGCGGGATTCGCAACTCACTCTGCGCCTTCCCAGCAAGCACTGCGTCGCCCCCTACATAAACATACATAAAACATTCTGGCGACTATTGCTGACAGGCTAAAGGAAATGTACGAGAGAGGCCTCATTTCTGATATCCTCCCACCTTGAGTTTACTGAAGGTAAACTCAACAACCAATCAAAAAAATTAAAATATTCAATGACACTAAACATAATTACATAATATGCACTAAAACTAATAATTATCAATCAAAATATAAAAAAGGCAAAAGTTAAAAAATGTTCAATCATAAGACAATCTATCAGAACAGTCACTTTTCTTCCACATTTTGTACGAAGTACTGGTTCATAAGGTAATGTTTTGTCGATCTCTAAATGAAACAGTCTTTGTATTGGTCTTAACAGTTCACCAAACTCAGTCTTTACACGGGCAACTCTGTTTTGGCCGTCTTTTCCAGGAATCAACTCTAATACTCGAGCTAATGGCCAATAGGTACGTTTCTTACTGTCACTCTCCAAAAGCACAATATCGCCTACAGCTAGGGATTTGATTTGTGCTCGATGTAAAGTCCTTTGTTGCAACTGGCCAAGAAATTCTATACGGAATCTTTCACGAACATGGCTTCTGACCTGTTGCCTGTATCTGATTCTTCTATTCATTTCTTGAGTGTCGATTGTGTCTATATCCTCAACGTCGGAAGACCTTATTTCTTGTAAGAACATAGCCGGAGTCAATGGTGTCAAACTGTCTATGTCTTCTGTCACATATGTTAGGGGTCTCGCGTTTACTATTTGTTCACAATCGCAAAGGAGGGTGTTAAGTTCTTCATAGGTTAATGAGGCTCTTCCTAGAACTTTTCTCAAAATTCTTTTCAGCATTTGGATCAGCCGCTCCCACCAACCTCCCCACCAGGCTGCTGTAGGAGGGTTAAATTTCCAGCGAATTCTGCGAAGAGCTGCAGCGGTAGAAATTTGATTCCAGTCTAATTCCGAAAAGGCTTTATCTGCCCCGACAAAATTTGTACCATTGTCGGAGTAGATCGTCGTTGGCCTACCTCTTCTGGCTATAAACCGCCGCAATGACTGGAGAAAAGCTTCGGTGGACAGAGATGTAATCAGTTCGAAGTGCACCGCTCGGTACACAGCACAGGTGTACAATACGACCCATGCCTTCTGTTTACTCTTTAGATACAAAGGGCCCGCTAGATCTATGCCAACGACCTGAAATACTGCTGCGTCTTGGACTCTCTCTGGGGGTAATGCTACTGGCACTGTCTCCATTTTCCGAGCGCTGAATCTCTTACAACGCACACATTGTCCAACCACTGTCCGAATAGTTTTCCTGGCCTTTATGATCCAATATTTCTCCCTCAGGTGTGTCATCAATAGGGAGACCCCTGCGTGTAATAATTCTTGATGTTTCCAGGAAATCAACAAATGAACAACTGGATGATCTGATGGCAAAAGAACTGGATATTTGAAACTTTCCGTATCTTGTCGATACATGACTTGCGTTTTTACTCTAATTATTCCAAACGCATCAACAACTGGTCTAAGAGGTCGTATTTTATCTTCACTAGATTTGTCAAAAGCTTCTCTTTGAATCAAAGAAATGAGCACTCTTTCAGAATTCTCTATCTCATGGCATGTAAGATTAGGTTCTTTAAGGACATTTTTCTTCCCAGAATTGTTAATGAATCGATATATCCAAGCTATAAGCCGTATTATTTTATTGTAAGAAGAGAAATATCTGTAGTACCACGCATCAGGCTCTATACTTTTAGCATGGGCTGTCACTGATGTCTTACGTATTTCAGAATTTATCTCTAATTCGTCAGGTGATTCATTACTTTGTGGCCAAATTGATTTTGGTTCTTTAAGCCATGCTGGTCCCTCCCACATTTCAGATTTAGAAATTGCTCAATAGAACATCCTCTTGATGGGAGGTCAGCCGCATTAAATTTTCCCGCAATATGATGCCAATCGTCTTTCTGGGTCAGTGATCTGATCTCTTGAACGCGGTTCCAGACGAACGTTCCCCATCTGTCGTCTCGTTGGATCCAACTCAAAGCTGTTGTAGAGTCACTCCAATAAAAGATCTTTAGGTTTGGTATTCTTAGATCAGCAATGACTTGACTTGCCAATCTGGCTCCTATACAGCAGGACAAAAGTTCTAACCGTGATATTGTTATGTTCTTAAGAGGAGCTACTCTTGCACGTGACTGTATTAACTTCACTTCAGTGAGATTATTTGTCTTCACCCTCAGAAAAATGCAAGTGGCATACGCCCTTCCACTCGCGTCACAGAATACGTGAAGACTGATATCTTTATCCTCAGGATGATCTAAACCTATATAACGCTGAATCTTGATGTTAGAAATCAAATGCATTTCCTGAACCCACTTTAAAAATTGTTTAGCCAAATGTTCAGGGATTATCTCATCCCACTTCAATTTCAATTTTCACCACTCCTGAATAATCAATTTTGGAAGGAGGGTCACGGGAGAAGTGAATCCGATGGGATCAAAAACTTTATGTGCAAATGAGAGAAGAGCCCGTTTAGTTGCTATGACTTGCCCCTCCCCATGCGAATCAATTTTGCATGTAATCGTATCAACTTTTAAATCCCAATTTAGCCCCAAGACAGCTACAGAATCATTAGATTCCAAGTGGTCTGTTTCCACTGGACAATTTGACTGCCATCCTCGAAAGTTGAATTTTGCCATTGACAGTAACGATCTTGATTCCGAAATAAATTTATTTAACTCTTCAACTGTGTTAAAGCTGCAAACACAGTTGTCAACATACAGCGATTCTCTTAATTTTTCTGCTGTAGAAGCGAAATGATTGGGAGCATTTTCTAAATGGTGATTCAGTGTGGCAGCTAATAAAAATGGACTGCAATTGACCCCAAAAACCACACGTTTATGTCTGTAAACTATAAACTCCCCTTTAGCTTCATCTTTCCACAAAAATCTCAAATAGTCTCTATCTCTTTCTGTAATACCGATTTGCAAAAACGCCTTTTCAATGTCTGATACTGCTCCAACGGGGTACTTCCGGAAACGATTTAATAGTGAAGGAATTATTTCAATTAAGTTTGGTCCCTTATCCAGACAGTCGTTTAGTGAAGGGGACCCTTTGATGTGAGCCGAGGCATCAAACACTGGTCTCACCTTCGTGGTCTCACTCGAATCTTTAAATACAGGCCTGTGTGGCAAATAATGAACTTGAGACTCTTTATTATCAGCAACTACTTCGATAATTCCTCGCTCTAACTACGTATCAAATACCTCAGTGTAAACTTCGGTTTTATTTGAGTCCGATAGTTTTCTTTGCGTGGTAGCAAGTCGTTTTTCGGCCAGTTCTCTATTATTCGGCAAACGGGAGTTATCTAGGACCCAGGGCAAAGCAATTTCGTATCTTCCACTTGGTTTCACTTTCACGGTATTCTTAAAATATTGCATGGTTTCTTCATGCCTTTCTGACTTTGTTTTAGATTCTACTGGGTCCGTAATGCCTAAAACATCTAATTTCCACAAATTAGCTGCAGAGCTTTCATTTACTAGCAACGACATGACCGTCAGTGAATCCCTATTATCTGATTTATTTGCGGGAATCTTACCCATTAATGTCCAACCTAAGTGTGTCTGAACAGCAACCGGACCAGATTTTAGAATTTTAATATTCCCGGTCAACAACTTTCCCGCAACATCGGCTCCTATCAACAATTTAATATCATTTATGATTCCAAATGAATTATTTTCTAGATCACTAACCGTTATACCAAAATCATTTAGTTCAGATAACCATGGACCATTCGGTACTCTTCTCACATCTGAACAGATGACAAGCTCATTCAAACAAAAAATCTGACAATTATATTCATTATTAACACTATTTAAATTTACTTTATACAAGTGATGTAACTTTTCTTTTGTCTCAACACCACCAAATAACTTATGAATCAATTTCGATTCCCCACAACTATCATACCCTAAAAATTTGATAATATCTTCCGTTATATAGGACTTTTCAGAACCGGAATCAATGATAGCTCGCACCAGTTTTTCTCTGTTACCATTTTTGACACGTACAATTATGGTTTGTAACAGAGTGTTAGAACTTTTAACCTGACTACATAAAACATTATCAGAACTCTCTACTTCTGGTTTCCTATCTTCTGACACCGAATTATTCGTTTTGATATTTTGGCATAGAATTGTTAAATGCCTTCTATTGCATATAACACATTTAACTTTAGCTCTACAATCACAAGAAATATGATTTCGTTTTAAACAAACAAAGCATACTCTCTTTTTCAACACAATATTCATTTTGTCTTCGTAAGAGAGAGAACTAACTTTAAAACATTTCTCTGATGAATGCAATTGATCACAAAAGATACAATATTCGTTATATTTCTTAGTAGAGAATTTATCTTTAAAAGTGTTACCAACAATTAAATCATTCGCAGTAGCTACATTAAATTTATCAGATCTAATATCAGCTTTATAATGTTTTTTAGAGTTATCAAAACCAAAACAAGTACGAGCTAACATAATTCGCTCTTCAGATATTACTTCATTTTTCAAAAATTCAAGAATAGATTTTAATTCATTCTTACCTGTATTCAACTTCTCCCGCTCCCTTTCCCAAATTCTCAAAATATCGTAAGGAAGACATGATTCGACGAGCGGAAATAATATACTGGCAAACTTATCTTCTGTGACTCCGAGGGATTCGAGCGATCGAAGTTTTGTTTCTAAACTATCATACAACGATGATATGTTGAATTCTTTTCCCCGTATGTTGTTATTGTTTAAAACCAGCTGTAAAAGATCTCTGACTAATATTTGAATTAAAATTTCATCATGGCCGAATCTATTTTTCAAATGTTCTATTGCCTTAGAGTAGTTTTCTGCAGTCGTGGGAAAACTATCAACTATCTCCCGAGCTTTCGATTTTGGAACCATTGCTTGGATCAAATACACGAATTTTGTGTGGTTGTCTAATCTCGAGTCTTCATGTATTTTCACAAAAGTATTCCAAAAGCTGAGCCATTCACGAGGATTTCCATCAAATAATTTTAATGATAATTCCGGTAATCTCATTGCCTGTTTAACTTCAAGATGATTTTCCGTTCTCACTATTTCTGGCACTTGTACTTTCGATTTTGACATAATCTTCTTCACTTTGGATTTGCAACTTATAAATTTGTCAACATATGCTTCACAAGCCTCAAATTCTTTGTTATATATATCTTGCGAAGCACTATCCTCTAATAATTGATTAAGAATATCATCATCAGCTTCACGAATCCTGTTGAATTTATCCTCTAATTGATCAAATAACGACTCTAATACTTCTGTATCGGGTTCTCTACTTTCCAGTTCTTTGTTCAAAGATGTGAAAACTCGAGTAAACGCTGTTCTAAGTGGTGTTCGTCTAGACTTTAAAATCTCCATGGCAATATTCAAACTTTAATTTTCCGCTCTTTCACTTTTAAATTCCTCGAGCCCCTGTTTCGGGCGCCAATAATTTCACAAATACGACCGTAATTTCTACCCGATATTACGCATCGTTCTAAAATGAAGGGTCGAGGCCAAAACTCAAGAAAGAGACGAATCTACACAGAAACACATTTTATCACTTCACTAGACGCACCACACACATACATGTTACACAGACCACAGACAGAAGCGGGATTCGCAACTCACTCTGCGCCTTCCCAGCAAGCACTGCGTCGCCCCCTACATAAACATACATAAAACATTCTGGCGACTATTGCTGACAGGCTAAAGGAAATGTACGAGAGAGGCCTCATTTCTGATAATGTGTGTCTATTCATGTACGGATTACTGATTGCATGTATTTGCTGATTTTGAAGGTAAAATTAATATTAAAAGACTCCTAATTTCAAAAATAGAGATTTTTTACAAAGTCAGGACTGCTTTCAGGAGCAGAAAATATTTTCCAGCAATATAAAAAAAAATTCGTCAGTGGTTTCCATTTTTTAAAAAAACTGTATTTTTTTATTAGGATATCTAGTGCAAATTGAAATGTTCAAACGTTTTGCAACTTCAAAGTTTCGACAAAATGGTTACAAAAATAATTGTATTTTACACAATCGAAGGATTAATTGCAGGTAAAAACAAAAATTCACCTTAAGTGTGCCCGGTACTAACCCTACTTGATTCGCTCACCTCAGTGTAAACCTATAGAGAAAATTCGTTTACTATTTACAACTATATAAATGCTGGTAATCTAATAAAAATGGTATTTCCAGACCGTTTGAACTTTTATGGCCCTTGCAACAGGATTTTATAAATTTCGTCCACCAAAGGAATTGAGGAGCGTTAAAAGCACTCTGTACAAAATTTTTTCCCAATATACAATAATTTAAATTTTAAAATATATCTTAAATTTTTCTCTAAAAACGAAAAATACACCAAGGTGTAAAATTTCTCTTTCTATTACGGAGTACTTTGTTTAAAGTAAAATCTTTAGATTTAAGTCGGCAATCCTTGGACACATTTTCTCCATAGGATAACACTGAGGCGTGCGAATTCAATACTGTTAGTACGCAGCAACCTTAAGGACCTTTTATAACAGTTTGTTTTTGTATTATATCGTTATCCTAATTATATCTTCAGGTTTTTGTAATAACGGATGGAATATGCATATCATATGTTACGAAGGAAATTTACTTATAATAACTATATATATAATTTTAATAATAATAAGGATGTTTTATTATTAATTATATTATTATTTTAACAATTCAAAGAACAGTCTTTTCGGTAGTTAACAGTCCCGTAGCCGGTCACCATCCGGCGATGAATATCTGCCGGTTTAACTTCTTCCTTAGTCAGAAGACTGAGAACACCCCGCTGCTTCTCAATTGTCGAATTTTGCAATGTGACCAACGCCATGATGTCCTCACACGCACTGCTGCGTCAATTGGATTAAAGACACAACTGCCTGCTCCTGTGTCATGTGCGGGCGCTCGAGCACTCGTGCAACCACGCTGACACTACATTCGTGTCCCTAGATGTCTCACTACGTTATCCCATAGCAGCATATTCAAATTTCAACCAGTTTGGTTGCTATGCCGTTTCGTACCTTTTCATTTGAACACCCCTCATATATAAACAGGGTGCTGCCGATTTCGACCGACAAATTCAGAGGGGTGATAGTAGTCTTCAATACGAGTAATAATCACATAGGAATGTATGACCGGAAACGCAAACCTTACGCTGGAGGTCGCTGTTTACTTAATCGGACCATACCTCTTAGCAACCCCACTGGATGGCCGGAAATATCGCATTTTTCTGGAGGAGGTAGAAAACTCAAAAATAAAACAGGATCACATAGGAATGTATGACCGGAAACGCAAACTTGGTCAACAAGAGGATGAGCAAAGATGCAGAAATGTTGACTTTTCAATATATATATATATATATATATATATATACATATATATATATATATATATATATATATATATATATATATATATATACATTTGTAAGGTTAACATATGATTCGATTCACAATAATCGAACTTTTAGGTGAATAAAGTTATAGAAGCCGCTTAGGATACGCTCAAAGTTTACGTGGCAGCACTGCTGGTTGACTTTCAAAGTATCTGTGAGTATTTCACATTGTATTTTCATTGCATGAATGGTTATACTAGGAAATATATTGAATTCTATAAATGTTATATACCTCCTACTAGAAGTACGCATTACTTACGTTGGAAAGAATATATATATATATATATATATATATATATATATATATATGCAAATATTTTAACAAACATTGTTATTATGTAAGAACTGTGTTTGAATGAAATTGCTTAGAGTGCCACTTCAAGATATACATACCCAAAGTTAGGGACAAGTGAGAAAAACTCTATATATTCCATAATCATATACTTTTGCCGTTCGAAATGTTTCTTATACTGCAGAAACTTTCACCCTCTCTCTGGGGCCAGTTATCCTCCAAAAATTGCACATCACAAACTTTAATTTTTTATATAATTAAAATTTCTCCTTTTCTCGCTACGCAACACCTATAATCCACCCTCGTTCATCTTGAATTTCAGCACTGATTATATTTTAGTTCTTTTATTCAGGTGCAGATGCTTGTTAACAAAGTGGGAGTCGGCATAAAAGAGTTTGGATTTATCTTTGGTATATGTATCCCATCTTCGTGCTCCGAAGTTGACGTGCAAAGAATTTTTGATGCCGGTAAGTAATCAGTCGTTATTTCATTTACCTTTCGCATACATATAAAGAAGCATTGTACAGATTTTCTCTTTTTCTCTTACATGTTACAAAATATTTACGGTTCCATCTTTGAGCTTTAATAATTAATAAACAAGAAATCTCTTTCTTTCAGTCGAAGTTTTAAAATTTTAATTGAACTAACATGGTACTTGTTGTTAAGCCTTAGACTTAATCTAGGATTTTATCCAGAAATTACAAAGTGAATATTTTGTCAAATAATTTTAAAAGCATTATTCCATGTAAAACGTAAATCATTAAAACCGATTTTGTAAACTACTCTTTTCGAATTCCTGTACTAGAATGCAATTTATAGAATACACATAGGAGAAACACCTGGCTTCTTAAAATTAACATTAAATAATCATTAGTGTATAAAATACTGAGGGTGTTTCACACATTTTTGCAATGATTTTGACTTTCTCTTTCATTCAAATTTAAGTGAACAAAAATAAAACCTAGCTGACATCAATTCGAAATGGAGTTTTATTATCGTCTGCATCATTAAAAATGTTCATTGCTTTAAAATGTCGCTGGAAAATAAACAATGGATCGAAGGCTATGTACACATGAGAGCGTTGCAACGCGCGTTGAAGCGCGCGTTAGAAAAACCGAATGTGTACACTAGTAGCGTTAACGCCACTTTGACCGCCAGTATAGCTATGGAAGTTGAAGAGGCGGCATGTGTTTGGATTTTGTACCGTAGGTATAAAGCACAAAGACGAAGGTAAAGAAAATACTGGGTACATCCGATTTTAAATGACAGATTGACTCACGATTTTTGTAACACTTTACCTGAATCTAAGAAAACATGAGCCCAAGTTTTTTAACTATTTAAGAATGTCGATTGCATCCTTTGACGAGTTATTAGAAATAGTTAAGGATGACCTGGTTCCTAATGAGAACGTTGTAAGGGATAGTATTTCTTCAGAAGAAAAACTCGTAATCACATTGAGTAATGAAAACATTTTCTATATTATGTACCCTTTATGTACCACATTATGAATTAATAAACGAAAACTCACGTAAATTTTTATTTATGTTAATTCAATACTAACTAACAAATAAATGTAAAAAAATTACTCACCTTCTTAAAATTTAATTAATTACTACTAGTCAATTGAAGTGGTACTTTAAAGTACCGACAGTATTATCCCAACAAACACAGAGGCATCGGGCCGGGGTCGGAAGGTTCCGGCCAGCCGATTTCACCACTGCCGGGCCGGCGCATTAGGTCAGTATCGTTTCCGTCACGGCTGTGTCCTCTCGCCCGCGACTACCCCGTCGACTGCTGGGCCGCTTCCGGTAGGATTCGAGCCATCGTTCATCCGACTGCGAACCGTTAGGCAGCCGCGATTAAGCCATCGATGCGGACAGATTGCCGGAGCGTAACCGGAGGTTGACGGGCCGGTTACGGGAGCAATAATTGGTGTCGACATACCGTCATCTACCCATCTCGTAAACAGCAATGTGCCGTAGGTCCGGGCATCATGCCAGCATTCTACCAGAATCGGACTGCCGGCAGTTTTTCAAAGTTTTGCGTAGGACCCTTTCGTTTATATGCTTATTTTTATTATTTATTTCATTGACGATTAACCTCTGATATCAACCCTTTCACTTTTATTATTATTATTATTTTTTTGCCTTCATATTTCTAGTATTCTTTCCAGTTTTTCCTTATGTATTTTTAGGTATTACCAAATACTGATCTTTGTTATTACCTAAAAATTTGCATATGAATCACAAGTTTACTTGTTAGAACAAAACCTTATTTTGTATTAAGATACATTTACCCAAATTTGAAAGTTAAGATAACATTAATACCAACCATTAAAGCTAAATCATCTTTCCATTCGATCTAAGGTTCCAGTTTGTTTTTTTTAAATTTAGAATGAGATTATAGTATGTAAAACAGTACTACTTTAATAATTAACCCCAAAAATTTGTACTTCCCCAGTATAAAATTTATTAACATAATTTGATAAATTTATAAACATAAATTTGATACATTCATTTTCAAACCTGAGTAATGTGTAGTGTGTATGATGAAACCCATCTTTGTGAGCTTGTGAAAACTTGCTCAGAAGAATTTATTTAAATTATTTTTTGGTGTAGAGTTAATAAATGCTCTACAGATAAGAAAATTATTTTTTGCATAGTTTTGTGAATTAAAGAGTAATTCATTAAATTCTTATAAGTCATTTAAAAAAAATATTTTCTTTTATATTATATTGGAGTTTCAATATCCAACACTTGATAGTACTATTTTTGAGAAATAGTACTATGATAGTAATATCTTCTATTGTAATTTTGAGAAATAATTATAGACACACATGTTTTTAAATACAGAAAAGAGCTGGTTTAAAGTAAAAATAGTTTATTTAGAAAGTACATAGCACATTTACACAATTTTTTTTCTATATTTTCTACAAAACAGGATCCTTTCGCTGTACCTCTGGCTCCACCTTTACAGCATCTAGGGAAAAAAAAGAAAGAGAAAATCAGTTCATAAATTTATGTGAAAGGAAAATGACTCCCATCCCCTGATATAGTTTATGAATCAAAAGAATTTATTTAAATTATTTTTTGATGTAGAGTTAGTAAATGCTCTGCAGATAAGAAAATTATTTTTTGCATAGTTTTGTACATTAAAGGGTAATTTATTGTTGTAAAAATAGTTGATTGTTGAAAGTAGTTGAAAAAATTCATTGTTGATAAAGTAGAATTAAATAAATCCAATTAGGAAATATAAATTCTGAGACAGGGGTTTAAAAAAACTTGATATAAAACAGCACCCAACACATGAGTGCAGTTTTAAATCTGTTGTCATTTTATTGATAACTACTTCCAAGAAGTAAATTCCTACCACATTTTTTTTGTAAAACCATTTACATACTGTAAAAACTACATCATGTAAAAAATATTTACTTGAATAAATAAATATACTAATAGAAAATACACTACTGGCCAATGTAAATGCAACACCCTGAAGGAACCATGCAAATAACATGAAATTTACAACATGCATTAGCGGAGGTGAGATATGCAAATGATTAGAATTTCAGCGCAGACGCACATCACGCGCGCCTGTGGCGCCACTTCAAAGCGCTATTTGGAGATTTCGACGATTTCAAGTTCGGCAATTGTGATTTTCTTGTGGTTTTTTCAAAAAACGATCAATTATGCCTCGTCGAAAACAGCGATCATCTTTTGATCAAGTATCCGAGTTCGACAGAGGAAAGATAGTGGCCTACCGAGATTGTGGATTATCTTTCAGGGAAATCGGTACACGACGTTGGACGAAACCAAACAACTGTAATGCGGATATGTTATCGTTGGATGCAGGAGGGTACGACGGACCGGCGTGTTCGATCGCATCCACCTCAGCTCACCATTTCACATGATGACAGGCAAATTGTGCGCATGGCAGTGACGGATGGCTCAGTCACATCATGAACCATAGCACAGCACATGCAGTCTGTAACGCATCATCCAGTGTCTGCGCGTACCATTCGACGCCGTTTACAGCAGAGTGGTCTGTCCGCTAGACGGCCATTGCTTTGTATACCCTTGACGCAGAACCACAGACGCCTCCGCCGCCAATGGTGCTATGACAGAAGAATGTGGACGGCAGAATAGAATGAAATTGTCTTTACTGACGAGTCACGCTTCTGTCTGCAACACCACGATGGTCGCATTCGAGTCTGGAGACATCGTGAAGAGAGGATGCTGAACAGCTGCGTTATGCACCGCCACACTGGTCCTGCACCGGGTATTATGGTATGGGGCGGTATTGGATATTACTCTCGCACACCTCTAGTACGCATTGGCGGTACTTTAAACAGCCAGCGCTACATCTCCGAAGCGTTGGAGCCAGTTTCCTTCCTTACCTTCAGGGCTTGCCCACAGCCATATTTCAACAGGATAATGCGCGACTACACGTGGCACGCATTGTCCAACGGTTCTTCGTCAATCGCCAGATTGAATTGCTTCCCTTGCCGCCTCGCTCTCCGGATCTTTCGCCGATAGAAAACATGTGGTCCATGGTTGCTCTACGATTGACACAGATTCCATCCCCAGCTGCCACAGCAGATCAAATTTCGCAACGTGTGGAAGCTGCTTGGTCTGCTGTACCCCAAGAACTCATCCAAAGTCTCTTTGAATCAATGCCGAGACGTGTGGCAGCGGTGATCTCCAACAATGGCGGCTACTCTGGCTACTGATTTTGGCAGGAACCACACTTCACAGAAGTCTATAAATTTAATCATTTGATACTTGGTCAACATGTTATCTACAAAATAAATTTTGTTGTGATATCTCTTGTCTTCCTTGGTGTTGCAATTTGGGTGGCCAGCAGTGTAGTTATAAAATATTTGTTAAAGAGTATTCCCCTTTTCACTAAATTTCTCTCTGTACAGTAGAAAATCCAACCATGTCGATTAATTTGTTATTATAGATATAAATAAAATAGGGTAGATTGCCTTGATAAGAGTACAATAATAAGTTTTTAATGTTGAGCATAATTTCAGCTCAACATTGAAAGCTGAATGAGAGACTTGTCTAGAATGACACCAAAATTTCCTCTTCACTATTGACAATAATGCTGTTGAAAGTAGAGAAACACAAGAATAAAGATTGAATGCTAAGTAAAACATTAGCATACAAAATCTTAAATTTCTAAATTTGATTACAACATGCCCTAGAGAGCATTAATACAGATGCTAGGTCAGATTTAGAAATTTAAGATTTTATATAGTATTCAATCTTCATTCTTGTGTTTCTTTACTTTCAATGTGAGAGTGATTCTCGATAGTGAAGAGAAAATTTTGTTGTCATTCTAAACAAGTCTCTCAGTCAGCTTTCAATTATTGTACTCTATCAAGGCATTCTAATCTATTTTATTTATATCTGTAATAACTAATGATTTAATTGACAGGATTGAATGTCGTACTGTACTCAGAAATTTAGTGAAAAGGGTGAATACTCTTTAACTAATCTATTACTATAATAATGAATAAAGTAAACATTTTTTATATGATGTAGCTTTCACAGTAATTGGTTTTACAAAAATTGTGGTAGAAAGTAATTTGGGATACTAACTTCTGCATAGTATTTTAATAGAGCATATCTTTTGTTACTTAATTGTCAAATTATGGTGGAGATCTGTGTATAAAATATTTTTTATTTGTGAGCAGCTGTTATTAGGGATAACCACAGTAAAAAATTATTCAAAATATACTATTTAGATTCAGTAATTACTAAACAATTGTTATGATATATTGTTTGATTAGTCTAGGTTAATTTGAAAAATGAGGTGGGTAATATTGACTAGCTGTCAGTGTTGAGTGAAATGGCATAGATTATATTATAAAGCGTGAAGAAACACTTAGACTTTTTGAACCAAGCTTCTAACCCAAATTTAAGTTTTTAAAAAAATATTTTGCTAATGAGAGTATTTTCACAGATCTTAACAATGGAATAGAAAACCCGTATAGTCAACAAATTCATGGATAAACGATTCAGGTCTAAAAGCAAAAAGCCTGGTTTCTGTATACTGTTGTAACATTATTATTATAAAAGTATACAGAAACCAGGCCTTTTGCTTTTAGGGCTGCATCTTTTATCCATGACTTAGTTGACCATACAGGTGTTATGCTCGATTCTTTACATCCATGAAAATATTTTCAATTTTAAAAGTTTTATTAAATTTTTTTTTTTAATTCTGGTTAGAAGTTCGGTTTGAAAAGTTAAAAGTATTTTACTGCACTTTGTAAAATAATCTATGCCACTGCACTCAACTAGAGAATAAAATTAAGTTTTAGCAGTAAATTTACTTGAAGTAACATTACATTAACCAAAAGGTATTAAATACATGACTTTTTTAAATACCTCATTGAATCTTGTGTATTACCAGCAGTAATATTAGACACTGTCCAACAGACTTTCTGAAATGAATAAAAATAAATATATAATAACACAAGGCAAGCTGTTAAATTATAATCAGAAAAATTTCTCCTCACATGAATTTTCAAATCAGATTGAGTGAAAATTACACATAATGGAATATGCACTGAGCATATAATTTAATACCAAAAATTGCCTGGTGATTAAAAGTTGAGAAGTAATCAGACTTTCAATGTGCTGAATATGTTTAGCACAATATTTAAATAAGACTTTAATATACATGAACTAGATTACTACCTCACAAAACTTCCAAGAAACAATTTCAACTAACTATTGTATAACTTTCCATATAATTTGGCTTTCCATAAAACTCCAACTGATGTTCAGAATCAGTTGAGTTATTTTTCAGGCACAACTTTATCAACATATTTAATTATGAAACTTTGAGAAAGTAAAGACAATTTACAATGCATTTCCCCCCATTTTTTAAACAGCTAAACAAGATGCTCAGTGGAATTTTAAAAAATTTAGTACAATCAAATATTTGACAAGGCAATAAAAGAAATTCTAAGCATAATGCAACAATTTAAAGAACAACATAAAACAGATGCTGTCTATGATTTTTTTCATTAACCCAAAGCTCATGCTTAACTTGAAGAGTTCAGAATCAATGGGGAGAAAAAAAAAGTACTAATCAGAATTTTTGAAAAAATTCCAGTTTACATACCATATACGAGATGAGGTACTAGTTCCCAGACATACACTTAACTAAAGTTTAGATTTAATGAGTTTCTAACTCTTAATTTTAGGATAGTAAAACATAGTTATGTCTTAACTGGCTAATGTGTGCATGTGCATGTAAGAAAGCACATAATAAATATATTTAAGATAAAATACTAAAGATATTTTTTTTTACTGCCTTCATCTCTAATAACACAGATAAATGTGATTTCAAACACGATACAAATTATAAAATTAAGGGGCTAGGGTTTGAAGTCTAAGCTTCGATTCATTTTCGAAAACCTGTGTCAACGAGATGTTGTATTGTGACCCAGACAATTGGCGAAACTTTCCAAACCTATTTTCAATAATGTCGTTTTGAATTTTTCCTGTTAAGAAATATGCCATCCCCAATTCATTGCAACAATATGTTCACATTTCAAGTACAGCATGTGTAGTGTGATAAAGTGTGGTATATGTTTTAGTTAAAAAGCCAGAAGTATATTTAAGAGAATTCCAAGTATCAAGCCAAACTAAGAATTTTTGTAGGTACATAACCATTTCATTGGATGCATTAGATGACAAAGGCTCACAATACACATCTCGTTTATGACCTCCTTTTAACTTACTTTACACATTCATTATCTTCCACCATTTAATAATGATTGCAATATATTCAGATGTTTCTAAACAAAAAGGTTCATCAGTATGTGTAGAAAGCACTTTTAACCCTTCAACAAAATGGTCATTGAAAATTTTAAGGCATAGTTTTACATTTTGTCTCTCCATAGAAGATGGAGTTTTAAAAGTTAATCCAAACACATATTATGATAACACTATCTGTCCATCCTCTAAAGAATGGATACTTTTAATGGTTCTAAAAGAGGCAGGTTTAGTTAAGTTATGATCATTAAAATCATTAAAATGCATACACTGACCATAATTCTTCTGATTCAGCCAATTATTTCTGACACACTTCAGAATGTGTACAGGATCAAAAATATAAAATAATGGTCTATTAGGATTTGAAGGATGATTATATAATATACTTAAACAAGGGGGGTAGCAAAATAGGATATTGTTTAATAATAAAGTCAGTTGTTCAGTCAAGAAGTCAATTATTGTATTTTGATGATGAGAAATTTTATGTCTTAGAACATCAAGCAATTCAATTACCACATTTAATACATTTTCACCATCACTCATTACTGTTTTCATTTAATCCAAATTCTTTATATAAGTATTAAGACTTAAAATGGAATAAACATGTTTAACAGAGAGAAAAATTTATGGCATGCATAAAATTAAATTTTACCAAAATTTAAAATTACTTAGCCCATTAACTAATGATCTAATACATCCAAAAGCAATTTCCTTTTACTACTTCTGTAATGAATTATCAACGAACCTCTAACAACTTATCAGGAAATTCTAAAAATATTTTTAAAATTTTAATGTTAACCATTAAGAATAAATAAAGCTTGGCACTTCACATTTTCATAATATAAATATCATTTTTCTGTTATTATAAAAGACTCTGTAAACCAGGTGTTTTGCTTTTTGGAACTGTATCTTGTATCCGTGAATTCATTGATTATAGAGGAGTTCTATTCCATTATTAAGAAAATCAAACCCGTTTGAAATAAATGCTTGAAAATTAAGCAATTGCAAATATGTTTACGACCAACACTTAACATTACTGCAATTGGATGTGATGGAACTGCGGTGAACACTGGATTGAATAATGGCGTGATTCCTTTATTTACATTACATTAATGTTTTTCTAAATATGTGTGATTTGTTTATTTTAACTGTTAATTTAAAATTCCTTTTCTTTCATTCAAATGTGTATTATAAGAATATGTTACTGTAAAATTAATACGATGAAATTCGAGAAAAAATTCTACAAAATCAGTTGTTTTATAATGGCATCTAACAATTAGAAATACTTAGAATATGTAAGTTTCCTGAAAAATATATTTTGAATATTTTATCTACAAAAATATATATTATTATTTTAATATACTATAAAAGAAATTTTAAAAAATACAAATTTTATCACTATTTCCTCTCTTATAAATAAAGAGTGGTGCAACAAGGACCCATTTATAAGTAGATATTTAATTTCTACAGTAATATATAAAAATAAACAATGAAACTAATTTTTATCTGTTTTTATAAGCTTCTAGGGAGTTAAAAACATACACACAGAATACAATCTTTACATACAAGGAAAATTATGTGAATTTTCACATAATACAATTATACAATTTCACATAATACTTCTCACATAATACAATCTTTACATACAAGGAAAATTATGGGAATTTTCCGCGTAAAAGGAGTTTCACAACAATGAAATAAATATTTTTGAAAAGTCTGTTTAATTTAATCTTCGCCTTCCCTTTCAAATCCATAATTCTGATGCAGATTTCTGCTACT
Source organism: Dolomedes plantarius (assembly GCA_907164885.2). NCBI lineage: Eukaryota > Metazoa > Arthropoda > Arachnida > Araneae > Dolomedidae > Dolomedes > Dolomedes plantarius. Next base: position 144,372,082 of record OU015498.1, on the reverse strand, counting down.
TCTGGTTACGAATCGGAGCACCAATTCCGGGACGGTAGAGGAAAAGCGGTTTCGGGTCGATTACCATCCAACCGTCACCGGCCCTCAAAAGGGTACACAATACGGGATCCCCCGTCGGAGATTCGTAAGTCACCCGGCAACGGTACGGATCATTTCCCCCGAGCCTATCGTTCTGCCGGCGCCTCCAGCACCGGCCCGTCAAGTTGCCGTCAGTCTTGTGTTTGTTGGGATAGGGTTACAAAAATCTTCGAACTTTGAAAATTAATCAGAATGTTTAAAAAATGATATAATTATTTAATATGAAACGCAGAACAATTTTAAATATAATGAAAATTTAACTTTGATTATATTAAAAAAAAACAATTTTTTTAAATTTACACATAAAAAAAATTACATATGCTGCATTTTGAATGAAGTTTTGATTGAACTTTTCTTTGTGCACAAAGCTTGCAGAGGTCTCGATTTGACAGAAATGTTACACGAATTTTGTACTCTAACAGGGAGATTGATTAATGTGTTTCGGTATATATTATGTATTAATTTACACATGCTATTTCCAGCATAGCAAAAAAGAGCCTATGCCACCACTTTTTTGATTTTCTGTCTCTGTCATAGATCAATCGTAGCATATCCGACTTATCAACACCACCCATGTGTGCGTTATGTGTGCAGTTACATTCAAAATATATCATCTGTAGATAGAAAGTGGAGAGAAAATTTAAGGAAATGTAAATTTTTATGTACTCAGGGAATGTCAAAAAATAATAGTCAACTGCCCCAAAGCGCGAGCTCAACGCAAACCATATGTTCGGTCTAATTCAACACAAAGGAACTCGAGGCTCGCTGCAGTCGCGCGATCTGCGTGAAACTCTCCAAACGGGCGTTGCAACGCGCCTTCTAGTAGAAGAAAGCGTTGCATGTGTACGTAATCATTTGATCAGTTGTATTTCTTCAACGCGCGATGCAACGCGCGTTGTAACTCTCTCATGTGTACATAGCCGAAGGCTATGTATTTGCGCTTTCCGAGGAGAAATACTCTTATTAGATTATTTAGAAATGGTGTGAAAAGTATGGTTTTTATATCTTTATGCTTAAAACAAGCGACATAATTAATAACGCATTTCACTGCGAAAAAGGTTCAAAATGCTTACTCAACAAAGGCACGTTCACCGCTTATTATATCTAAAGTCGCATCTCATGTTTTAAAAGAAAATCGAACCCCCCCAAGAACTATCGAAAAATCTTTCAAGATTTCTATAGGAACTGCAAACAAAATTATAAATACTGATTTAAAGCTAATCAAAACAAAGATACATGATGTTTGTGCAGATTGTTGTATGAAAATTATTTGGCAGCTGAAAAATGGATATACCGGGTGGCCATAATTAAACTGACAGTGCTCACAATGTTCTGTAGCGCGATCTATTTGCGAGAATGACGCCACATTTTGTAGGAAGATTAAACAAGGCGGGGGACGAAGGATTCCGCGAAAAAATAAATTAGTTCCAAAAGTCACCGCTAGGGGAATATTTGGCGCTGTGTAATAGAAAATAGAGTGTTAACAAATGCAAATCAATACGGAAATTACCTTTTATTTTGCATTCAAATGAGGTTCAATGTGGCTGCCGTTGTTGTGGACCACATATTGCATTCTGTGCACAGTATGCACAACAGCAGAAAGTAACATGTCTGCAGGAATCTCCCGTACAGTCCGTGATATATTATCCTTCAACGTAGCCAGGTCCTGGATCACTCCTTGATAGACCTTGGACTTAAGGTAACCCCATAGCCAGAAGTCGCATGGGGTAAGATCAGGCGACCGAGATGGCCATGCAGTTGGAAAGTAGCGGCTAATGACTCTTTCTGTTGTAAATTTCTGTCGTAGCAGCTGTTGCACCCGTATAGCAACGTGTGGAGGGGCTCCATCTTGCATGAAAATGATTTCCCCCAGGCATTGTCTTTGCTGAAGTGCCGGAATGACAAAGCTGTTCAACATGTGGCGATATTTCTTTCCGGTCCTGTCGGGGTAATGTTCTCATAGAAGAATGGACCTACGATAAATTCCGCTGTGAACCCACACCAAACAGTTACCTTTGGTGAATGTAAGGGAATTTCTGTGACTGCATGTGGTGATTTGTCATCCCAAATCGGCAGTTCTGGGTATTCACAGTTCCATGCAGGTAAAAGTGGGCCTCGTCTCCCCATAAGATTTTCCACGGCCAAGCATCATCCACCTCCATTCTGGCAAGAAAGGGGAGAGCAAAAGTCAATCGCTTATCATGATCGGGGTACAGTAACTCCTGTACACGGCTGATCTTGTACGGATAGAAGTTGATAATCTTTCGTAAGATTTTCCATACCGTACTGTAAGGCATATCCATATTCCGAGCTAATCCACGAGCGCTAGAGGTGGCAGCAATATTGTCTGGTCCTCTGTCGACAATCGCCGTGGCAACTGCTTCGATTGTATCCTGTGGTACAGGTTTTCGTCCTCTGCCTGACTGAACCTTCAGAGAATCTGTTTTCTCAAACGTCGCAACCATTGCTTTTAGCCCATTAACTGACACAGGACCGTTACCTTTGCGCATTTTTTGTGCGTTCTAAAAGCACGAAGAGCGGTTGACGCGTTGCACTGGTTGAGGTAAAAGAATTTGACCAGTAACGCACGCTCGACTAAAGAAGGAGACATTGCACATAAACTTTCAATCCGATTGATTCGAAACGTAACACATTGCCTTTTAAAACCCAAGCAGCTGGCACTGTGCCAATGGATGTAACGTGAAATTTGAATAAAGAACTTCTTCTTCTGCTCAGCGTACGTGATATTGCAGATCACGAGACTTTATCGGTGTTTATGTAGATTTTACGCTTTTTTAAAAGTGTTGCCATATTGCACTTGAACTAAATAAGAAAATGTGCATAATAAAAGGTAATTTTATTCCGTATTAATTTGCATTTGTTAACACTCCATTTTCTATTACACAGCGCCAAATATTCCCCTAGCGGTGACTTTTGGAACTAATTTATTTTTTCGCGGAATTCTTCGTCTCCCGTCTTGTTTAATCTTCCTACAAAATGTGGCGTCATTCTCGCAAATAGATCGCGCTACAGAACACTGTGAGCACTGTCAGTTTAATTATGGCCACCCGGTATGTAGTTACAATTGATGAGGCTTGGATATGTTTATCTGACTGTAATATAAAAAGATTGATTTGCTACCGGAAAAGAGGAAATAAAGGCCTAAAATATTGCTTCAGAGAAAACAAGGAAAGTTTTGTTTAAGGTTTTAGGGTTATTGCTGGATTCTCTTATAACGGAAATCTTAAAATAACGAAAGTGAAAAGAATGTCAAAATTAACTCATTATTTTTAGAAATATGTTTTAATACATGTTTTCAGGAAAGACATTCCATCACTTTACACAAACAATATTCATTGTATTAAGTTCCATCAGGATAAAGCTACCAGCCATTCCTCTATTTCTGGTGCTATATTTTTTGAAAAAAATCAGAAATGAAACCGGAATTGAGGCTGTTCCATTTAAATGCATCCCACCCAAGTCCATCGAAGTGTCTCCTATGGATTGGGCATTTGGATTGTTAAAAGAAGCTCTTTATAAGCGACAGCCCAAAACATTGGATGGGCTCCGGAAGATTGTGGTCTAGGAGTGGAGGATAATCAACCTTGATGTTTTAAGAAAAGCTCTTTTATCGTGGAAAGCAAGATGTAATATGGTAGTTCAACAACAGGGCTATCAGATCGAACAGATTCGAAAATAAAATTATCTTTTTTTTAATATGTTTCTCTTTCCAAAATCGTTTCAAAAATGTGTGAACTCCCTCTGTATATGAATGACCATTCAAAAAATATATTGCTTTTATTATATACTTATAGCCTTCTTTTATTGCTCATGAGGATAAAATCTAAAATTAATGTGATAGACTTTTTTTGCAACAAAATGTATAATTCCGGCTAGAATGTAAATCGTTGTAACTGATTGTGTGAAATACCCTTTTCCAATTCATGTATAATATATGAAAAAACAATTTCAAATTAAAAAGTACGTTACAACAAAAGATCCTAAAACTTTTTTGTTATTCTGATTGAATATTTTCCCTTTATTATTAACTTTCAGGCGAAAATTAGTATTCAATAAAGGGGAAAATCAACTTTAAATTACTTATCGTCGCTTGCCTCATTTCTTTGACGCATTTTGGTACTTTTCTATGAAACTGTTTACTGCTTTTGGGTTTAAGCGCGCTGCCAAAATTATAACTCGCGACGATGGACGGACACTTATTTTTCTTCCCGGAGAACCGTTATTGAGGAACGTAATCCTACGAAAAAAAAAGGCAGAAGAATAGGGCGAAGAAAAGAATTTTTTATTTTTATGACTTATAATATCACTTATGACCAATTTATTACGCATAGTCATAAAACTCTTTACTGTGAAATAACTTAATAAATCTCCTTTAGCTAACCCATGGTACGCAAAGTAAAGTTTTTACTTTCTTCCACTGCAAATTTTTCTAATTTCCAAATATAATGGAAAGCCATTTTTAGATTTAATGATTTTAAATGCAGAAACAAAATTAACAAAAATATCTCCTTGCAAGAGTTTCCGAGGAAAGCACAGTGATGTTTTACTAGCTAAACGACTCTGGAAAAGCGTGGAACTGTTATTTTTCTAATCTCATTCCTTACTATAAGATCTCTTTATCAAATGGTGATTCTCTTTTCTCGAATTAACAAATTCTAGATTATATTCATATAAGTAGGGGTTTTATGAATATTATCTGATGAATGTATAAGGTTTTCATGGTTAAAAAAATAAATGATTTAGGGGTTAAGTAATAACCATAATGTATTTCAGTATCAAAATATATATACTCAACTCTTTAGATTATCGCCCCCTTGAGTTGAGTCGCGTGATAAAAGAAATTATGCAATCAAAAACTACCAGAAGTTGTTAAATTGAATGTAATACAATCGAATTCTTGAGAGTATAATTTCAGTGAGATCGAAAACGAGAAATATCTGGAAATAATTTAGGACATAATTCGTGAATAAACCGTTATAAATTTTTGTTTATGAAACTACCAATTTGTATTTACTGACACTAAATCCGAAGTTTTTTGTTTATCCATGAAAATAGCGCTAAACAGCTGTTGTTATTGTTCCTAATGCCCCCATGGCCGAAAGTTCCAGTCCCAGGTCCATATAGGTTTCGGGCTGAGCAATGCGGTTCTGGTTAATAATAGCAACACAAGGGTTAGAGTTCGACGTGACTATGTGACGCCACAATTTTGACTGAGCACGCCAAAGTCGATATCTCGCGAATTGTACCTTCCCCTACCACTGACCTCAGAGAAGGACTGTCCGGTATACGGATTTAAATTGCCCATATCCGGCCAAGAGACGAACGTATTTTGTGACGCTGATCGGGATTCAATCCGAGAAATCTCAGTACCGAAGGCCGACACGCTAACTATAGGATACCAAAAAGCACAGGGCGGGCCCGACATAGCAACAAAGCCCAACTGGGATGAACCCCGCCGGTGCTGATAGACCCCAGCAGGCAACCACTCCGCGAGCGGTAAGACAAGAAAACCGTCACGGCAGGCGAACAGAACATTCCCCGGACAGCAAGAGGCACAAGCAGCCAGCCACAGAACAGACGAAGGAGAAAATAATGCTAACTATAGGCTACCTGGACCCACTAAATAGCTTTTACTTATGAACCTGTTTGATGATTACTTGCGTTCAGTTCCTTTATAAAACGTCGCATGGTTATTTCACTAATCAACAGATGCTATGCTTAACAGCTGGCAACATACTAAGGAGAGCCATTACGGGTTTAATAAAAAACGGTCTTAATGCTGAATGCATTATATGAATATGTATCTCAAATTATTCAAGACATCAGATTCTTTAGTTGCGCAATTTAAATTCACTGAACATTAATTCCGATGAACTTTATATTTTCAGTCTCGAAACCACTGGGTTTAAAATCATCCGTAGTGGACTGTCAAGTAGATGAACCGTTTGTCTGGCCACTTCATTCTTCCGCGGCAGTGTAAGTAAAAAAGGTTTTTGTAAAATATTTTCCGACAATCGCAGTTTTGCTTCCTAAAAAGCTTATCTAATGTGAATATGCTTAAGTTATAAAATGTATATTTAATGCCAATATAACATTGCATGAAACATAATATTTAAAAAAAAATTGATGTAAAATATGATATACTAGCATTATTGCCCGGCGATGCCCGGGTAGATATATAGATATAAAAATTTTGATGCATTCCATCAAAAAAATACTGGGCTGCAACCCCCGCTGTTCATGTTCATCTGGCCAGACAGAATGCGCTTAGCGCGTTTCTACTGAAATGATATACAAACAATAAGAAAGAAAGAAACTTTGAGCCTGCGGACCTTCCTCTGATTATACGTCTGATTTTATTGAGAATTTATAACACAGTGTTGCGTGATTCACACGTTTGGATTGAATAAGTTTACTGTTTAATTAGATTTAATTAGATTTGTTTGATCCACTGTTTAATTAGAAATAAGTTTTATAATTTACATTTGCCTTTATTATTTATTTTTCCCTTAAAAGCTCAGTTTGTTCCACATCACCCAAGAGACGCACTTTTTTCGACATCATCCAAGAGGTAAAGTGAAAGGTGACCCTTTTATTTATTCAAAGTAAGGCGCGATTTCACAGGAAGCCTATTTTCCTTACTTTGGTGATTCGGTTTTTTATTGTCGACAGGCCAAAAACCGTATCGGTTTTTAATTTTCCTAAGGCCAAAAACCGTAGAAAAAGCAAATTGTAAATCGGTTCAAGCGATGACAAAAACTGCAAATATCAAAGGACAAAAAGCAGAGCCGAGAAAGTTGTGTTAAAACATACTAATTTGAACTGCATTCTTAAAAAACTCCCATCTCAGTTAGTCTAGTGGTTAAATTTGATCTTTTACCGTATTTTAATATTTCTTTTGTCAATTTATTTCGTTGTTATGCACGTAACGCAAAATTAATTTAAAGTATCACAAAAAGTAAAGAAACCACGTGATCAGCATTTCATAAATTAAATTCTAAAAATTTATTTTAAAAATTCACCAAAAATCAGAAAAGGGAGGTAATGATTCGAAAAAGATTTCGTTTTAAAGGAAATTTTATGATCTTTCTCGTGATATAAATTTTATAACCCTCGGATTATCATTTTAAATGCAAACTTAAAAAAATTAGAAAAAAAAAGCTTAAAAATTTAATTTTAAAAAATCGAAGAATTTTTCAAAAATCTTTCTCAGTTCACCCCTCCAGTATAAACTCCACTATAGAAGAATCACCATGCAAAATTTCAGCTCTTTATGTCCAACGGTTTGGATTGTGCGTTATCAGTCAGTTAGGCAAGTTTATTACCATGAAGCTCTCACCCCCCGCGCACCCCTCTTCTCCCGCGCGGGGGAAAAGGGATAGGTTCGGATTTCACTGAACGTCTGTATCCACAGGGGTCTCGCACCTCTTACGGGCACAAAAAATCGTTAAAAAATTAATTAAAAAAAAACTAATTGAGCCCCAAACTTCGTTTTTGCTGATTTAAGTTTCTCGGGTCCTAAACATTAGCTGTGCCGAATTTGGTCCCGGTGGGTGAAACAGTCTATGATTCTATAGCGGACAAACAAACAGACAAGCTCTTTTATATATATAGATTTAAAAAGAAGCGGTTTTTTGTTGATAATTATTATTTTTTTAGTTCCGTGCTGGTTACTCTCGCTTTCATATGTGCTATAGGCACGGCATTAGATGTGATTATCAGAAGGCGGGAAATTAATCCGACTAAAAAAGAAGAATCTTGCATTTCCCCAAAAAGACATGAAGGTGAGCAACTCTTTTTTTTATGGAAATATATTGTTAAACTGGATTTAATACAACTCATTCCATGATATTGACATTTATGAAAGAATGGAAACGAAACTTCTGGACATTTTAAGGATGATTTTTATTCGGGAATTAATTTTTTGAATCACTCGCTTATGAAGCTTCAAATTTATAAGATATGATATTAATAGTAAAAACTACCTAGTAATAATTTGACAGAAATTTTTCATCGAATATTATTAGACAGAATCAGGCTTCCAAGGTTGATGAAACGGAATAAATTTTCTTTCAATTCCTCATAGATTATGCGACCGTTGATAAATACTAGAAAAATCGCTTGGTATAACATTTTCTTATATTATGTAGCGCTCTGTGATAGATCATTCTCTAATATCTTATAGTATTATCACAAAATAAGGCGTAATGAATTGTTTGGCAGTTACAACTGATTAAATCTTATATTTCATACTTCTTCTTTTTTGTGTTTTTTAGACTGGTTTCCGAAAGCAATCAAGAAAAAGAAAAAAGGTTAATGGTTGCTGTGTGCCCTATTGGATTAGCTCACTTTAATATTAACCTATGGAGAAAATGTGCCCAAAGATTGTCGACTTGGATTTAAAGATTATTTTAAAAAAATATTATTCCGAAATAGAGAAAGAAATTTTACACCTTGAAGCTTTTTTTGTTTTAAAAAAAATGCAAATAATATTTTAAAATTTAAATTAGTTGGGGGAAAAATCTGGTATAGTGAGTTTTAAACGCCTTTTAATTCCTTCAGTGAACGAAATTGATATAACGAATCCTGTTGCAAGATGCAGAAAAGATCAGGCTATCTGAAAATTCTATTTTTATTGGATTATATCAGCATTTATATAGCAGTCAATAGTAGACAAATTTTTTCCCTAGATTAACACTGAGGTGAGTGAAAACAATAGGTTAGTACACAGCAGCCTTAATGGTAACCGTAAATACAAATTTTGAATTCTCATTTACTACCAATTCAGCGAAAATAAATAGGGCGTTTACACGCTGAAGGTGTTTGAGTTCATAACATTAGTTTCGGAGCGTGTTCTTCCAAAGCGTTGCTGCTTATTGCAGTGCAGTGTTATCTAGAGTTAGAACAGAAAAGGGTTGTGAATTTCTCTTAAGGTATCGGATAAATCTATGCTAACTGACCAATCTTAAGGAAATTAAAAGAATACAGCAAGCATAGTATATTTAGTTATAATACACTGGCATTTTTCTCGAGAAATGCAGTGTAATATAATAAAAAATTCTTATTCATAACCTTTTTTTTTCTGTGTCCTGTGCTATGTAGTTATAAGAGTAACTTTTTTGTACTATAAAAAAGGTAAAATTTGAAATATAGGATTCAAATCTTGCCCAATATCGAAGTTTCCTCCATTCAATTGCGAAGTGTCGTTTAGAAATGCCTTTATTAAACGTATTACGCTCGTCAAGTTCGATTTTTACTTAATTTTATGTATCGTTGTTTGCGACGAATTATGAAGATTTAATACATTGTGAGAAAATAAAGAATGGAAACTGTCACATAATCGGCAAAATAAGTCGCATTTTTCAATTTTCGACGATATTTTTACTTCATCTACAGCTGGTATAATATACTTTCAATAACTGTTCATAATCTTCAGTACTAAAATTTAGTGTTACGGAAGGAGTTTATCCCTCATGTGGCAGGATATATTATTCCTTTCACTTAGATTCTAAGTTCTTGATTGCGCATTACGAATTAATGCAAAATTTTCATGATTTATACCACGTCTTACCAAGTCCTTGTTGTACATATAGCTCAGGATGACAATTTATTTTTCAATAAATATGTACGTGATAAGAAAAAAAATCTATAATTAAATGATACAAATAAAAAAGAATTTCTTATCCGTAGTCTACATTCGTTCTTAAGAATACTTTCTCAAAACTTGAAATAATTTATTTTTATAATTTTCAGAAAATAAAATAATTAAATGATTCGTGATAAAAATACATGTACATATACATACACACACACACACACACACACACACACATATATATATATATATATATATATATATATATATATATATATATATATACATCGCCCACTCCTTTCAACAACGTCATATCTCAAAAAACAAGATTTTTCAGGAGAGTGATTTAAAAGTAATTTTAATTCTGCTCTCTAGCGGATAAACATTGAGCGGTAAGATAGGATGATCTTGCAGGGATATACTAACGTTACAGGGCTTTCTGAAAACAAACATAACTAAAAATCGCCGATTTTTGAGATATGACGTTGTTGAAAGGAGTGATCGAATATATATATTGTGTGTATAAATGGAAATGATTTAAATCATTTTATTAGAATTATAATTGCACAGATAGTCAAAGGTCATACTTTATTAAATTTGTTGTTGAAAGGATTAAATTAAATCGTTTGGGTGAAGAAACAGTTATTCATGGAGGATTAGAACAAAGAGAAAAGCTTAAAAGATATTCTGTCACATTGAGCACTACTGAGAATTGTTACACTTGTGGTCTTGAAGTAATAGACCAAAAGAAGGTATGTGCATAAATTCCTAAATTGAAATATTCCAGATGCATAAATGATGCAAAACATCAAGGAATTTCGTCAGTGACATTTCCGTAAATGAAAATTGTTTATTTGAGAAAGATTCGAAAGAAATTCATATGTTATTGGGAGCAGATACTGTAGGTAAACTGCTAACTGGGGAAGTCAGGACATTGGAGGGATGATTAGTAGCAGTAATTACTTATCTAGTTTGGACAATGATGGGAAGATATTATATATATATATATATATATATATATATATATATATATATATATATATATATATATATATATATATATATGCTCAGCATTGCTTCCCCTTTCTGTCAAAAGATGGCAACACCTGTAAAATTGTTTTTGTTTAAGTTTAAAAAAATATTTATTATGTATTAGAATAAATAGCTTAAAGATTAATGTTTAATTTGGTAAATTTCTTTTGAATTTTTGGATTAATTTGTTTATACATTTATTGCTTTAAACTTAATAGAATTTTTTACATATTTTTATTAACTCGCTTTCTTGTTTGTTTTTGTGTTTGTGTGTTTTTCCCGTACAAATCTTGCAATAGATTTTTAAGTAACCTCCCGACTAGCTAGACATTTGAAACTTTTAGAATAGCTCAGAACACGATGACAATGCATTCTTTTGATACCTTTAGCCATCTTTAAGCAGAATTGAATGCATTTTCAGTTAATTTTAGTTTGTAGACTGCTGCAGCCATCGGCCGGGACGGGAACGAAAAGTGAAACGCAAGTTAACTTCCAATTAACTTCATTTTCTTTCAAATTAATGGGATAATTCATCAAAAAATTTTTATAAAAGTATTTATTAATACATAGAATTGTCATGTTTATATGATTCAACAGAAAATTTAAAAACATGGTATATAAAAAGTTCTTTTTATCTTGTAATTATTATTATTTATTGAGTGTAAAGACAGATGCATTTTGGGTAATTTTTTTCTGATTGGTTTTTTGGTTAGTTTTTCTATGATTATGGTGGAATTTCTCTTGAAAAAGCTTTTGATATTTATTCTGTTATCTATTCATTCATTTTTTTGAGAAATTCAAATTACTTTTTAAAAAATCGGAACATCTAGGTTTATTTGTAAAATTACACTATGGCATTTTATTTAAAACGTATTTATGGCAAATAACTAATGGATTTCCTTAAATAATTCAATCACACCCTTTTTGGTAAGTAAATTCTAGCTTATTATTGAAAATTTATTCCCATTGCATCGCAGTTGTATTATTATAAATTCCATTAGCAAAATACATCTTATTTAACTAATTTTGTGTATTGTTCTTTTGTCTATTCTTAAATATTCTTATTGTTCCTACAATATATATATATATATATATATATATATATATATATATATATATATTACAGATAATTTTGTCAGGGGTCTGAAAGCCTTTTCAGTGCTGGCCAATTCTGAAAAGTTGATGGGGTGGAGCGGAAGCAATACTGAGGTGACATGTTTTCATGGAATTCGGTTTTTGTCAGCTACTTGGATTATGTTTGGTCACACCTACGTCTACACTGATGTTTGGAGATTTCAGAGACATCGTAAGTTTTCTAACGTTTCACTTGACGTTTATATTTAGATTTTTAATACGGAGTTTCAAGGCTGATATCAGATTAATAATATACTACCTTTTATTTAGGTAATATCCTTGGAGTTGTGGAATTTTCCGACCATTTATCTAATGCAATAATTGACAGTTTTACACTCGCAGTAAATACATTTTTCTTTATGAGGTAAAAAAAAAATTCTACTTGTATTCTTGATTATTAAATAAATGATAAAACAACTTTTAATAGGGTCACATGAATCAATTCTTTTTAACTTTACTGTCGTATATATACAGAAATTATTGAAAAATCCTAAATGCGAACATTTTTCGCATGAAATTTTTCTTGGGGTTTTCAAAATCTTATTGAAAATTATTTCGACTAAAAAAATTGTAATAAACCACTGTTCAACAATGTAGCGTATTAATATAAATGTTTTTAAAATAAATCTGTTTAACTTTATGATATGTTGAGATTCCGCCCCCTCTTTCCCAAACAGTAAAAAATTATATATTTGTCACTTTTGAATAAATTTCCCCCTAAATATCGTTTATTTACAGAATAACACTGAAGTAATTCTTTTTTTAACTTTTAAGAAACTTGACATCTAGGCATAATTTTCGAAGAATTAGAAATACTCAGGAGTTTTATGGAATGCTTTGAGAAAATTTCACAGTTAACCATTTATCGACACCCGTATTACAGAGGTAATATTCCCCAAACCTCTGAATTTATCAGCACTCTAACTATTAAACCATACAGGCAAAGTAAGGGAATCTCATCTTATGAATACTGTCGCGTAGATTCGATTGGTTTCTGTGTTTATCACCAGAAATCAAAGACAACCGATCTGAGCTAAAGAACTTTATTCTCCTCGAACTCAGCGCTAGCTAAACTTATATACAGAAACCGAACTTTCTGGAACAGTAACAACTAGAACATTCTGGACTCTGAAAGTTATAGAATTTGGGCAATACAGAATATTAGAATATTCTGGATAAAACGAGAAACGATAACAAGGGAAATTTAAAGAAAAATTCTTTTAAGCAACTTCCATGGCTTGAACTGATAACCATCAGCATCGTAGCCAGACTCTTAACCCCTAGGCTACGACAGTTACGCATGAGCTTTGCTACATTTTCGCCTCCTTAAGAGAAAGCAGCGTCCCGCTGCAATCTGGTTTGGCTCTTAGTAACAGGTCTTCTGGCAATGAAATGTGTACCCAATTTTTCCTTTGGATTAAAGTAGGGTTTTTATCTCAGGACGTGGACTATATCTTTTGGATCTTGCCACCTTCTATCCCCTTCCATACTTTCCCCTTTGTAGGTTACATCAGATAGCCGACGTGTTATTCGATATGGTCCCAAATAACGTCTTTTGAGTCTTAACGTCTTTAACGTCTAACGAGAGCTTTTCCGACTGTCCAACTTTTCGTACTGGAGTATAGACCCATACTAAGTCTCCGACATTGTAGCTGACTGGTCGATATCTCTCGTCATATCGTCATTTGTCAGTTGTTTGAGCGTCGAGGATATGGATTTTTGCAAATTCCTCAGCTCTGGTGATCAAATGTTGTGTGGAAATGATTAAAATGTCGTCTTGATGATCCGTGTTGGGTGGAAAAATTACGTCAAGAGGAGTATGGATATCTTTACCATGGACGAGAAATAATGGGCTGAATCCGGCTGTGTCTTGTTTTGCTGAATTGTAAGCGAAAATCACGAAAGGTTGGATGGTATCCCAATTTCTTTGCTGAAGGTCTACGTACACGGAGAGCATGTCTGCCAGTGTTTTGTTAAACCTTTCTGTGAGACAATTGGTTTGTGGATGGTAGGCGGTCGTCAGAAGATGAGAAGTCTGTCATAATTTATTGATGTCTTTAACAATGTTAGATAAGAAGGAGCGTCCCCGATCCCTTATAATTTCTCTGGGAGATCCGTGATTTAGTATTATTTCTTCGACTATAAATTTAGCGATTTCCGTGGCCTCAGCAATTGGTAATGATTTTGTAACTCTGAATCTCGTCAGGTAATTTGTGCAAACAATGATCCACATGTTCCCATTTCGAGTATGGAGATGACGGGCGGTTGAAGCGTCATGGAGGCTCTTGAAGACATCGCGGTGGAGGTGTTCCGGTATCACCAAGAGCCATTTTTGTCCCATTGGATCATAGTTTTTCTTGTATAGAACGCCGTTTCTCATATAATTTTGGAATCCATCACTCCTCTTCCGATTTTTAACTATGGACTTCACCTGATCATCTTTTAGTTGTTCTTATCTGTAATCTGCGATTTGGCGCAAAGGAGGGGATTTCATCACAGTTCTCGGCTGCTGCTTCTAAAAGAGGCTTTTTTGACAGAAAATCGGCTTTTGAATGCTTCTGACCATTCATGTACACGATGTTAACGTTGTATTGTTGCAGCCTCAAAGCCTATCTTACAAATTTCTCAGAGGGATTCTTAATGCTGGGCAGCCATCACAAAGAGTGGTGATAGGTTACTATGGTGATGGGTTTTCCATACAGATAAGGTCTAAATTTATTAATCGCCCAGATGACCGCGCCGTCAATCATTATCCACGAATAGGCTGGAGGTACATCATTGTGGGCATTTCTTTTGTCGAGGCACGCTCCGCTAGGCGTTCATTTCTTTCGGTTGACAACTGGGGTGCAGCTGGGTGGCCTCGCTGACATCTGCGGTTCGGCGTTGTCTCTCAATCGGTCCTTTGGGTTGGGCTAATTCACGCGCAGTCGAACTCTTTTATCATCCGTAGCGTTTATCGATTTTATCATCCGTAGCTTTTATCATTCGGCGGCGTAGGTGGGTCGTTGACGCTGGTAAGGACATTCAGGCTTTAGTCATTTCTAATCGCTGTTTTTATCGTCCTTGCTTCTGGGCTGGGTCGTCGTCTTATTTATTTTACGGCATCTCAGCTCTTAGTCTGGTCAACAGCTCGGCCTCTCGATTTTTTGTTTTACCTTACACCGCAAGTCTCCGGTCAGCTTCGCTTTCTCGAATAAGTTTAGCTCTTCATCTCAATTTCGGTGCCCGATCTGCGTCTCAATTTCGGTGTCCGCTCGGCGTCATAAAAAATCTGCTATCAGCTCTCTGTCTCGCAAAAATCTGCCGCTTCGATCTTTTTCTGCCTCTCGAATATCTTGTATCATTACTACTTGGCTCCTCCTTCTTCCTCACTCTTATTGGCCATTTAACTTCCTGTTTTATTTTATTGGTTCTTATTCATCATTCTCGAACCTTCCATCACCTCCTTCTCTGAGAGCGTGGTACCTATCTTCATTTCTACATTTTTTCCCATGGCCTCCACGTTTTTCTTGGACTTGCATCTGTTTCTCGTTCATTCCATCATTTCTAAATCATCCCTCGATTCATCTCTTCCTTCTTTATTCACCTCCGAGCTTAATCATCGTTTCCTCACATCTGCTTCCCTTTTCTCCCGCCTTACAGGTTTACTTAACCGTTGCTTCTAGCTAACTACGTTCTTTTAACTTGGCTATTTCTCCCTGTGGCACTTCCTGTTTTCATCAATTTCGCCTCTTTTGCGGCTTCTCGTATTATCCTCTTTTACCTTCTATTTAACCTTCCATGCATTCTTTAAGATCTTTCTTCGTTACTATGGCCCTTTTATTTTACTCTATAACTTTATTCAATGTCGCCACAATATACCCCGTGACATAGACGTTAGCTTCTGCGTAGATCTTCCGTCGATCCTATCGTAATACTCGGCGCCGCCACCACAAATGCCGCTTAGATTCGATTTTTTCGTGTGTTATCACCAGAAATCAGACAATCGATCTGAACTAAAGAACTTTATTCTCCTCGAACTGAGTGCTAAATCAACTTATATACAGTCACCGAACTTTCTGGGACGGTAACAACTAGAACATTCTGGACTCGGAAATTTATAGAAATAGAGCTATACATATTATTAGAAAATTCTGAATATAACGAGAAACGATAACAAAAGAAATAAAAAAAAAGATTTTAAGGAACTTGTATCCAGCGGGGATTGAACTCATAACCTTCAGCATCGCAGTCAGACACTTTTTCCCTGAGCCATGACAGGTAAACAGAATTTACGTTACAATACTCTAACCCCATTCTTCCCCATACATTTTATTTTTTTATATTTTTAGCCATAATTCTTTTCTCAAGAAGATTAATCTTTCTGTCCTATGCGAATATTTAACAAGAACATTATATGAGGTGACCATACCTCATATGCTTTGAAAGTTTTGAACAAAAACAATATCTACTACGATTTATTTATATATACAATCTTTTTTTCATTTTGAAAAAAAATTTCTGAAGTGGATTCTTGCTTGTTCGTTCAACCTGGAGACAAATGAAGAAAAATGAGGGGAAGTTGAACCTCTTGAAGTTTTTCCTTAATAAATATTTAAGGTAAGTAAATTTCAATTTTGGCTTCTAAACTCGCCAGGAAAGTGATTCAAATCCTCTGATACAAAACTCACGTGCCCCCTATGCATAATTAGTTGAGTTCAGTTTGTGCAATTGGATGTATAGTGAATATACTTGATATTTTCTTTTGCCAGATATTCCTCCACAATGCAAAATTCAAGGGCGTAATCCTGGTTAGTTGTTGTCAGCTATCAGAGACTTTCTACTTACCTCTTCCACCCAAAAAAATGTTTTTCGTTGTCCTTTCATCTAAAAATGCACAGAATAAATAACAGCATAAGTAAACTTCAATTTCATTTCTGCAAATGAAATTTTGATGGTTAAGATAAATACTAATCAGAGAAACACAAGTCAGGGAATCAATTAAAACAATAGAAAAGTTAAATTTAATATGACTTCATTTTCCTCAACCTGGTTATCTGAAGGAAAAGTTTGCAGGAGGAACCTTGTTGGAGAAAAACGGTATCCTGACGTTTACATTCCCTTGGATTTGATGGCATGATTACTTTTTATGTGCAAAGGGTGTAGTGTAACAGAGATATAAATTTTTTTGTCCCTAGAGGACATCCACATGCATGACGCTATCTGCATTTAATAAACAAACTATCGATAATAGTTCTATGATCTTAGCCTCAGAGCATGTTGTTCTTTTTTCTACACAGACGAATACTCGACAGATTTTAAAACCAATGTAGGTCTTCATGCCTGACACAAATAATAGTCTCACAACTCTGCTTTAAACAATGTAAAAGTTTTAAATAATGCGAGAATTTCCTTTTTCAAAAACATTTATGATTACGCACTTCCCATCACAAGAAAATTGCTAGCTCTCTGTTGCATCCTGATTTTGATTCATGTGCAAAGACGACTATGCACACATGTTTCCATCTGATGTTTGATACGGCTATTGGAGACAATTCTCAAGTAAATTTAAGCATCTTTCGTAGAGACGCAACGTCTTTATCATTAGTAAAGGTACACTGCTGGCCACCTATATTGCAACAACAAGAAAGACAAGAGATATCACAACAAAATTTATTTTGTAGATAACATGTTGACCAAGCATCAAATGGCACGTTGCCAAAGTTGATCTGCCGTGGCAGCTGGGGATGGAATCTGGGTCAATCGTAGAGCAACCATGGACCACATGTTTTCTATCGGCGAAAGATCCGGAGAGCGAGGCGGCCAGGGAAGCAATTCAATCTGGCGATTGACGAAGAACCGTTGGACAATGCGTGCCACGTGTGGTCGTGCATTATCCTGTTGAAATATGGCTGTGGGCAAGCCCTGAATGTAAGGAAGGACAACTGGCTCCAACACCTCGGAGATGTAGCGCTGGCTGTTTAAAGTACCGGCAATGCGTACTAGAGGTGTGGAAGAGTGATATCCAATACCACCCCATACCATAATACCCGGTGCAGGACCAGTGTGGCGGTGCATAACGCAGCTGTTCAGCATCCTCTCACCACGGTGTCTCCAGACTCGAATGCGACCATCGTGGTGTTGCAGACAGAAGCGTGACGCGTCAGTAAAGACAATTTCATTCCATTCTGCCGTCCACATCCTTCTGTCATCGCACCATTGGCGGCGGAGACGTCTGTGTTTCTGCGTCAAGGGTAGACAAAGCAATGGACGTCTTGCGGACAGACCACTCTGCTGTAAACGGCGTCGAATGGTACGCGCAGACACTGGATGATGCGTTACAGACTGCATGTGCTGTGCTATGGTTCGTGATGTGACTGAGCGATCCGTCACTGCCATGCGCACAATTTGCCTGTAATCACGTGAAGTGGTGCGCTGAGGTGGATGCGATCGAACACGCCGTTCCGTCTTACCCTCCTGCATCCAACGATCACATATCCGCATTACAGTTGTTTGGTTTCGTCCAACACGACTACTGATTTCCCTGAAAGATAATCCACAATCTCGGTAGGCCACTATCCTTCCTCTGTCGAACTCAGATACTTGATCAAAAGATGATCGCTGTTTTCGGCGAGGCATAATTGATCGTTTTTTTGAAAAAACCACAAGAAAAACACAATTGCCGAACTTGAAATCGTCGAAATCGTCAAGCCTTAAATAGCGCTTTGAAGTGGCGCCACAGGCGCGCGTGATGTGCGTCTGCGCTGAAATTCTAATCATTTACATATCTCACCTCCGCTAATGCATGTTGTAAATTTCATGTTATTTGCATGTTTCCTTCAGGGTGTTGCATTTACAGTGGCCAGCAGTGTATTTTTCTGTATCTTTGTAACTCCTACACCTTAATCCCTCAACATACCTTATTTCCGTGCACATTTATAGAATATAACTTTTGTGATATCAAATGGCAGTGTTGACATGCAATTTCCTTTCTTCTAGGATGACACCCGCTCTTGGTTTTGTAATGACTCTATTGATGGCTATGCCAGTGATTGATTCTGGACCTATGTGGAACTCAGCTTTAAACCCGTTCGTACAAAAGTGCCAAACACACTGGTGGACGAATTTCCTTTACGTTAGCAATTGGTTCAAATACGATAATCTAGTGAGTATCGAATGTTTTAGTAGTTTTAATGCAATAAAATAATGAAAAATTTTTCATGTTAGTAAAGGCACCGTAAAAAAATTACCAAATGATAAAAATTATAGAATAAATAAAGTAACTTTAATTAAGATATATATATATATATATATATATATATATATATATATATATATATATATATATATAGCATTCCGTGATATCCGTCGCAACGGGGGGGGGGGGTCGTTTGGAGCATGGGTGTGAAGCTACTATATTCGTTGCGGGTCCCTCTAATCAGATCGTGGCGTTGATGTATGATTTGGCGCAATATAACATTCCTTTTGGCGAAGCCTATTTACGGATGGATGGGTTATTTGAGCACTATAATGTATAATATACCAGACTTCAGTTAAAAACAGGAATTTATTGCAAAGCTAAGAATCTGAGAGACATCACTCCATTCGGATTTCACCCACAGATTTCTTTGAGTAACATTGGCCGTAGTGGCCGCCGGAGTTTGCCGGGAAAGGATATGTTGTTTTACATGTTTTCTGTGCTACAAAGTTACGCAAAAAGTCTATCTTCAAGCGTGTTCGGGCTTAAATAACTTCGTTAGGTCGTTGTCACATGACTGTTGCACTCTGCTTCCGTTGGCCATCCAGCCATCTAGTCACAGAAGCCCCGTGTCGTTTTATATGAGTTATGGCGCGCCGACATGATTGGGGTTTAAGGAATGATATATTAATTGCCTATTTTTGTATTTAGGAACCTCCCAATTCCTTTGTTATTAAAACGAAAATAGCTTGCTTACGCCTTAGTAATTTTAAAGGGAATTAAAAAGAACTTAGAAATTATAAAAGGTTTTTTATTTTATATGTTATAGAATATCCCCGCCCCCGTCTGAGAAGATGCTGAACACCAATGCGTGCATTGGAGGGCAGACTCACCCAGCAGTTGTGAGGAATAGGGCGTAAACAGAAATTTGGAAAAAGTCTAAAAAACTTTTGAAAAGAAAAGAAAAGTTTTGAGAGGTCATGTGGCAATACGTAATAAACTTCAATCAAAATACAACCTAAATATACACTGGACTAACTAATACAAACATACAAAATTAAGGAATTGATAAACAATATAAAAGTATAAAATTTTGAACTGTCCTTCGAAGATTTCACTTAAAGTTTACGGAATGAGTCCTGTTTCTTCCAATCTTAATCAATAACTCGTCTGTCCTTTTACAGTCCTAGACAGACTGTAGTAAAAAATGAATAGGAAAGAAAAAAATGTCACAGTCTTTTACTGTCCTTAAAACATATCACAAACACAAAAAAAATCCTAAATTTTTAGTATAACAGCAAAATAATACAATTGCATCTATGATAAACTACCTAAGTAATAAATCTACATTTATCTATATCACAATATTTCACAACAATAAATTTATTTCCACATTACATAAGTGACATAAAACATATTACAGAATACTTATCACATTTTATACTCAATTATTTAAAAATCTTCATCTTCTCTTTTTCAATTTTTATTCTCTATATGCTTTGTTTCATTAGTTATTTTTCTTCTAATAATTCTTATTATCTTTGAAATCAAATTGTATGTCGACTATTTTTCAACTAAATTCATTGGATTTGGTTTGGCATCCCATGTTTTTTTAATTCATGTACCTGTTTGTATGTGTGTAACCCTAACTTCATAGTTTCGAGATTCTCTGTAATTCCTAATCCTAAGGAGAGAGGGGAGTGTAATGGTTTGCGTAAAAAAACGTGGGTATCTTCCTCCATATTCTATGCCTTGACAAAAAGGGAGGAAAGAGGTTTAGCCGTGTAGTGAACCAACTTATTCTCCCAACAGGATATGACAGCCAAAACAACATCTTGTTAAGGACAAAAATGGAAAAAAGAAAAAGTGGAAAAAAACGACTGATGATTCTTTCTTTTGTAAAGCGATGGCGCATCAGATTCCGCACCTATCTTTATAGCCCAAAATACTGGCGCTGCTGTCTACTACGTAGTCATAAATTTGCCTTTTGGTGTTTTACTAACGTTTTATGTAAATTCGCCGACACCAGCAGTACCATAGGTTTCCCCATCGGCGACTTTTGGAACTAATTTTTTCTTCATGGAAACTCTTTCCCATGTTGTCCTTAGTCCCTTTATCAACTTTGGTGGTATTTCGGCTGATACATCACGCTACAGATGGCTCTGAGTAGTGTCAGTTTAATAAAAATCACCCTGTATATATATTATACATTATACTCACTTTTTGCGTCCAGTACTTATTCACACACACAGTGATACCAATATATTTATAATTGGAATTTTAATTACTGTCTTTTAACAGTAACTACGGTTTCGCTTAACTATCCTGGTGATGTTTTTGAGTTGCTGTCATCTGCCGAATCAGGTCCATCGCAGGTTGAAAGTTGCTATTGTTAGTTTTCAACCTTATATTCATACACACCCATAGAGATTTCCGTGAATTTGAATTTTCTAAACGAATGATTATACACTATTCGGCCAAAATTATCCGGATGCCCAGTAGTACGGACTCGGAGAATCCCAAGGCATATATTAATATGATGTTGGCCATATTTTTGAATCGTTAACAGCCTGCACAGTGTGCAGTGCACACGTCTGGGGAGACTTCCCACCAGTTTTTGATAGATTTCCATAGGAATTGACTTCCAGGCGTCCATCACAGCTGCAGTGAGTGCTAGCAGTGAGGATGGTCGATTTGGCTGGCTACGCAGTATGCGTTCTAATTAGTCCCAAAGGTGTTCAACGGGATTTTGATCGGGGCTCTGAGAAGGCCAGTCCAGTTTTTGAACACCCATTTCGGCAAACCATGCCTGCACACGTCTCGATGTGTGAATGGAGAAGTTATCCTGCTGGAGGAGAAATGGGCCTTCCCCGAAATATTGCCATAGAGTTGGGAGAGCAGTATTGCCCAGAATGCCCACATACATCTCAGAGTTCATGTTTCCAATCACAAGAACTAAGGAACCCAGGCCAAACGATGAAAAACACCCCTACACCATGATGCTGTCACCACCAAACTTAACAATCGGGACAATGCAGTCACGTAAGAAGAACTCGCCGGACATCCGCTAAACCCTGACGCGTCCATCGAACTGTCAGATTGTATAGCGAGATTCATCACTCCAAAGAACATTTTTCCACATGTCCAGAGTCCAATGAAGGTGATCTTTGCATCATTGCAATCGGCGCTTCGCATTCTGGGGAGTGATGTTCGGTTTGCAAGCGGCTGAAAGACCATGGAATCCCAGGTTTTTTTAACTATCGACGAACAGTCCTGCTGCTAGCACTAACGACTGATGAACTTTGGAACTCCTGAGTGATTTCAATCAACGAAAACTTCCGATTTTGTTTCACAACCCTTTTCAGAGTTCTACGGCTGCGTTCACTAATTTTTTTCGGCCTGTCACTTCGTTTTTCTGCAGTTTCACTGCCCCGACGTTTCCACTTCACAGTTACATCACTCACAGGGTATTTTGGCTTCTGTAGAATGTCACGAACTCATTTCCCACAATGGTGGCATCCCACTATAATGCTACTATAAAGTCACTGAGCTCCTTTGGTTTATTCGTTGTCGCACAAATGCATAAATATGACCTGAAAAACCACTAACAACACTTTTATAGCTTTCGGTTACGTATAAAATTACGTCACCTGCCAGATCCAATTTTAGGGGGTTGTCCGGATACTTTTGGCCAGATACTCTTTGACCTAGGTTCTAAAAGTTTTCTAACACCAAGACCTACTTCTACCATTTATCCCTCCGATGTCAGATACTCTCCTTTTTCGAATTATATACCTCACGAGTGTGATAGTGAAATGTTTGACTCTATTTGTCTGATATTGCAACTAAAAAAACAAACATGGAAAAACAAAACACTATACAGTTTTTGCTATAAAGTAAAGATAAGAAAAGCATTTCATAATTTATCATATGATAAAGTTGAAGTGCTTCACCACCTGATACATATATGCCGCCTAAAATGACGATGTCCGTTTTCTGTGTTTTTCTTAATGTCCGTTTTCTGCCTTTTAAATAAATGATATTATATTAAATTAAACACATGCCTATGGTTACTATATTAAGGAGATATGATGTTATGCCAAATCTCAATTAAGATTATTCTTCAATTCTCTTGCAAATTTTTCCGCAACTTAAATTACTAAGCAAAGTATTTTATTGCCCTTTTGACAATTAAATGTTCAGATTATGATTACAGAAAACATATTTTAACAAACCATATATATTCATTGCAATTTTTTAAAATTTTTACAGTGCTTGGATTTTTCATGGTACTTAGCTGCTTTGATGCAATTTCATATTGTCGGAGTTGTGCTACTTATCACATTTTACAGGTACTATATTTTAATTCATAAATTATGCAATTGGTAATTTTATACTTTCTAATTAATCCTTTTTTATTTTACCTTGTTTTTCACATGATGTTGACTCTAGATACACGTCTTCAATACAAAATCAATCATTTCCCCCCTCTTTTGATATAACAGAATGTGAGAGTTTTGCACATGATAAATCACTGCTCCTTGAAGCTTTTAAATCAACAATTAAGGTTCGCTTACAGCTTTATTTCATCTTTAACTCCAAAACTACTGAGACTTATACGCTCCTTCTATAACGAGCATCTTTAAAGAGCTCTTATCTTAAGGTTGCTGTGTAGAAACCCTATTGGATTCTCTCACATCAGTGTTAACATATGGGGAAGGGATTCATAATAACAAGCCGGCCTAGAGGATCAGCCTATACGGCAAAAGCTGGCTACTGATCTCAGTCGCCGCAACGGCAACCTGCTCGACCTCAGATTTTCAGGAGAGGGCCCCCGGTCCTGCTCCTAGCCCCTCGTGTTTGCGGTGCTCTTCGCTACTCCTTAAACTAGTCCAAATGCCCTATGACACCGCTCACTCGCGGTCTTACGATCAGAGCGATCCAAGACACAATAGAGGCCAAATTGAAATTCCGTTTTTCAATCCCAGTTCCAATGCAGCCACCACCTGTCATCTACATCAACCCTCAACTTTATTAATAAATAACCATTTACAGAAATTTGCTGACATCTGCACAACTTGTACAGGCGAACAATTTACAAGTTTTCATAAAATACAGTAGGTAACAGAAAATACCTGTATAGGAAACAAACCCGTACAGGAAACAAAAGACAATCGACAAGCATATATGATTACAATCACGACTAGTGTCTGCACAGAGACCAACAAGCAAATGGACATAATAAAACATTATAAAACATTTTAAATTTTTAACCGTTGCAAATTCAAACAAATAATCTTAAAATTGAGAAGTATAAAGTAACAGGAGACAAGCAACAGACAGCGAGGAAGCTACATCAGAGGTCCCGAGGGACCATAATCAGTTCTTTCAATTATCATTTCCATCTCGGATCTATAACCGATGCAACGAGAGTCAGTCGGCAAGTGTGCCGTGCCAATCTCTCTTGATCAAAAGTTCTTCCAGTTTCTAACGCAATTTACACAGGCCATTTCTTTCTCACATGGTTCTGGTTCATGCGATTTTTCAGAACAAATTTTGCATATTTTCAAATTCTTGCAGTGTTTTGCTACATGTCCGTATCTCCAACACTTGTAGCAGATTACTGTCTTCAAGGAATCCTTCCTCTCATATCGCATCCAGTCGATCGTAACTTTCTTTCGTTTTTCCACTTTACTGTAGTATTCCATTATTTTTTCCATTTTCGGGTTCTTCATCAAAACCTCCCAGAACATCCTTGTCCACGATTTTACTTAACTAGAACTGTCAAGCAAGAGTCCACTCTCTTCCGACGTTAGCGATCTGCCTTTCGGTAGACCACCAGGGCCCACCACTTTGAGGTGCCGGAGGGAAAATTTAGAATAGGAATTTATCAGTAAACTGACAAAACTTATAAAGCACACGTATAATAAGCTTAATAATTGCCTTTAAGAATTTGTCTCGTAATCCGTTACTAACAAATCTCTCTTAATAAATAGCGTGGTGGGTGTCTCTAACCTATGGGCTAAATGTGCTTAATATTGACAGCTACATAAATGCTGATAATCCAATAAAAATGGTATTTTCAGATAGCCTGAACTTTTCTGCACCTTGCAATCAGGATTCATTTTATAAATTTCTTCCACCAAAGGAATTGAGAATCGTTTAAAACATACCAGACCAGACTTTCCCCCCGAATAATTTAAATTTTGAAATATCATTTGCATTTTTATTAAAAAACAATAAAATGTCTGAAGGTGTAAAATTTCTTTCTGTATTACGGAGTACAGTTTAAAAAGAAAAATCTTTCACTCCAAGTCGGCAATCCTTAGACACATTTTTTCCATGGATTTTCACCGACGTAAGCGAATCCAATAGAGTTAGTACACACCAGCCTTGAATGTGCATTTCTATTAGTAGTACTCTCCTGTGAAATTTATTTAAGGATGCAATTCAACCGACCTTGTGCGTAATACACGATGGAAGTTAAACAGAACCGAATGTGGTAACCACTTACCCTAACTAAGTCACAAGTTTTAAAAACAAAACTAACACATCATTTTTAATTCCAAAGTAGTCATTAGGTTTCTGGAAGACAGTAAAATAATTTTCAAAGAAAGAGTATTGTAGAACAGAGATATTATTTGAAACTGCATAAACATGGACTCAGCTTGTTAGCATTCAATTGCTTCATGCATTGCACAATAAGACGGGCTTTGTATAGATTCTTTAGTACGTTAGAGCGGTAATTCATAAGTTTCTGCC
Source organism: Dolomedes plantarius (assembly GCA_907164885.2). Taxonomy (NCBI): domain Eukaryota; kingdom Metazoa; phylum Arthropoda; class Arachnida; order Araneae; family Dolomedidae; genus Dolomedes; species Dolomedes plantarius. The sequence goes on along the minus strand of OU015498.1, from coordinate 144,346,283 downwards.
GTCCACAGCCAAAGCTTATACGACAATAATTACTGAGCTAATCCATAATAATTAAACTTAATTTTTTGTCCCACTTGGATGGACAACGCTGTTTTGTTCCCCATCCCTTCCTGGTTGCCTAATCTTATTGTTAAAACGAGATACATTACATTCTGTATATATACAACTTAAAGATACATAAAATACATAGATACACAACCAAGACATTAACATTAATGTATGATATAAGCATACTTTAAGCACATGCAATACGTTTAGTTTATACACATTACTATACCCACAATATACGTGCACATACTATACATAAAATACATATTACTTTACATACAATGCATTTGAGCGATAAATAGTATTGAAGAAATTATATGATTTGTTCGCCTAAGTATAATTAGCAGAGGTAACAATAGAATATTCAGTACATGATGGAGGATAATTCTATATTGTTAAACGGGCTTGACTTACTCTAAATAGCAAGTGATGAGGATATTCCTAACTCCCCTCTCTCCCCTTCCCGTCGTGAAATTTTCCAATCGGAGGTGAACAGCTGATATTTCAAGTTTACTAGAGAATCATCCACAACAACAATGTCCCCTTTTATTAAATTAAGGACTCTTTAAGAGCTCCCGTGGAATTGTTGGTCTAAAGGTTGAATTAGTTAATCTCTGACGCTTTTAGAATTTAGTCTATGACAGATATGTACCATAATTTTGGAATATGAGTATTTGCATGATTTTGCACGAAGGTAACTAAATTTTTGGTAGAAGAATATTGAGGTAGCCCATGAACACCGAGAGAAAAATAATGGGAGATGAGATTATAAGAAAGCTTGCATGTTTAATGGATTTAAATAAAAGAAAAATGCTGAGCGACTGTTCTAGTTGAATAATTACTGCCGATAAGTTTGTCTGTTCATGTGATATCTACTTAAAACGTTCTACTTGATTTTGCTTAAAACGTTCACTATTATGTTGAAGAGCAGTCCTGAAAATTGGTACATCTACGGCAGATTGAGACAAGTAGGAGGAACCGGAATGAGAATCTAATGTGGAATAAATAGAAAATTATTCGTGGTTTTGTAGTTAGGGTGAAATGCGCTGCTAATGCACGTAAGATAATCTAAATTATAAAAAGATATGAATAGTGAAGGTATATAAAAATGCATTTCACTATTTTTCTTCATTATTGCTCGAAACAACCTATATGGGAAAAAAATCCCTGTTTGTCGAAAAGCTTGCTACTCCAGATAGTTTATACAAATCGCTTTGGCAGAGCAATCCAGCAAGATTGCTTCATCAGATTTATTCAGTATTACTAGCCTATTAGTGATATAATTAAAATTATGCATTAGCTCATCATTTCAAAGATTCAGAGATGAAAAAAGTTCCATTTTTATCTGTCTTTATATATATCTTGATTTGGCTAAAAGAATAAACTACAAATTCTCCTCCAATATTTGCCCTCATCTTGTAGCACAGCTTGCAGAGTTTCTAAACACTATTAAGTATATTCCTTTTACTAATGAAGTATTTGTAAATTTTGGATGTAAGAGACTAGAGAAGTTACTAAAAATTACCTTAATAAATCTTAATTCGCTAATAATGAACCTGAATTAAAACATACTCCATATTAACATGACTTGGTGAGAAGCACATAACAAAAGTAAAATCTACGTTCATGACTTCTGGGTATAATGGAGATATATAAATCTTTGCATGAGTGACCTCTTTCACGTGGGACATGTTTCATGGATTTTTTTTTATCAATTTGAAATTTATTTTACATTATTGATTTTATTCTTTTCTCATTTTTCGAAGATCACGTGCATTTGGTGTCATACTTGGTTCACTAGTTACTGCTATCTGCACGGCTGTCATCGTGTTTTATACTTTGAAAGAGAACTTAGGACTTGCATCGATTTTGAATTCAACGGATCTAGACATGTAAGTTTTTGATCTCTTAATTAGGAAGAAATAAATCATTTTATTTATTCTGTAACCGATTCACTTATTTAAAATTTCTAGGTCATTTTTTGCATAATATTTTCCAATTAAAATAATATATTCAAAAACTTTAAAGAAACTAATTATTTTTCGATATGCCCAGATACATCTCTAATTCTTTTTCTTGATTAAATAAGAACGTTTTTTTATTTTATAATGTCCATTGTGCTTTCTGGAATGAACTATAGAGAATTTATTTAGTGTATAATAAGCGAAATTAAAAATTAAATAAATTTGTCAATTTTTTTCAAATGTACATCCAGCTGGTTTTTATGGAGAGAAAATATGTTAATGCAGTAATGATTTTTGCTTTAAACAATTGTTCTGACCGAAAGTTAAAGTGAGTTTAACATATGTGAAATTACAGTCTCTCCTATAATCTACCAAATATATCGAAAAAATAAAATTATGAAATTATTCTACATATTAAAGTTAATAATTTATAAAAAAATTACTGAAAGACACTTGAAGAAATAAAAGATTCCTGTTGAAAGTTAGTGATTACAGTATAGCTGAGTATGTGACGCTGTAATCCAAAAGGATCAATACAGTAAACGCGGAGAGCACCAAAGTAAATTTTTTCTCCATATGTCCAATGCGAAGTCCCTCACCTTTGTTATTTAACATGATTTACTCGCTACTTTATTATTGGAGCACTATATAGGTAAGTTAGATTTGCTCCCTGGGAGAGGGACGACACAGAAAAGATCAAGTCTTATCTAGGATTTGAACCCACTGCGTGGCAGCTCAAACGCTAACCACTACACCATGTGGGCGGCACTAAATTTTTTTATTCATGATCAAATTTATCCTCGTCAGTCCAGTTTCTCATAGAGTTGAAATGAGCATCTTTCAAGAATTGTTAAGCAAAATATTTAGCTAAAACATAACTCTACAACTAGTTACCGGTGTATAGCTTGGTAGACTAAACCTAAGGTGAACGGAGAACTTTTGAAGTAGTGTAGGCAGGTTTAAGTGCAACATAATTATTCTAAATGAATAAACGAATTATTAGTCAAGAAAAAGAAGGGAATACAACATTTAAAGACAAAATGGGGGAATTGAGTGTTTGAAAATGTGCAGGTCGTTTTAATGAAAAAATAAATACACTGGTGTAAGAAATTAAGAGAATTTGCAGACTTGGTCGATTATCTCTAAAACTACTGTACCGATTTTAATGAAATTTGATATGTACACACATTGATACAATATAAAACAAATAATCTTTCAATAATTGTAATACACATGCATGATCGTGCGTAACATTCGTTGGAGTCGGAAGGTATGAAACAGCGGTTGCAGAATAAACAAAAAAAATGGGTTAATTCTTGGTGTTATTTTGCAGCAATCGGTTAATTTTAAATTGTAACAGTTAAAATGAGGAACCACCAACGTTTAGATGTTGGAATGAGGTGGCGAATTGTGGGGATGCTAGAAGAAGGCCAATATCAAGTCCAAATTTGCAGAGAGTTTAATTTAACGCCCAGCGTAGTGTGCAACTTATGGAAACATTTCCAGGATACCGCATCCATCGAGAGAAAGTCTGGTCAAGGTCGTCCAAGAGCCACGACGGCTAGAGAAGATCCCCATTTGTCTATTATAGCGAGGCGTAACAGGAGTGCTACAGCTTCTCAGCTCTCTCGTGACTTGTATGCAGCCACATGAACCAGTTGTGGAAAATATTCCCTATAGACTGTAGAGGGCGCTGCAAGTGTTGAGCGCAGATGAGTGTTTGAAGTTGTAGAGAGAGGTTGTATTGCGAGAGAGAGTAATCAAATTAATATGATTTTCAAAGTGTAATGTATATAGCTGTACAAATTATGTATATAATTAAATAATCAAGATTTAAAGAGACTGTTTATTATGTGGAGAGTGATGTTAATTACTAAAAAAGAACCACCGATAGAGATTCTGAGTGAGTGCTACATATATGGTATGATTTCCATATAAAGTTTTTGGTACGGATCAGGCCGCGAAGTTTGGATTACGATTAAAAAAAGAATCTCTGTGAAGCGGTAAGATTACTTGTTCTTCAAAACGGGGTGAGTTATTTTGCTTCCATTTTGCAAGTTACTAGTGAATATTAAAAATGAGTACTGAAGATACTATTCAGAAGAATAGAAAAGTGCGAAAATCAATTGGAGGTAGTACGGAGGCGGTTCGCACATTTTTTAGACGATATTGGTAAGCGGTAGTAAAAAATCGTTTGCTGCAAAAGAAATAATTGCAAGTGTACTATGTTTTTAAAAGTCTAAATTATCGTCTGCGGCTTGAAAGTTTTGTTTTTATTCAAAATCGCGTTTTTAACAAAGCAGTGGTTCGAAGGCGACATTTATGCTCTTTCCGACGAGAAATATGCATACTCCATTATCCAAAAACGATGTGAGAGTCATGGTTTTGTGATATCTAAAGCGTCGATAGGTAATATCGTCAACAAGAAAGGAAAAAACGTCAAATTGGATCTTCAAGTGGGACAAAAATTCCAAACAAGTATCCAAGGAAAAAACGGACATCTTCGACTATTGCAAAGGTACGTTGTTTAATGTTAAAAGAAAATCCCCTAGTCAAAGGACAGTTGCAAAATCATTAAAATGCTCGGTGTCCACTGTAAATAAAATGATAAACGTTGATTTAAATCTTAAGAAAGCGAAAAAACGCAATGTGCATCGTCTTCTTCCAAATCATATCGCTGAACGCAGGACACGCTGCAGAATTCTATATGAGAAACACTTATCCAAAGAAAAATGGAAAACAATTGTCACAATAGATGAATCATGGGTGTATTTAAATGATTGCAACAAAAAAAGAGCCATTTATTATCATAAAAGGGGAGAAAAAAAATTTAAGTACATGGTTCAAATAATCGAAAGAAATTTTTTTCTAAGGGATTCCTGATTGTTGCTGGTTTTTCTTATAATGGCAAGTTAAAAATAAAGAGAGTGGAAAAAATGTCAAGATTAACTCCAATTACTATCAGGAACATATTTTATCGCCAATTTTTCTGAATAAAATACCATCGCTTTACCCACAGTGCCATCAATCTGTGAGACTCCATCAGGACAAAGCTAGCAGTCACACATCAAAATCCACAGTAAATTTCCTAAAAGAAATGGAACAAAAAACTGGTATCAAGGCCATACCCTTCACTGATATCCCTACTAAATCTCCCGATGTATCACCTATGGATTTTTGTGCTTTCGGACTTTTAAAATCTGCATTATCCAAACTTCGTCCCAAATCCCTTACAGGACTCTGGAAAGCTGTTCAGGAGGAATGGGATAGAATGCCTCTTCTGACACTTCAAAAGGCATTATTATCCTGGAAATTGCGGTGTCGAAAGATAGTTCAGAATAAGGGATGTCAAATAGAACATTTAAAACACAAGAATTTTATGTAATTTAGTTTTGTGAATACAATATACATCATCTAAATAAGTGTGAACAGCCTCTGTATAATTAAAATAATTAAGAAAATTGAGGAAGAGTTGGCCAATGAATTGGCTAATGTTGACAATTTGCAAGGATCACTTGCTGTCTTGATTGAGAGAGAACAAAAGTTACTGAAACTTGACGATGTTATAGTTTCTCAGTGTCCAGAAATAAATTTGGAAGCAGAAGTCGAGAATTCACTTCAGTATAATGAAACCATTATTCGATGTAAATTACGAGTTAATAGATATTTACATGATTCAGTTAAATCGAAACCCGAAACTGTTCCTGTGGAAATTAATGAAACCAAAACCAGTTGCAATACGAAACTTCCCCGCATTACTTTAGAGAAATTTAATGGTGATATATCAAAATTTCAAGAGTTTTGGCCCCAATTCACAGCTGCTATCCATGAAATTATACATTAAAAGAAATAGAAAAATTCAATTACTTACGATCGTTGTTAACAGATTCAGCAGCTAAAGCGATAAGCGGGTTACCGCTAACAGAGGATAACTATAAAAAAGCGGTTGAAATCTTAAATAATAGATTCGGAAAGAGAGAATTATTAATTTCTAATTATATCAATAAGCTCCTCTCATTAGAGTCAGTGCTGAGATCTAGTGATGTATCTGCCTTAAGAAAACTGAACGACGAGATTACATTTCAAATTCTTGAAATATTAAAAGTTGATTTTAATACATATGGAAATTTATTGCTACCTATTCTACACTGAAGGGCCACTGAATTAGGGATACCTACCTAGTAACGAGTTGGGCCTCCTCTGGCATTGATAACGGCTGCCACACGACGAGGCATAGATTCAACAAGTTTCTGGAAACGTTCCACGGGAATGGCTTGCCAAATATTGGCTAAAGCTGTCCCTAATTCAGTAAGGTTCTTTGGTGCTGTGTGATAGCCTTTCACGCCTTGTTCCAAAACATCCCAAAGATGCTCAATAGGATTTAAGTCTGGGCTTCTAGGTGGCCAATTCATGACAGAGAAGTCAGAGGAATGCTCATCCTCTGACTGGCCCGGTTGGCTACTGGCTTCTCAACCAGCCAGTAGCCAACCGGGACTTGTGAGAGGTACAGTTGTCTTGCTGGAAAAATCCATTACCATGCGGATAACAGAACAGCATAAACGGATGGAGGTGATCACCCAGCAACTGTACGTACCGAATTGCATTCAGGGAGGTCGGTACACGCACCAATGACTGGCCAATGACTGGCACCGTCACCAATGACTGGCACACGCACCAATGACTGGCACCGTCATTAAACTGGGTGGTAATTTGAGCTAATGTTTGAATTCGCTGGCTACGTACAATACGCCTGAGCCGTCTCTCACCACGCACTGTCAAGGCTAATTATCCTTTGCAGTTTGCCCGATCGCTAGTTTATTTTCCACCATCCATGTATTTTTGGTATACTCTTGACACTGTCGACCTTGAAAATCCTAGCTGTCTGACGATTTTGGAAATTGAATGGCCCATGAGTCGCGCACCTACGATTTGTCCACGATCGAAGGCGTCTATATCAGGCAGTTTACCCATACTGGCAATTTCAGCAACTAATTCAGAACAACCACAGTACGCGCTATATATGCAGTTACCACAGCGCCCTCACTTGCGCATACATGATGCGCAGCGCTATACAATTTGCATAGGCTTTGCTATCTCTAATTCAGTGGCACTTCAGTGTATACAAGTGTATTCCAAATGATTTAGTGTTAAATTTTAATAGACAAAACAACAAAAGCGAGACATCAGTCACAGACTTGTTATTATTTATAGAGAAAGAGATAGAAGCGAGAGAAAAGTCATTATGTGTTAATTTAAATAAACCCAGGGTGTAAAAAACCGAAGAGAAAACCTTTGGGAACTACAGTAAATGCTATAGTCCAAATACGTTCAAAACATCTTCAGCAGCAACGCTTAGTACAACAGCTAAAAATTGCATGTGTGATTTTTGTGATAAACCACATTCATTTAAAAATTGTAGCTAAACTATTCCAGAGAAATACAAAGCGTTGTATGACCAGTTTAAGTGCAAACGTTGTTTGAAAACGGGACACAAAAAATTTTTCTGCAAAGCTAAATGGGTCAGATGTAATTTATGCCAATCACAGTCACATTTGGAATATTTGTGTGAATTTTCTGAAAAGCCGAAAGATGAGGGCAGAAACGACAAAGAAGAAATGTCAGAAACTAGTGTAAGTTCTCTTTTCACCGAAATCAGAAGTAAGAATATTCCGAGAGATATAATTTATTACCAGACGTTGAGGGCTGAATTAATAAATAATAATTCTATGTTTAATGTATGTATTATTTGCGATTCAGCATCAGAAAGGAGTTATGTTTGCCAATCTTTAGCTGAGAAAGCTGAATTACAAACTGTCGGTACAGAAAAATTAAAAATCTTCACTTTTGCGTCTACTTACCCTCGAATATCGTAGTTAAAAAGAAAAAAAATGTTTTGAAGGACTGTAATAGTGAAACGTATTTAAACATAGAAGCGTTAGAAACTGAAACTATTTGTGCTAGTTCCATTGGAACCCCGCCTAATCAATTGATTCAAGTGTTAAAAAAATCGGGATATACTTTGTCTGACTCTAGAAGCGGCGCCGATCAAACAATAAATATTCTGTTAGGAAATGACTTTCTGAATGCAGTGCTAACTGGAAAGACGCACCGCTTGACAGATTGTTTATTGCTATACGAAACTATATTCGGTTGGACTTTAAGTGGTAGGGAAGGTCCAGGGTTTGAAGAGTCGAAAGTAGGCCAGAATTCCACTGGATTGTTTATTCAAACTTATTCTGCAGAGGAAAGTTTGTCGGAACACCTGCGTGCCATGTGGGAGATTGAGAGTTTAGGAGTAACAAACGATGTTTATGAAAAAAGTGAGTGTGATAAACAGACTATTCAGAAGTTTGAAAGGGACCTGAAAATCATTAACGGGAGATACGAGGCGCGTTTATTGTGATCAAGAAAGATCCAGATCAGTTAGAAAATAATTTTGAGTTAGCGAAAAGACAATTTGATAGGGTGCGAAAAGAATTAAAAAACGATACTTTTGTGAGAGAACAATTTCAGGAAATAGTTAAATATCAGAGTGAAAATAATATTATCCAAGAGTGTTATGAAAGAGAAAACGGTTATTTTATGCCGTTTAGATCAGTAGTTCGCAAAGATAAACAAAGTACTCAAGTACGAATGGTTTTTAATTGTAGGGCCTAATTTAAACCCTAATGTTTTAGACGTAGTTCTTGCCTTTCGAAAATTTAAAGTAGGATTTTGCGGTGATATCGAGAAAGCATTCTTAATGATTGGGATCGCAGAGGAGGATAGGAAATATTTGAAATTTTTGTGGTATCCCGATGATGATAGTGAGGACTTTAAAATTATGCAAACGAATAGAGTAGTGTTTGGGTGTAAGGGCCTGTTCACATAGGAGTCCGTTGCGTTGCGTTGCGTTAAGGAAAAGACAACGTTGAGACGAAAATAAACCAATCATAGGCCTCCAAACGATTAGCAATGAAATTTTTAACGCCTATGATTGGTTTATTTTCGTCTGAACGTCATCTTTTCCTTAACGCAACGCAACGGACTCCTATGAGAACAGGCCCTAATTATTCACCATTTTTGCTGAGTGCCACGATTAAATATCACATAGAAAAATATTCAGAAACTAATAAAGACTTTTTGAGATGCTCAATTGTTCGTTATACGCTGACGATTTGTGTTATGGAGCGGGTAGTGTAGAATCAGCATTACGTCTTACTTCAGAAGCGGTGTCAATTTTGAGTGATGCAAAATTTAATTTAAGGAAGTTACATACATATGCAATTATAAAAAATTGCACGATTTGTGGATTGAGAAGGGGTTGTGTGTAGAAAATAGCTTTGAGAGAGATAGTAAGTTAAAGGTGTTAGGGTTGATTTGGAATTTGGAAGAGGATATATTGAGAGTTGATGTTACGCCATTGTTGAACAGTTTGAGGTGTTTACGAAATACTAAGAGGTCTGTGTTGAGTACGGCAGCTAAGGTATTCGATCCAGTAGGATTTATTTCACCGTATGTTGTGCGTATTAAGAGGATTATGCAAGAAATATGGGAGAAGGGGATAGACTGGGACTTAGAGTTGTCTGATGACTTGCAATCGAAATGGAAAAAATGGTGCACGGAGGTTAAGGAATTAGATGAGGTGAACATAGAAAGGTTCTATTTCTCAGATAGTATGGATGAGAGTGATTCGGTAGAGGTTCATATTTTCTGTGACTCTTCTACTATAGCTTACGGAGCGGTAGCATATGTTAGATATGAGAATAAGAATGGAGAGATAACGTAATCATTTATAATGTCAAAAGGTAGAATCGCACCGTTAAGAAAGTTGTGACTCCCGAGGTTGGAACTGATGGGAGCCTTGATTGCAGCGAGATTGTGTAAGTATTTGTCGAAGGTGTTCAAAGGTTTGGTAGATAGGGTATTCCTGTGGACGGATTCAGAAATTTGTTTATGTTGGATTAAAGGGTCAGCACGTGATTGGAAACAATTTGTTTCAAACCGAGTGTTGGAAATTCAGGACTGTACTTCACCTGACAAATGGAACTATTGTCCGGGGTTAGAGAACCCTGCAGATAAATTAACTCGCGGTGAAACGGTACATACATTGTTAAATGATAATGTTTGGTGACGCGATCCATCATGGTTAAGATGTACAAAAGATCAGTGGTCACGGCAAAAGTTCAAAACAGTAGCCGATGATAAAAAATTAGAGAGACTAAAAGCAGTGGTACAAGCAATTATTCCCGTTACAGAAGTTGTTTTAGATGACTCAAAATTTAGTAGTCTAGGAAAATTGCTTCGAGTTACAGTTTGGGTGATTAGATTTGTTCACAAGCTGAAGAAGAAGACCCGTGAGAGAGGACCACTAACTGTTTCAGAGATTCAAGAAGTTGAGGAATACTAAAAAGATTACAAAGAGAAAATTACTTCTCGGAGATTCAGCTGTTAGAGAAAAATAAACCAGTTCCTCCCCATTCAAAGCTATACAGTTTTGCCCCATATATTGACAACAGAGGTATTCTACGTGTCAGAGGACGTTTAGAGCAAGCTGAACTATTGCACGATGAAAAACATCCAATAATACTACCAAAATCAAAGTTTTCTGATCTAGTGGTGATGAAAGAACATATAAAATCTTTCCGCGCTGGAGTTTCATCAACATTATCTAGGGTCAGGAACAAATATTGGATAACAAAAGGAAGGCAAATAGTGAAAAGAATAATTAATACGTGCCTTATATGTAAAAAGTACGCACTGAAACCCGCAAAATAGATAACGGGTCAATTACCTAGAGATCGTATCGTTGAAAGTGTTCCTTTCACAGTGGTAGGTACTGATTTAGGGTCGATTTATACAGGCACGTAAAGGGAACGTAACGGGAACGAGCCGAGCCCGAGCGCCGGATGCATGTGTTTATACAGAGACGGGAGTAGAAAGAGGCGGGAACGTGTTTCATTAGTTGTGAAAGATTTGAAACGTCATGTCGCGGTTTCATTTTTCAGTTAAAGATCTAGCCATTATCACACTTTTGTTAGAGGAGGAGGAAGAGGACAGCCAGGGCCGTGCTTAGGGGTGGTCGAACTGGGCAACCGCCCAGGGCCGCCATTTTTATTCCTCATAGCAACACTTTTCTAAATGTTACGGCTTTTTAAAGAAATTCCTCATTTTTCGCGGTTTCTATAATTCAACTTATAAAAATATATATGTTTCGATTTTTTCTAAAGATTCGAAGAAAAAATCTTAACTAACAAACTACCCTTTTGGTTCGAAAAAATTCTCGGTTAAAAAAACATGATTTATCTTCAATTCAGTTATAGTAAACCCTTGATTATCAATCCTTTTTTTCAATATCTGTTTCTACTATCTGTCAGTCACTACATACAGTCATTTGAAGAATTATAAACCGTTTTGTCGGACTTTGTTCGTTTTCACGGAATATTTACAAACTGAGAAAAACGTGAACATATCCTTGTGAACGAATACTAATACCATTTGGTCAAATGCTTGGTCTATTCAAAGCAAACAATAGACAAGACATTTCTCCAGGGAGTGTAAGACAAATAATTAAATGCGCTCCAAACCTGTTGGGAAGAAAGGGGTCTGAAGGCTGAAGGAGTGAGGTAAACAAAAAATGGCTTTTACTTGTTTTCTCAATTATTATAATGGATTTTATTTCCCACTTGAATTGAAAATATTACAAAGCAGGTACAATCATAATGCTTTAAATACGGATTGTACGCCTATCCTCCTTGGCATTTATTTCTAATGAAAATGATCTCTCATCATCTTTGCAGTTTTCATTTTTACTATACAATTTTGCTGCTCAGAAAGCAAGAAAAATTGCTTTATAACCAACAAATCCATACATGTAAGTATTTGTTTTTAACAATTTACACTTTCTAAATCGTGTAAATAATTTTTCCACTGTTTCATTATTCATACAAATTGAAAAATTTTATATTTTAGTGGACCAATTGTAATTTCAAGTATAATTTCCTCCTATTGCCTTCCGAATTGTCATTTTGAACTTTGGATCCATGTATTTTGATGGGCCAAATCGTACAAAAGCTCTCACCAACTCAACGAGTTTTCAGCATCCATATCAAATATCAAACATAAATAACAGTATGTAAATTATATCTTGAATAGCCACTTTTTACTTTCTGCCTTAAACGAGAGACGTGCCGAGCAGTGAACGACTTCCTGCTCCGAATCGTTGGCGCCGATTCTCGGCCGGGAATCGGCCGAGAATCGGACGTGTCACGGCGCAGTATAAACAGTTCCATTGAAAAACAGGGAGGAAATGATTACGACGACTCGTCCCGCCCTCGGATCGTTCCCATTACGTTCCCTTCACGTGCCTGTATAAATCGACCTTAAACCGTAGCCATAACTATAAGAACAGAAGCGGGAACCTATAAGAAAGTGTACATAATATTGTTTACTTGCGCCGTTACTCGCGCAGTACATATTGACGTTATCTCAGACATGTCAGTGAAGAGTTTTATTCTCTCACTTCGACGTTTTTTATCCAGAAGAGGGAGCTGCAAAGTGATTTATTTGGATAACGCAAAAGGGTTTCGCAGCTCATGCGAGATAATCAAAGAGTTTAAGAAGATCATCGTTGATCCAACTGTACGGGAGTACATAACATCAGAGGGCGTCGTGTGGAAGTTCATTCCTGAACATTCCCTATGGTGGGGAGGCTTTTGGGAGCGCTTGATGAGAAGCATCAAGGAACCCCTAAAGAAAATACTAGGCAAAGCGCTTGTGAATTTTGCAGAGCTTTCAACGATATTGATGGAAATAGAGTGTGTCTTAAACAATAGACCCCTAACGTATAAAACAAATGAGTTGGGTGAACCCCGCCCACTCACACCTTCACAGTTTTTACTGCCAGGTCGTAATATCATCAGATTTCTTGAGAATTTTTTAGAAGTCTTCAACCAAGTGTCTAATAAAGAGACTTTGACCAGACGTAAACTATACCAGTCAAGACTTTTAAAGCAATTATGGACCAAGTGGAAAGAGCAATATTTGTTGCAGTTGAGAAACGCTCACAATTTTGTTAATCCTTCGACTGAGCGTAATCTTAAAACTGGAGACATTGTGTTAGTAGAAGGACCAAAGAAATCTAAACTTTTATAGGATGTGGGTGTTGTTGAAAAGGTAATAATGGGAAGAGATGGTTATGTTCGAGCGTGCATTGTTCGTACATCTAAAGGACAATTCAGAAGAGCCATTCAATTACTGTATCCTTTTGAAATTTGAATTGGACTCTAAACTTTTTTTAACTTTAAACATTTTTGAACTTTAATATTGAAATATTAATATCATTCTGTTATTTACTTAAATTGTACTGAGTTTCATTTATTGATAGAAATATTATGTGTGTGTTGTTAAATTAAGATTATTTTATTTCAATTTGTGATTTATAAGTAATTAATGTACTGTTTCGTTGGATTATTGATGTATAAATTTTGTTTGTAAATGTGTTTGTGTGTACTCTTTGACAAGAGTACAGGTGAGGAGTATGTGGAAAATATTCCCTATAGACTGTAGAGGGCGCTGCGAGTGTTGAGCGCAGATCAGTGTTTGACGTCGTAGAGAGAGGTTGTATTGCGAGAGAGAGTAATCAAATTAATATGATTTTCGAAGTGTAATGTATATAGCTGTACAAATTATGTATATAATTAAATAATCAAGATTTAGAGAGAGTATTTATTATCTGGAGAGTGATGTTAATTACTAAACAAGAACCACCGATACAGATAATGAGTGAGTGCTACATATATGGTACGATTTCCATACCCGTGTATCAAGGTATACATGGGTTGACTGTTTCCAAAAGACTTCAAAAAAGAGGGTTGTTGCAAGAAGACCTGCTGCTTGCGTCGCGATCACTTCTACGAACAGGAGAATCCGTTTAACATGGTGCAGAGAACATAGAGATTGGAGTATGGATCAATGGGCGACCGTTCTCTTCACTGATGAGTCCCGGTTCAGCTTAAACACCGATTCTCGCCGTACGTTCATATGGAGAGAACTAGGACCCGCTACCTACCCTCCAATGTCCGCGAAATCGACCATTATGGCGGAGCATGTTTAATGGTCTGGGAAGGCATCATGTTGGATGGCCGCACACCTCTCCATGTCTTTGAAAGAGGCACTGTGACTGGTGTGAGGTATAGGGATGAGGTCTTGGAGCCCTATGTTCGACTTTTCAGGGGTACAGTTGGCCCTGAGTTCATTTTAATGGACGATAACGCGAGGCCACATGGAGCTTTTCTGGTCGACGAATTTCTAGAGAGTGAGGATATTCTCCGGATGGATTGGCCAGCCAGATCTCTAGATCTTAACCCTATAGAGCAGGGGTTCTCAACCTTTCAGGCTCTGTGCCCCCCTTTGAACACTGATGTGAGGTCACGCCCCCCCCCTCCCACCATCACCACCATATGTGGTCAATACAAGTAATACAATCGGAATTTGAAACTGAATCTGGTTATTAAATGAAAATATAGAATAGATAATTTCATACACAAAATTTAATATTACTACTCATATCTTAATTTGGAACATATTATTATTAGAACATATGAAATTAAAGAATTAAATACAGATCAAATATATTTGAGGTAATCGAGGATCTAGGTGAGGTTGGCATGTAATACCAGTCACTTTCACAACATTAATGAGAGGGCTGGCACTGTTTGTCCTTGACAAGTTTTTGAATATAAGGTTGTAACTATGACAAAGCACACCTCAGGTCACTTTCAACGTCCAGACGTACGACAATTATCATGTTTTTGCAATTACAAAAATTATCGTGTACGACAATTACCGTGTTCGTGTTCGTATGTCGAAAATATGTTACGGTTACATTCTGAGTGCAAGATTCTGTACAGTAAATTACAGTTAGTTTTACTTCTTATTTTGCTTTTATTTTAAACTCACGCCTCCCCTGAAATTTCTCTACGCCCCCCTAGGGGGGCACGCCCCCCAGGTTGAGAACCGCTGCTATAGAGCATGTGTAGGACGCTCTGGGGAGGGCAATTGCAACTCGCAACCCCCCTCCGAGAACCATCCAGGGAATGAAAACAGCGTTTCTGAACGAGTGGGTTCAACTGCCACAGGAAATGATAAACTGCCTTATTTCAAGTATGAAATCACGCTGCAAGACCTGTATATCTGTAAGAGGGGACCCTACCCCCTATTAACCCATCTATTAACCCATTTTTTGTTTATTCTGCAACCGCTGTTTCATACCTTCCGACTCCAACGAGTGTTAAGCACAATCATGAGTGTGTATTACAATCATTGAATGATTATTTGTTTTGTATTGTATCAGTGTATGTACATATCAAATTTCATTAAAATCGGTACAGTAGTTCTAGAGATAATCGACCAGGTCTGTAAATTCTCTTAATTTCTTACACCAGTGTATTAAAAAGAGAGTGTTTGAGAACGATACAGCGAAAAGGCATTTCCTACAGCTATGCTATGCTTATTTCCTATTTTCCTTTTGTCAAATTAAACCCCTTTTCACCCCAACATTTAGCGAATTTGATTTAAGACCCTTTAGAGGTTTAGCCGCAAGGAATGAAAAAAGTGAAAAATTTTAGGATCAATGGCAGAAAGGCTCTCTTTAAAATATTAACAATGCTTTGATACAAGAAAAAATACACAGAAAAGTTTTAAAAACATACAGCGAAAAGGCCTATTTTACAGCTCCGCAATGCCTGTTTCGAATTTTCCTTTTTGTCAAATTAAACTCATTTTTGTCGACTCTTGGCTTTCGCGGATTTGATTGCTCGAAAGCTTGTTATCAACAAATATGCTGGAGGTTTGATTTTTAGTTTTGTAGCCAACTTCTCTATTGAATCCGTTATAGTTTATAAAACACTCTTAGGTAGTAAAAAATACTTAACTGCATGTAACCGTATTTTGTAAACATAATTCTAAACTTAACTCACGACATAACAGTCAGAATGTAAAACAAGGCCGGCGGGGCCCATCTCTGCTTTCTGGACCTTGGGCTTGGGGTTCCATATAGAATATATCTCGGTCAGGTGATCAAACTGGCGCGGAATCCCAGAGTTTAGTTCCCAAGCGTGCTGGGTCCTCATTTTATCGACCCACTCAAGGAATGAAAGGCTGAATCAACAATTCCCAGTCCCAGGATCGAACCCTGGACCTGTGATGTGGCAGCTTGAAGGTTTAAACACTATGCCACCGGGCGTCAAACATAATTCTACTGCTATTAAAATATATATTGCGTCACAAGTGTGCAAGGATACATCTACTGATATTTTTTCTATCAATATCGTAATTGTATCTTTACCTGGTGCTAATAAAAGTTATTAAAACTGTAATTTTGAATCCGTAAAAGTTAGTGCAGCTATACAGTCGATGGCCTGATGTAAACGATTCTCGAGCAGTATACAGGTCAACAAGCCTCAGAGGTGGTATTTTACCGAGTTAGTCAGGCTATGTGAGAAAGTCTCATATTTTGATAAC
Source organism: Dolomedes plantarius (assembly GCA_907164885.2). Taxonomy (NCBI): domain Eukaryota; kingdom Metazoa; phylum Arthropoda; class Arachnida; order Araneae; family Dolomedidae; genus Dolomedes; species Dolomedes plantarius. The sequence continues at coordinate 144,329,769 of OU015498.1, read as the reverse complement.
ACAGAGTGTTGTTTTATCTTTCTTGCGTTTCAAGCATGTTCAATAGTATCAAGCGTTTAGATTAGAGTGACAAAATATCTTTTGTTGGTGGTTTGAGCACGTAACCGCTCAGTTATTTCAGACCGATAAATTATTAAATGGTAGTAAATTTTCTTTAAACTTTTAACTTTGAAAATAAGCTCAGATTTCCCCACAATGAAACTGGAGAAAATCCTGTGAATTTCTCCTTTTATTTATCCACTACATTAAATTGACTTAAAAAAATCTTAAATTTTCTATACAATAAACTTAGTATACCAATTATAATATTTAATAAATAAGGTGCGAACTATGAAAAAGGCTAATACGGCTCATTTAGCCGATTGTTTGCATAAAGAATTTTGTGTGGATGAAACACTGTTCATACTACAATATGCGTCTTTTTCTCCTTACGTAGTTATCGAAAACGCGCACCAAAATAAGGTGATAATTGAAAAGCAACAACATCCCTCAGCCAGTAAATGCGTCTAAGTATATTTTATTTATGCATAGGAAAATACGCCTAATTCTATAAATAAACGAGGTAAATTACAAGATACTATTTGCTGACATTTCTTTCGCCCTGATTTTAAACACGAATTTCCTCTGTACCGTTAAATTCACGTGAAGCAGCCCTTCGATTGAATAACTCTTACACGAACAAATTTTCTTAAACAAGTCTCCTAACTTCAAAGCTATATACTACAGATATTTAACGTTATTTTACAGGATTTACAGATTTGGAGAAATGGTTTATATCAAACCATATTTTCACTTTACGAGCTATTTGATTGGAATGATAGTGGCATACGTGTACATAGAATATCATGAAAGGAAACTTGGTCTAGTGAGTTGAAAATTTTGATTAAAAATTCTCTTTAAACTAATTTTTAATATATTTCAAATTCATTCTACAAATATTCAATTTTATGACTGTGACTAACTTTTGATATTCATCATGTGCTATATAAAATTTATGTTGCCTATTTTTGTTTTTATACAGAAATATCAAGTGTTTGGTTGGTTACTTGCTGTAGCAATAGGTCTCTTCTCTGTATTCAGTGTTTTTATTGCAGATAACAGCAGAACATTTGTCATTTTTTATTACGTTTCAAACAGAGCTCTTTGGGCTATCAGCCTTGGCTGGCTGACTTATATGTGTGCTTCTGGGTCTGGAGGTAAGTTGAAACTTAACTATAAAGTAGAATATACAACGAATACTTCATAAGAGTCAAAATTTGAGCTAAAGAAGGAATGCAATGAAAAATATTTTAAAGGATTCCATATTTACCCATGATATCTGAAAAGTATTTCGTTAAGATCAAGGTGGAAAATCTTTACTCTAGTTTGAAATCTCTATTCAATAACAATGAAAAATCAAACCCATGTAGTAAATTCCATGTTTTCGATTTCATAAAGAATATCTCAGACTTAAAATTTTAAAATCTTAAGTTTGTAGGATATAATGCTCGTTTTACAATTCGAAGAATATAATTAGGATATCCTTACCTGTTTTAGACAAATTAATGTGGAAAGTCTAAATCTTGTAATGCGATGTGTTTTTCTGTTAAATCTTCACTCTGAATATATTAAGGTTTAGTATGACTAATTTGAAAAAAAAAACAAAATACGAAATCCTAATGTTGATTTTAGGCTCTTTAAATCTAAACTGTGAGGACATTTAATCCAAAATTTAAACATTTCTTCTTTTGACAGGGTAAGGTATTATGTGAACTTTGGAGTATAATTGCTGGTATTTTTTTAAGGCATCATAAATCAAAATTCAAAATTTGAGCTAAAGACGGAATCTTGTCTTAAATACTTAAATGGTTTTCATATTTACCCATGAGTGGAGCAAAATATCTGAAAAGTAATTCTTTAAAATCAAGGTGCAAATATTAACTCTCTCTAATGCAATTCTGCTGGAACAGATATTATTGTTAGACAAGACATTAATTATTAAATAAAGTGATAAAACTTAGAGCAGTCGGAGAGCTCATTTGGCTGTATTAAAAACTATTCAGATTAATTACTCTTACTATTTGTCTATTAAATTTATTTTAAATATGCTTTTGCGATATAAAACAAGAAAGGTAAAAGAAAAATACTATGTTAACGTAAGTAAAATGGTGTGAAAGTAAAATTCATGAGCTTAGAACAATAAATTTTAATTTTCATATAACAAAGGGAAAAGAAAATCATTTCTTCTATTCCAAAGAAGCTTTTAAAATTATCACCTGCCGTTACTCTAACAGATCGCCTTATGTTAAATGGGGATTCAGCTTCAATAAAAAATGCCTAAACTGTGCAAAAATTATTTAATTTTTGACCTTGTTCGTAGTTCAGTTACAGTTTAAAAATTCTGTTACACCTCATGTCACCATATATATATATATATGTCAGATATAAAAACTAATTTACCAAACCAATTAGATTAAGTAAATTTATTCGATAAATCATGGTAACTGCAAGAGATTCAAAAAGAATAGTTCTCGAAAATGTCGATAGATGACAGCGCTATACGGCTCGATGAACAAACGCTCTTTCGGGAACGGGAGTTGAATTATTGTCCCGCGTTTTCATGACTCACACCGTCACAAGACTATGAAATAATTGCTGATGCAATTGTCACGGATTTTTGTGTAAACTCTCGCTACGGGGATTTGAAAAAGTAGACACACACAGTTGAAATCGAAAGAGATAGGACGCGTTTTTCTGTGGGGGGAACTCGGATGAATGGCGAACGGGATTGTGATACCTGCATTTTCGTAAATAAAATCATAAAAGTGATCCAAATGTTCCTCCTTGAAGAAGTCATCTGCCTTCTTATAATTGTTCTTATTGACTGAACATAGGACTAATTTGTATGTAATTTTCTACGTACGTGTTCAAGACACGTCATATGTATGTATATATATATATATATATATATATATATATATATATATATATATATATATATATATATATATATATATATATATATATATATATAAATATATATAAATATGGTTAACTTAAAAAGGTTTTAACTATGAATATTAATGTTATTATGAATAAACGATACTGTTTTATGAGTTCGGGCTGAAATATTGGGATTTTCTACTTTCATGTGATATATGGGCTTGTATTATAGACTTTATCGATTTTTCAAATGAACGGCTCATAGAGTTCCCTGGTGTTTCAATGACACCCAAACTAAAAAGGTTGTTAGCTACCTTCTTGAGGTAACTTGTTCAGTTGTTATAAAGGTATTTCATTGATTCACTCACAAATTAAACTTAAATAACAATTTAAAAGTGTCACTAATAAGATAATTTTTATCTTTTGTGTTACATTTTATTTACGAGGATTATTTTTTCAGGTTTTGTGAATCGTTTATTGTCTCTCAAAATGATGTATCCTCTTAGTCAGTTGAGCTACCTCATATACCTTGTTAGCCCTTTGGTTATCATTTACAAGAGTGCAAGCCAAAGAGAACGAATATACTTCGGACATACTGATCAGGTATCCATTTTTTTTACGAACAACTCTCGGGAAATGATATTATTGCTCTTAATTTTTTTAAGGCAACGAAAGATTCGTTTTAACGTAATACGAAAGTCATAGCTAAACATCTGAAAAAAGTGTTCGGATGTTCTGGAAAATGTGCGCAAGTTAATAATAAACACTCGCTTTTGCCTATAGAACAATAAATAATGTTCTGGCTGAAAGACAGCTTTTTGCAGTAATAACTAAACTTAGAAAACAAAAAATAACCAAGTGTTACAGAATCACGTTTCTTCACTTAATTTCCTAAGCACATGGAAAACTATAAGCAAAAAGGATGTCATATACAAACAAATGAAAGCAGGTACTCGCGGAAAATAGCTTACTTAGATCCAATTGAAAAGAAATCAAAACTTTATAAAAATTAACTATACATTGCATAACATTGCGACTAGCTACTAAGTACATATTATTTATTTGTGAATGTGTTGAATTATACATACTCAAAAATGACCATTTTGTAAGTGCGTGATTCTTAATGGGTTTTAAATGATTTCATTTTTGTTCAATTATTTTTACTGCGATTTTATGTATAAAAATACATTATTTTTGTTTCAAGCATGGTAGGGTTGATTATTTTCCACACCTATGGCTACAAAATTCTCTAAAAGTGACCATTTATAATCATTACTAATTTGACCTGTTCAAAAAATGTTTTCCTCAGTTATGACTATGAACTAAAACCGCGATTTGTGATCCTTTATAATTGGTCACGTGCTAAATCCGTGAATAGTAAACATGTATTGTCAGTTCTTAAACCCTCACGCAAAAGTTATATCTGTTTAAAATTCCAACAACTGTTTCTGTGTTTGTGTCATACCGGTATCTCGGCGGGTATTCCAACTTCAAATGTACCATCACAAGATAGCGCTATAATGCACTCTCTCCCAATGTATGTTCTTTTATAATGTTAATCCGTGACTGGGAGACTGGGATGGAGTATGAAGCTCTACAATTAGAATCCCAGATAATACTGTTCTTTTGAGTTAATTGTAGCACATAAAATAATTAATTTTTGAGTGGACTGTGCTGCTCAATAAAACTGGGTCCGGACATTATACAGAGGCTGTTCACACATTTTTTAGACGATGTATATTGTATTCACAAAACTAAATTACATAAAATTCTTGTGTTTTAAATGTTCTATTTGACATCCCTTATTCTGAACTATCTTTCGACACCGTAATTTCCAGGATAATAATGCCTTTTGAAGTGTCAGAAGAGGTATTCTATCCCATTTCTCCTGAACAGCTTTCCTGAGTCCTGTAAGGGTTTTGGGACGACGTTTGGATAATGCAGATTTTAAAAGTCCGAAAGCACAAAAATCCATAGGTGATACACCGGGAGATTTAGTCGGGATATCAGTGAAGGGTATGGCCTTGATACCAGTTTTTTGTTCCATTTCTTTTAGGAAATTTACAGCGGATTTTGATGTGTGACTGCTAGCTTTGTCCTGATGGAGTCTCACAGATTGATGGCACTGTGGGTAAAGCGATGGTATTTCATTCAGAAAAATTGGCGATAAAATATGTTCCTGATAGTATTTGGAGTTAATCTTGACATTTTTTTCCACTCTCTTTATTTTTAACTTGCCATTATAAGAAAAACCAGCAACAATCAGGAATCCCTTTGAAAAACTTTCTTTCGATACGTTGAATCATGTACTTAAATTTTTTTCTCCCCTTTTATGATAATAAATGGCTCTTTTTTGTTACAATCATTTAAATACACCCATGATTCATCTATTGTGACAATTGTTTTCCATTTTTCTTTGGATAAGTGTTTCTCATATAGAATTCTGCAGCGTGTCATGCATTCAGCGATATGATTTGGAAGAAGACGATGCACATTGCGTTTTTCGCTTTCTTAAGATTTAAATTAACGTTTATCATTTTGTTTACAGTGGACACCGAGCATTTTAATGATTTTGCAACTGTCCTTTGACTAGGGGGATTTTCTTTTAACATTAAGCAACGTACCTTTGCAATAGTCGAAGATGTCCGTTTTTTCCTTGGATACTTGTTTGGAATTTTTGTCCCACTTGAGACTCCAATTTGACGCTTTTTTCCTTTCTTGTTGACGATATTACCATCGACGCTTTAGATATCACAAAACCATGACTTTCACATCGTTTTTGGATAACGGAGTATGCATATTTCTCTTCGGAAAGAGCATAAATGTAGCCTTCGGACCACTGATTTGTTAAAAACGCCATTTTGAATAAAAACAAAACTTTCAAGCCGCAGACGATAATTTTGACTTTTAAAAACTTAGTACAATTGCAATTATTTCTTTTGCAGCAAACGATTTTTTATTACCGCTTACCAAAATCGTCTAAAAAATGTGCGAACAGCCTCTGTATTTAACACAACGGGTTCATGTGTTACTTGCAGACTAACAGAAGAGCTCCGAAATTAAATTCTGTAAAGTGAATAAGAACCAAATGATGCATGACAAATTCTCTCACAATATCTCAATGAAATCTAACGAATAATTATTTTCCTTTTGAAAGACAACTCGGTTGCAAACATTCCATTATATTTTTTCATCTTCTAAATAGTGCTTTGATCTTATATCATTTGAAATGCATAGAATATAACTGTAACTGTGTATCTTCATACTTACTCAACAACCACAATTGAGTGGGTCATACATCCATTGCTGATTCTCATTGTTTAGTGTCATCATCATTTAAGACTAGTTTAAAATAGAAGTTTAATAAAAATACTCTATAGATTAAACTTGCCCGGTTTTTCTATGGATTTTACTCTATAGACTAACCGGACCTGCATGTGAACAAATTTCTCTGATATTCGAAATAACCCCGTAATATCGATGATTTGTATACGAGTAGCTCTAGAGCCCCATTACACCCATAGAGACTACAAGGTATTTTTTGAGGTTATAGGGCCCTTAAGCTACTCTTTGGCAACTAAGTCTGTAATATGTTTTGGCTGATCCGGGATGGTGGACATCTAAAATACGAATATAATTCAGAGGTTGCTTAATTTGGAGCAAGATCTTCCACTAAAATAAGTGCATGAACGTTGAATGACAGCAAATTGGTACTACAGATGAATTTATTTACTATTAAGTAAATACGTAAGATAGGTGCATTTGAAGTTTATTTCCTGACACAATGTATCAGCTTGAACAAGATATATTCCATTTTTTCGGGAAAACAACAACGCTATTTTATAACTAGAGAAATGACGCTAATTTGGTTACGAAGATATGTGAATCGGAAAAGTAAGAAATATTTTCGGGAACTTCTAAAATATGTCAAATATAACAAACATGATGTTAGAAAAACTAATTATTGAATTGCTTCGCATAAAAATCAAAAATAATTTATTAAGAATTTTCAGTTTTGTGTGGCACAAATAGCGTAAATTTTTCAATTTAGTTATCTCAAAATAAACATTTCGGGTCAACTTCGAAATGGCCTGAATTTGAATCATACTCAACAAATGTTTCATAATCCAAGGTTACCGGTGGTATTTTACAGTTTTTATTGATTTGAATGTATTTACTATGTCCAGTAAACACTTTTTCCGAAATCACGCTAAGTTGGTCTCGAACGTTAGATTTGTAGAAAGGTAACTTTTTCGTTTTCTTCTTTCTAGGTTTTTCAGTATTTTTCAACTCTTGTGGCGAGTATTCTGTTGTCATTTATTGGATGTGTTGCAGTGGAGATTCCTTTTCAAAATCTTACAAAAATTATCTTCGAAAGTAATTCAAAGATGGAATGTGTGAAAAATGAGCGCAAAGACAGTTATCCAGCAGTCACTGTGGTAAAATGACGTGTTCTAGGATGTTATTGGAACAAGTAACACTCAACGATTGTAAAAGAAGAACAATGAAATGAGCTTTCATTAAGCAAATTAATATTAATTATAAATATTAATGTAATTATAAATGATAAAAACATAATACGCACTTTTCTTAATATGTTGTTCACTTCATTGAAACACAGAAAAAAAATCACATCATATTTTCTAAGATTAAACAGGGTGGAAGAAGATACCCCACCATATGTCACCCTTGGGAGTGATTGGTCAAAATGTAGATGGCACCAGGTGTGGTGTTTGTACACCTAAACGGTGATTACACTGAAAGCAGTCTACGAAAGTCGGGGATTGTCTTAATTGACAAGTGCCCCGAGTTGTCAAATAACAACAACAACAACATTGAATCATATTTGTGATAGCCAAGTAATTCCCATATACACTGCTGGCCACCCAAATTGCAACACCAAGAAAGACAAGAGATATCACAGCAAAATTTATTTTGTAGATAACATGTTGACCAAGTATCAAATGATTAAATTTATAGACTTCTGTGAAGTGTGGTTCCTGCCAAAATCAGTAGCCAGAGTAGCTGCCATTGTTGGAGATCACCGCTGCCACACGCCTCGGCATTGATTCAAAAAGACTTTGGATGAGTTCTTGGGGTACAGCAGACCAAGCAGCTTCCACACGTTGCCAAAATTGATCTGATGTGGTAGAGGGGATGGAATCTGGGTCAATCGTAGAGCAACCATGGACCACATGTTTTCTATCGGCGAAAGATCCGGAGAGCGAGGCGGCCAGGGAAGCAATTCAATCTGGCGATTGACGAAGAACCGTTGGACAATGCGTGCCACGTGTGGTCGCACATTATCCTGTTGAAATATGGCTGTGGGCAAGCCCTGAAGGTAAGGAAGGACAACTGGCTCTAACACCTCGGAGATGTAGCGCTGGCTGTTTAAAGTACCGGCAATGCGTACTAGAGGTGTGCGAGAGTGATATCCAATACCGCCCCATACCATAATACCCGGTGCAGGACCAGTGTGGCGGTGCATAACGCAGCTGTTCAGCATCCTCTCTTCACGGTGTCTCCAGACTCGAATGCGACCATCGTGGTGTTGCAGACAGAAGCGTGACTCGTCAGTAAAGACAATTTCATTCGATTCTGCCGTCTACATCCTTCTGTCATCGCACCATTGGCGGCGGAGACGTCTGTGGTTCTGCGTCAAGGGTAGACAAAGCAATTGACGTCTTGCGGACAGACCACTCTGCTGTAAACGGCGTCGAATGGTACGCGCAGACACTGGATGATGCGTTACAGACTGCATGTGCTGTGCTATGGTTCGTGATGTGACTGAGCGATCCATCACTGACATGCGCACAATTTGCCTGTCATCATGTGAAGTGGTGCGCTGAGGTGGATGCGATTGAACACGCCGGTCCGTCGTACCCTCCTGCATCCAACGATCACATATCCGCATCACAGTTGTTTGGTTTCGTCCAACACGACTACCGATTTCCCTGAAAGATAATCCACAATCTCGGTAGGTCACTATCCTTCCTCTGTCGAACTCGGATACTTGAACTAAAGATGATCGCTGTTTTCGACGAGGCATAATTGATCGTTTTTTTGAAAAAAACCACAAGAAAAACACAATTGCCGAACTTGAAATCGTCGAAATCTCCAAGCCTTAAATAGCGCTTTGAAGTGGCGCCACAGGCGCGCGTGATGTGCGTCTGCGCTGAAATTCTAATCATTTGCATATCTCACCTCCGCTAATGCATGTTGTAAATTTCATGTTATTTGCATGTTTCCTTCAGGGTGTTGCATTTACAGTGGCCAGCAGTGTAGTTCTTTTTATGTTCAGGGACTTATACACGATCTGTAATTTTCTGCTGTGTTTCAATTTGCGAGTATTTTAAAAATGTGTTCTTTGAAAGTGGTAGAATGTGTAGGAAACTTCATTTTTTATAAGGAAATGGTGACTAAATTATCATTTATTTTTGTCACCTAGTCTATTTTGTTAAATAAGCACCATAGTGAGAATTACTGTAGGAATTTCCTTTTTGCCAAATGTATTTTTTTATAATGTTCAATATAAAATTTGAATCATGTTTTTTTACAGCTGATATCTTCTCAAATCTTTTTTCGCTGATCTGTGATATATATATATATATATATATATATGTGTAAACAATAATTTTTGCTCTAAAATGTAATATTTTATATATAAATCACGTATTTATATATAACACTATAACATTTTAAATCATATGAAGTTTGGCTATGTTTCGGTTAACCTGTGTTTTATATATACAAATCATTAAGTCTGGTAGATTTTTTTTAATAACTCATGTATTGTGTTTTTATTTATTTAAGGAGCTTGGTAGAATGTATTTAATAAATTGAATATCTTCATTTTAAAGGGTGTTGCGTTTTGACTGTGATTTCACATTTCTTTTTGCCACTAGACACTTTACAACAAGAAATCTTACATTGAATTGTGGTGTTGGACACTGGTAATACCTTTATCTGCATTTTGTATTCCATCACTTTGTAACAACCTTGACACCAGATGTCATATTCCAGTGAATTGTGATTTTCATCAACAAACAACAATACGCACATACTTTGCAATTATATATAAACAGTGCAAGTTAATATTGGCAAATAAATTCCGCACGAGGAGTCGTAGTTAAATAGAAAAAGAGATAAGCTTGAACAAAGAAATTCCAGGAAAGGGATTCCTAAAACATGTTCCTTCAGCCTCCTGTTTTTTAAAACCTTACAGATACTGACAACTTCGGAAAGGTGAACATCAATAAGTTAGTTTCACTTTCAATTTGCAGTTACTCAGGGATATTTTGACTGACTGTCGTGATCACTGGAACTAAAAAAACAATCTAATTTTTTTACCATTATTCTATCTCTCTAAGACATGGAGATGTGCTGAAATTCAGATGTGCCAGTTATTACATGATCAGACCATCTAACATTCTTTTCCTAAAACTTTGCAAAAAGGGAGTTTAATTTTTCCTATGGTGTCGTTCAGCTGTCTCCAGAATCGAACCAATAATCAGACAGAATTGAAACTCAAGGTAGACAAGAGAAAGATAACGTGGGAGTGTACTGTTACGATTAAAAGTTATAAAGTGCATGATTAGTAATCCTAACTACATTAAACAATTTTATTCTTACACCTATAGAAAAAACAAATAACTACATTGCTGGCTTTTACTAGAGTGTGTTTTGTATTTGAAAATGAGTACGTATCTTTGTGAAACCGATAGAGAAATCTAAATACATTGGAGTAATAATTCCCAAAATTCAATATGCCATTTAGAATGTGTTCCTAAATAAATATACAAACGTATCCAATTCGTATTGTATGCTAAATTACTGTACACTTCCCATGACATCTGAATTTACTCAAGCTATTTTCAGTCCTTAATGGATAAGTGAAAAACTAACGTTTTCTAATGCTTTAAAACAGGGGTCCCCAACCTTTTTGCACCTAAGAGCACATTTTAGAATACCGGTCGGACGGCGGGCACCTTTTATTTTTTCAAGGTGAATTTATAGTTGGACATAGTTAATAATACATACACATAATGTACAAACACATTGAATTCCAAATATATAATTTAACATTTAAAAATTATTGTTAATATAGTTGTGTAAAATAAATGATTACTAAATAATGCATACAAAAATCTACAAAGTATAAAACTTCTTTATAAAAAATATAAATCTCAAAGTTAATGTGATTTTTGGCATTGCATTTCATTGGCCATTGCTTTGTAATTAGGAGAGTATGATGATATTCCTTCTCGCACACACGCGTTCGTAAGCAATCGTCAATAGCGTTCTTTACACGCACTTTCTTTCGCGAGTGCTTGGAGCGTACGGGATTTAGCGCACGCTCCAAGCACTCGGATAAGAGCGTACGTGTAAAGGTCGCTAATAGCGCCCGTTACACGTATGCTCTTGGAGTGCTAGGAACGTACGGTATAGCGAGCGGGAACATTTGCAGTACGCTCAAAATCAGCTTTCCCTTCCTCTCGACACCTTCACACGTGCAATCAATCACGCGGGATCGTGGTTTCATGCGGGAAAGAGCGTAAGTGTAAAGGGCGCTAATGTGTTCATCTGTAAGTCGTGATCTGTACTCTGATTTTATTATACTCCTTGACAAAAACAAAGATTCACACAAGTATGGGGAACCGAAAAACGATGTTATTTTATATGCTATTCTTTACAAGAATAGGAATAGCAATTTGTTTCTGTCAACTATATTCCAGAAATTCTCATCTGATACAATAGATTTTAGGATAATGTTTTCTGAAGATCCAAAATTTCTAACTCCACAACTTGTGACCTTACTTGAAGAAGCTCTGAAATTTACGTAGTTAGGTCGGTAACATTTACTTGGTAAGTAAAAGGATAACCAAAAAAGGTGACAATTGGCTCGATGATTGATACTAAACTCTTGAAAGCGCTTTTCAAACTGGTCTTGAAGTAATTGAGGGTTGATAACAAATGTTGATAAGTCAATTTCCCTGTCGCCTATCATTTTTTTGATATTTGGAAAATGCACAAGGGACTTCACCTTCAAATGTGATATTCACAAAGCCAGTTTAGCTTTAAACAAGTTTATAGAGCCTGTCATTCTATCATTGTTATCAATCTACAAATCTAGCAAGAACTTTGCCTTTACTGAGCCAAAGTACTGTAGTATGCGGAATGAGATCAGGATCTTCAGGAATTTCTAATAGTGCCTTAAAAAGACGATGTTGCAAAGGAGCTGCGGGAATTAAATTGACTATTTTTGTAATTATTTTCATGACGAGTCCGAAGGATAGTATTCTACCACATAAAACTTCCTGATGGATAATACAGTGATACGACATAAAGTTTGGAAATGATTCATCTTTTATGCTGAAGGCAATAAATCCATTGACATTACGAACCACTGGTGGTGCCCCATCAGTGGTTATTGCAGACAGCTTCTGGAGAGGCATATCTATCGACTTTTTATTTGTTATAAATATTTTATAGATATCCTCACCTGTTATTCGTCCTTTCATGGGTAATATTTTTAGTGGATCTTCTTTTACAGTAAAGTCACTAAATAAAATTCTCACCATAACTGCTAACTGTGCTGTGTCTGATCTGTAGACTCGTCAAATTGTAGTGAGAACTAATCACACATTTCCAAGTCACTTTTTAACTGAGTATGCATGTCCTTTGAAATGGCTTGACGGTTAAGAATGTCTTTTGTCTTTGAAATGTCTTTTGTCTTAATGGCTAAAGACGGTAAAGACAAAAGACAATTTCAGGCGCGAAGATGGTGCACTTTTTTTAACATACATCCCAATACTATTGATATTCCTCTTCCGTTATAAAGGTACGACCATAATCTATATTAGCCGATGAGTCACTTTTCATATACTTTTACATAACTCCCTTAGAGATCGTTATTACTTCTGTGATTTCTTGTTCTTCCGATAACATTCTATGACAATGAAACAAATACGAAGCTAGTTAAATAAATCATTGAATTTAAGCAATTACTTATTATTTCGTAATTTTTAAAGATTTTTTTACCATTATCTCAAAGTATTCATAAATCTGTACATTCTGAAACCATTTAACCTTAATGGGCTTTCATTTTTTTTTAATGACTGATTATAAAAATTGAGGTTTACTTTGATAGTATAGAGTACATTTGGAGAACATTTTCACTAGGACCGCTTTCTCGCGTCGGTGACATAAACTTCATACCCTCTCTTGTCCCTCAAAGGAATTTTGTACTGCTGACCCTCCAGAGGTAAATTTGAGAACTTCGAGGACAATGTAGCCACGACAAATTTTACGTGCACCGGCCACTATTAGTGAACACGGTGGTGGATTTTGTCAACGAACAGCATCGAATCTGTAACCCTCAGATCACTCGCTCGACGCCTTTGCCAACGGGGCCACGGCCCCCAAATGAATTTAATAGTAAGTTAGGATAAAATAATAAAAGTAAGTTAAAATAAGAAAAAGTAAGAAATAAAATAGTAGTCGTAGTTAGTGAGCAGAGAAGTCGATAGTTGGCGGCACTTGTCAGTCATTGAATGAGCATTCGAAAGAACCGGCTGTGATTGAATCAGATATTCGCACGAAACTCCTCTGTTATGCGCCCGACAAGCCGGCGTCACCTTGTTTCCAAGCGCCGTCGAGAACAAAGACATTAGCGTGGGATACTTCCATAAGAGAGGATCTAAGTCTTTGGAGCGAGAACAGGGGTGGAATTGGCTTCCCTTGTTTTTGTCGGAGCTCGGGTTAAACGATCCTGAACGAAACAAACGATGTCTTGAAGTTAATAATTCGTCATTTCCTCTCCACTGGATCACGATTGCCTCTTGAATCTTCCTACAACGCATGCAGTATTTCAACCGTGTCATATATATATATATATATATATATGTCAGATCCGGAAGTAGAATCAAATTCCAAAGTAATGTCCAGGGGTATCTCAAAAACGAAAGGTTCGATTACCGACTAATATTTATTAAAGATTAGTAATGTCGGCACATCACATGAAACTGTAATATGACATAATATAAACTCGAACACTGATATAGTTCTAGCTTTGGTATACTGCCCGCTATGTCCGCATACGCCGGCTTCCACTCGCCTAATGTCCAGATGTGAAGACGTTCACTCTGGTCGGTGCGTACAGCACCCGCTGATGGATTTTCCACTCTACATCGCTCGGCCATCAGATCTGCAGAGTCCTCGCTGCACGGGAACAAATCTGAAAAAAAAAGAATAAAACAGGGGGAGAGAGAGGGTATTTACAAAGAAGTGCGTGGAAAGGTTAGTTAGTCCACGGTTTTAACAAATCAGCCGAAGTGTTGGTGAGGTTTGGACCTTCATGTTCTCCTAGTTTCTTAACTTCATATCTGTCCTTAGGCTTTACACAGATCACGTCGTAAGGTCCGAGAAATTTTCGCCTTAACTTCATTCCACTACCGAATTGAGTACGTTGGATAGCCACAAGATCTCCTTCTTTATAGACATGGGATTTTTTTCTTTTCTTGTCAAACCCTTTTCGGTATTCTTGTATCTTTAAAATATTCTTCTTCGCCTCATCGCGGATCTCTTTAGGATTATTCATCATAAAGTTTATTCTTTCTTCTTCTAAAATTTCTAAAATTCTGGATTCCTCTCTTCTTCTCATCTTAACTCCTGTTAACATTTCGAATGGTGTCTTTCTGGTATATCTCGATACTGTTGAATTATCGTTCTTTGCAATATGTCTACATGTTTGTACCACTTGGTTGGATCGTCTAATGATAATTTGGAGAGAACTTGGATCAACGTTGCATGTAATCGTTCTACCTGTCCGTTTCCTCGTGGAACTCCCGTTGTAACTTTGATGTGTTCAATATTTTCATACTCACAATAGTCTTGAAATTCTTTAGAAATAAATGCTCCACCACGATCAGAGATAATACGGTGAGGATTCCCAAATATCGCTTGCTGTTGTTTTGATTTTACGGGATATAACCACGCAAACTTTGTGAAAGCATCTATCACGCTAAAGATGTGATTATAATTTTTGTTTGTGGTTGGAAGTGGACCAATAAAATCAACATGGTAAGTAGACAAAGGCACGTCTTCTTTAGGAATCGGATTTAAGAAACCCTTTGCTTTTCCTGCTTTCTTATTTACTAAGATACATTTAACACAGTTATTTATGAAGTTTTCAACACATTTTTTAATATTGGGAAAATAAAAATCGCGTTTAACTACATCCTCGGTTTTTGCTATGCCATAATATCCTAACTGATGAGGATTTCTAACAACCTCGGTCTGCATCATTTGCGGTACTACCAAGACTTCTGAATCGTTTACAATTTTATATAGCACATTGTTCTTCAAAATATAATCTATTGTCTTACCATCTTCCAATAATTTTTTAATGGTTTCTAACAGAACATTCATCAAGTAATCGATGCTGAGCTGTAACCTTCTCTATACCATCTTCATAAATCACAAAAGCAAGACCAACACTTCCATCTAGCTTACTACCATCCGTGAAACATATAGTTTTATACTCCTGAAAAACATTATCTGCATAGTTAATAACTATAATAGGTTTCCTAGTTGCAGGGTGCGGCAAACAAGAAATAGGAAGCTTCCCATCCAGGGTGTTACAAACGTTGTCTTTTATATGGCTCCTCTTAACTTCAAGATTATTTAAAATAATTAAATCAATAGGCGAAAGACCAGAAATAACAAAGACTGCATCATAACTAACTGTCCTATAACCCCGAATAATACGAAGTAGAAATCTTCTTTGAATTCTTCTAAGAAGTCTACTATTTATTTTCTTTCTCAAGGAGTGTCCCCATGATCCTGAAGCATAAGAGATCAATGGTACAATACCCTGATTATAAATCAATTTCAGAACATCAGTTTTAAACCCATAAGTGTTTTTTGCAATTCGCAATAAACCAAGAAGAATTTTTTCACTTTTACTGGAGACATAAGAAATATGTTGCTTCCACTGCAATTTATTATCAACAATAACTCCCAAATACCTTATCTGCTGTACTTCTTCAATAGGTTCACTCCCAAGAGTTCAATGAATTCCATGAGCCGGCCTCGATTTTTTATGTATCATCATAACTTTAGATTTAGAAGAATTAAACTCCAACTTACACTGCTGGCCACCCAAATTGCAACACCAAGAAAGACAAGAGATATCACAACAAAATTTATTTTGTAGATAACATGTTGACCAAGTATCAAATAATTCAATTTATAGACTTCTGTGAAGTGTGGTTCCTGCCAAAATCAGTAGCCAGAGTAGCAGCCATTGTTGGAGATCACCGCTGCCACACGCCTCGGCATTGATTCAAAGAGACTTTGGATGAGTTCTTGGGGTACAGCAGACCAAGCAGCTTCCACACCTTGCCAAAGTTGATCTGCTGTGGCAGCTGGAGATGGAATCTGGGTCAATCGTAGAGCAACTATGGACCACCTGTTTTCTATCGGCGAAAGATCCGGAGAGCGAGGCGGCCAGGGAAGCAATTCAATCTGGCGATTGACGAAGAACCGTTGGACAATGCGTGCCACGTGTGGTCGCGCATTATCCTGTTGAAATATGGCTGTGGGCAAGCCCTGAAGGTAAGGAAGGACAACTGGCTCCAACACCTCGGAGGTGTAGCGCTGGCTGTTTAAAGTACCGGCAATGCGTACTAGAGGTGTGCGAGAGTGATATCCAATACCGCCCCATACCATAATACCCGGTGCAGGACCAGTGTGGCGGTGCATAACGCAGCTGTTCAGCACCCTCTCTTCACGGTGTCTCCAGACTCGAATGCGACCATCGTGGTGTTGCAGACAGAAGCGTGACTCGTCAGTAAAGACAATTTCATTCCATTCTTCCGCCCACATCCTTCTGTCATCGCACCATTGGCGGCGGAGACGTCTGTGGTTCTGCGTCAAGGGTAGACAAAGCAATAGACGTCTTGCGGACAGACCACTCTGCTGTAAACGGCGTCGAATGGTACGCGCAGACACTGGATGATGCGTTACAGACTGCACGTGCTGTGCTATGTTTCGTGATGTGACTGAGCGATCCGTCACTGCCATGCGCACAATTTGCCTGTCATCACGTGAAGTGGTGCGCTGAGGTGGATGCGATCGAACACGCCGGTCCGTCGTACCCTCCTGCATCCAACGATGACATATCCGCATTACAGTTGTTTGGTTTCGTCCAACACGACTACCGATTTCCCTGAAAGATAATCCATAATCTTGGTAGGCCACTATCCTTCCTCTGTCGAACTCGTATACTTGATTAAAAGATGATCGCTGTTTTCGACGAGGCATAATTGATCTTTTTTTGTAAAAACCACAAGAAAAACACAATTGCCGAACTTGAAATCGTCGAAATCTCCAACCCTTAAATAGCGCTTTGAAGTGGCGCCACGGGCGCGCGTGATATGCGTCTGCGCTGAAATTCTAATCATTTGCATATCTCACCTCCGCTAATGAATGTTGTAAATTTTATGTTATATGCATGTTTCTTTCAGGATGTTGCATTTACAGTGGCCAGCAGTGTATAAAGTTCCGACCATTCAAAAATGTAGTTCAGGATATTTTGAGATATAACAGAGGCATCATCAAAGTTTTTACACTGAACAATAATCAGTAAATCGTCTGCAAAAGCAATTTTATAACTATTTTGGAATTTTGAGATATTACAGAGCAAGTCATTCATAATAATGTTCCAAACAAAAGGTCCCGTAACGGACCCCTGAGGACAGCCTTTTTCTGGCACAAAATTTTTTGTGATATTTCCCAATGTAAGATCTGCTGAGCGACCCTGCAAGAAACTCTTTAATAGGTAAAAAACATTCTTAGGAACTTTAAGACATCTAAGCAAGTGCAGAATACCAGGCAACCATGCATTATCAAAAGCACCCTTAATATCCAAGAAAATAAGAAATGTCACGTAATTCTTACGTTTTCCTTGCTTAACAATATCGCATAGGCGGATCAAAGCATCCTCAGCTGACCTTTGAGGAGTAAATCCATATTGATCCTCACTCAAGAGGCTGGATTGTCGTAGATGGTAGTTAAGTCTATTTATGCAGAGTTTTTCAAGACACTTACCCAAACAAGGAAGTAAGCTGATGCATCGAATATTATCAATATTTGTCCTCTATAGCTCAGTACTTTTAGGAATAAGTACAACTTTTGCTCTCTTCCAGGTCCTCGGAAAAACACCAAGATTTAAACAAGCATTAAACAAGGCCATCAGCACAGAAGGACAACTACCATGAAAATTCTTAATTAATTCATTTGTTATTCTATAGTATCCTGGAGCCCTGTTTAAACTTAAGTTTTCCACTATACAATCAACTTCCGCCCTAGAGAAAGGAACATCATCATCGACGTCATACACCAATTCAGCTTCGTCACGCAAAGACCTATGACTAGATCTATCCTGCAATTGAAAATCACGAGGGAATGATTTCTTCAATATGGCATCAATTGTATCCCCAAAAGATGAAGTAAAATGACCAGGAGAAACTTCGATACCCGAGATTTCAAGCCTTTTAGCAAAATTGGTTTTAACCCGAAAAGTATAAATTTTCTTCCAAACATTCTGCACAGTAATATCAGCAAGAAAATCCTTCCAAGAATTTAATTTACTTTCCTCAAGTTTTAAATTGTAATTAACCCTAATAGTAAGATAGCTTTTTCTATAAATTTCCCTTAAAAAGGAATTTTTAGCTCTTTGATATCTCCTTCTAGCAGCATTCAACCGTTTCCGCATGCAAGAAATTTCATTCGACCACCAAGGAACTTTATGCGAACCACATTTTTTCAAAGGAATAGATTTTTCTGCAGCAGAAACAATCAAATCCTGTACATCTTGAACGCATAATTCCAGCATGTCAGGTTGAGTACAGTTTTCTATGGAATTTAAAATAATCGAGTTCGCATCAGTACAAAGAAAGTCAAAAAGTTTCCAGTTTGCATTTTTAATGTTAAAGAGATTTGAAGTTTCAGAAATACTAAAAGCATTGTTAGGTTTTGGGATTTTCATTTCAAAAGAAATCATTTTATGATCAGACAGAGAATCATACTCAGGTATACACCATTTCTCAACAAACCGAAGAAGTTCCTGTCCGACAACAGTAACATCTATATAACTTGTTCCCTGCGTCGCACTAAAGGTAGGCCCATAATCCTCATTTAACGCAAACAGATACCACATACTGAAGAACTCGCTCAACTTAATTCCCCTGGAGTCAGTTACAGGGCTAAACCAGACCTCAGACTTGCTGTTAGCATCCATGCACCAAATAAGCCTCTTTAAACTTTTATTCGAAAAAATATGCTCAATCTTTTTAATATCTAAATCAATATTAACGGAAGGCTCAAAATAATAAGAAAAAAGAGTAAAAAAAGAGTCCGGAGCAAAAATAACAAGACAATTTATTTCTACAATCCATAGATCTATGATTGTAACCGAGACATAAAAAAACACCTATTTATAACTACAAAATCATCAACATTACACATATTCCACATCATTTTCAAGGATCGTAACGCAATAATTTTTTTCCGAACTTTCGGATGCACTTCAACAACAACAGATCTAACATGTTGGAATTTCTTTAAAACAAAGCGAACTCTTGACTCGTTCCAACATTTATCAGAATCAAAAACTTCTGGATTTTGTTCCCGAATCGTGTCTAATATTTCTGAATCTCCGATATCATTTGGCACATTTTTAATTAACAGCGTAGGATTCTTCCGCTTAGGAACAGTTGGCTTCAAAATTTCTGACTTTGTTTCAATACTTGTCTTTAATTTATTTCTATCTACTTCAGAAGCACAATGAAATACTTTAGATGATTGAGTTAAATATTTCAATCCCTTCGCTTTATGCAGGCCATTGAGAGTCCACCCTATTGTATTCGCTCAGTTTAGTGGAAGAAATGTTTCCAATGGTAGTCTACTCGTATTTACCGATTTTGTTTTTTGTTTTAACGTAGGATTAATGTTCCTCCATAATGGTCCTCCGGAAAGCAAAATTTCAGACGCTAAAACCATCCGTCCGTACCTCGTGAGTAATAATTTTTGAATCCCGCTAAACCCAGTCTGTATAACTTGGACAAGCAGTAACAGTTAAGCAGAAAAGTGTCAAAATGCGTCAAAATTTTGACATACATATATGTAAATATAATACATACGTACATATATATATATACATACATATACACATAACGCATACATACTTATATACATACAAAAAAAAGGTAAGCAACGATAAGTAATCCTACGTTAATAATCCGCTGTAGTTCCGTTAGAAGAGACTACCTGAAGTTCTTTTTTTCAATTGTAGTGAGTAATACGGAAAGGTATGTTTGACTCTGGTAGTTTTTTCATTCTTTAAAAGAAACGCCAGTAGCATTTTTTAATTTGACTTATTCGGGGGGAGGGGGAGGGTAATACGGTAAAAAGTGTTTTAAAAGTATGTAATACACTTTGGCGTACGACATTTGAGCCGCTTACTTGGCCAGATCGGTTCAGTCCCTCAAACAAAAAGTGGGGAAAATGGATAAATTATTAGACATCATTTTTTTTAAATGTCTCTGAAAATTCAAATAAACATTGTATAATGTATTATTGCATATGGAGCTATGATTGGACGACACATAACATTGAATATCTTTGGCGTTATCGTTATTATAATGACAATTTCAGCGTGTCTAAAGGACTATTCTTAAAACTATCACAAGGTCCCTGCTGCGATGGGTAATCCTAGCAAAGTTTGAACCGCATCCCACCTCCTCCCAAGCGCATTACAAAGGCGAAAATATCAGCAAAATGTGGTATTTACATTCCTTTTTTTTGGTCTACTCTTTACAGCTATGTAAATATTTATAATCAAATTTTTTGTTTGATTGGTATTTTCATACAGCCCGACATTTTCTGCGCAATCTTTTTCATTTTTGAAATGAGCCATTCACAAGCGAAATTGGTTCAGTCCAGTGTTTGAGATTTCCGAAATCGGTGTGTCAAAGCACTAGATTGTAAACATCCAATTATTTCATCACAGAAAAAATTGAACTAATTGTTTACTCATTCACGAGTAATTAATCGACCGAATTTCGTCCTTATAGCAACATGCTATTTTATATTATTGTTTTTAAGAAAAGAAATTTCTCAATAACAAAACCTTTATTTCAACGCTCTTCACTTACGATACAATTATAGCCTTAAATGATCTCGAGGTGAGGTTATTTTTTCTTTGAATCTCAAAAAGAGGAAAGATGAGGATAAGGAAGATGAGTATACGCTGTGTCGACCGGGTCACCACTGTCGAAGTCCCTTATTTGGCGTGTCGCGTGAAATCTTAGTAAAAACACTCAAGATAACTTAACACTTTTAATAACTTCAAAAACTTTAAAACTTAAACAAATTTTAACGTTGAAAAAACATAACATCATTTGCTGTATTCCCGGGCTGAGTTACAGCATACAGCTTCGGTGAGCTGGACTCACAGCGTCCTGCAAAGGAACCGAGCTAGAAAAGTAAAATCGAGTGCAGTGCTTCTTCACGAAACTCCCGGCGGTTTTATAGCTACCTCCGGTATGTCTCAATGATGTCTTCTTCCCTATAAGGTTTCTTCTGTCGGTTGAAGTCGGCTTCTGTCAGTTGAAACGCAATGACGTCATCGTTCGCTCTCAACCGCCACAGGAATCCCCCTCCAGTCGGTCAGACGTTAAACCTAAATTTGACTTTCTGTCCATACCGAGTTGTCACCTCGGGTTTCTCATCCAGATCATCCTGCAAAGCACAACTTTTGTGCAAGTTAGGCTCATTAAGAAATGCAGGTTTTAGCCTATTAATCGAAACCGTGGTTTTAGCGCCTCGTATATTGAGACAGAAATGCTTAGGGTGTCTCGAAACAATCTGGAAAGGGCCGTCAAAAGGTTGTTACAAAGGTTTCTGAACGTGATCCTGACGGACAAAAACAAAATCACAATTCTTGAGCTCTTTATGTATAAAAACCTTCTGGGCATTATGATGTGCTGTCGGAACAGGCCGCAGTTTCTGCATATGATCCCGCAATATAATCAAAAACTCTGAGCACTGTATTCGGGGAGTGCGTAGTGTGTCACGAAAGAATTCCCCTGGTAAACGTAAATGAGTACCATAAACCATTTCCGCGACCGTGGACTGAATGTCTTCCTTGAAACTCGTTCTAATGCCAAGTAGAACAGTACGCAAGATCTGTCCAGCGCTCAGTTGCGTGACATTTAATAGAGCCTTTCAACTGCCTATGATGCCGCTCAACTAGGCCATTTGCTGCCGGATAAGCGGTCGTTCTAATTTTTTGAATCCCCAAAAAACGGGTTAGGATTTGAAATAGACTGCTCTAAAATTGTCTGCCCTGATCGCTAGTTACCGTGTCAGGTACTCCAAATCGAGAAATCCCTCCCGCATAAAATGTCTCGGCTACCGTTGCCGCAGATTGGTCTGGCATCGGAAAAGCTTCCGGCCATCTGGAAAATCTATCAACACAAGTCAGACAATAATGCTGCCCTCTAGAAGGTGGCAAAGGACCTATGATGTCTATATTTACATGCGTGAATCGACAACGAGGCAAAAGATATGCTTCAGACGGAGCAATGGCGTGTCTCTGGATCTTAGATCTTTGACACTCAACACATGCGCGAGACCAGGCAGTAACATCCTTTTTCAAAGATGCCCAAATAAACCGTTGACTAACTAATGTAACAGTAGCTCTAATTCCAGGATGCGAAAGTTCGTGCAAGGTCTGGAATGCCATCCGACGAAAATCTGAGGAAACATAAGGTCTAACCAGTCCAGTTGATGAATCACAAAACAGAGTTGAGCCACTGGGAGAAAATTCAAAACCTTTGAAGTGCAGAGAATTATCTGCCGTTCTTAACCTTTCCAACTCCCCATCCCCTCGCTGCGCCTGTGCCATTGCTTCATAATTCAACTTATTTGGGAGCTGAATTTCGGAAATTCGCGACAACGTATCTGCCACAACATTATCTGCACCCGAAACATGTCTAATGTCGGTAGAAAATTGAGCAATGTATTCTAAATGACGCTGCTGCCTAGGGGAAGTGTTACTACTATTACGGTTAAAAGCAAATGTAAGAGGTTTATGATCCGGAAAAATTTTAAAATTCCTGCCCTCCAACATGTGACGAAAATGTCGAATAGAACTATAAATAGCGAGCAATTCTGTGTCGTAGGCCCTGTACCTACGTTCTGTTGGAGAAAGCTTTCGTGAAAAGAACGAAAGGGGTTCTAATCGTCCATTCACACTTTGTTGTAGCACAGAACCAACCGCGAAATCCGAAGCATCGACCATAATGGAAATGTCAGCTTCTGGTTTGGGAAATGCTAATAGTGTAGCTTGCAAAATTGCCTCTTTACACCTATTAAAGCACTGAATTGAATCTTCCGACCATTGAATTTGAGTTCGATCGTTTTTCTTTTTGATTTTTAATAACTCATATAATGCTGCCTGTATTGTAGCTGCATTCTTAAGAAAACGGTGGTAAAAATTCAACATTGCCAAAAAGCGTCGTAATTCGACAACCGTTTCAGGTAAAGGAAAGTTCTTCAAAACCTCTACTTTCTCAGGTAATAGTGCTACTCCTTTTTCAGAAATTAAATATCCCAAAAAATTCAAACTAGTTTTACCAAAAATACATTTATCTGTATTTAAAACTATACCGAATTCATTAAGTCTATGAAAAACAATTTCAAGATCCTGAATGTGTTGCTCCCTGCTTGTAGATGCGACCAAAACGTCGTCTAAATACACGTAGCAGCATTCGATATCTCGAAACACATGATCCATAAATCTCTGAAAACTTTGCGCCGCATTCGATCTTTTTAGACACCAAATGTATTGGACTGGCCCATGGGCTAGTGGATGGCCGTATAATACCCTGATTTAATAAATTATTAATTTCTTGTTTTGCAATTTTAAGTTTGTCAGGTGCAAGTCAGCACGTCTTAGCATAAACTGGTGGACCCTTAGTAGGAATACAATGTGTTATATTATGCCGTTTCCGCGTGTTTCGCAAAGTAGCAGGATTAGAAATATTTGGAAATTTAGCCAAAATTCTATGGTATTGCGATTTCACAGCTATAGTCGTTAAAGCACAAGATTTCCCAGCGATTACTGTACATTTAGTTGCAAGCGCAGTCAGAGGGTCTATCAACCTACGATTCTTAACATCGACCAGCAATCCGAAATTTTCTAAAAAATCTGCTCCAATTATTGGGCGAGAAACATCTGCAATCATAAAAGACCATGCAAAGTTACGGCGTAATCCCAAATTCAATACTAGTTTTTGAAATCCATAAGTATTTATTTTAGTTCCATTTGCAGCATAAAGGCTGAACTGTTTTGGCTGAACCTGTAGCTTATTCCTAGGTAATACGGAAACTGTAGCGCCACTATCCACCAAGAATTTTAAATTTAAACATTCATCGTGAATAAATAGGCGACTAGAATGCAGGCCATCAAATGCCGTCTCAAAAACAAATGGGCCCGCTAGTTTTCCTCATAGCTACATGGTTTTACGCATTTCTTTGCGTTTTTTCCAAATTTGAAATGGTACCAACATTGCTTAACTTTTTCTGAACCCGAATTTAAATTTTTTCTAGTATTTGAATCAGAACGGGAACGCGTATGATACAATTTGCGTCTATCACTAAGAAGTCGCTCCACCTTTTTTGACAAGGCAGTTATTTCAGCTTTCAACATACCAATTTCGCTGTTTTGCGTACTAGTCGCAGCTACTTCAGGGACCAATTCAGAAACCTCCAATATTTTATCTGCAACGAAAGCTAAGTCTATCAAATTATCCTTACTACTTGAAAGTATTTGTTGTGTATGCACCGGTAAGCGTTGCATCCATAAAGTCTTTAACACATCACTTGAAACATTGTTACCAGTTAAAGTCTGCATCCTATGCAATAATTGTGATGGGCGGAAATCACCCAATTGTAAATCCTGAAATAATGCTCTTAAACGAGAAACTTCTGATTGCGCGAATTGTGAACAAATACGGGTTTTAAGGGCGGTATACGGGTATATGGGTCATCTTGCGGCGGGGATTGAACCATATCCCGAACATAACTAAAAATTTCCGCATCCAATGCTGTAACAACATTATGAAACTTTGTTTCGGACACGGTAATACCTGCAGCTTTAAAACTCGATTCTACTTGTAAAAACCACAAATCAAGGTCTTTTTTCCAAAGGGGAGGTGCCCTAAAAGCGACCCTTGCTATTTCAGGTTTAATCTCCGCATCCATTACAACCAGCTTTAAATACCAAATTTATAAAAACAGTTTAAAAAACCTTTTGGAAGTATCAACAACTTTAAACGACGCGACATGCAAAAACAACTTGATGTGTAAGGACCCTTTCTAAACCTATAATGACAAATTCTCAACCTGGCACAAAACGCAGCAAAGCATGGGGTATAAGAAAGTCAAGAACTCACCAGCACTTCCACAGGAAAATCTTAAACCATATTCCAACGCACAGATCACCACTGTCGTCCGGGTCACCACTGTCGAAGTCCCTTATTTGGCGTGTCGTGTGAAATCTTAGTAAAAACACTCAAGATAACTTAACACTTTTAATAACTTCGAAACTTCAAAACCTTTAAAACTTAAATAAATTTTAACTTTGAAAAAACATAACATCATTTGCTGTATTCCCGGGATGAGTTACAGCATACAGCTTCGCTGAGCTGGACACACAGCGTCCTGCAAAGGAACAGATCTAGAAAAATAAAATGGAGTGCAGTGCTTCTTCACGAAACTTTCGGCGGTTTTATAGCTACCTCCGGTATGTCTCAATGATGTCTTCTTCCCTATAAGGTTTCTTCTTCTGTCGGTTGAAGTCGGCTTCTGTCAGTTGAAACGCAATGACGACATCGTTCACTCTCAACCGCCACAGCTGTAATTGCCGAGACTCATCCTCCTTATTTTTGACATTTGATAAAATAAGTGTCTGATTTACCGATGATCAGTGGCAATCAGTATTTGAATCGTATTAAGGGGACAGTGGACATTCAAAATTGTGAAATTTGTCCAAATATTCGATTGTTTTATTTTATTGAATTGTGAAACTACGGACGAGTAGTGTTGCAAAAAAAAAAAAATTTAATTTCTGTGATTACTTTCCTAGTTATAGGCATTTGTATTTAATGTAGATATTATGTCATTACTAATAGCAATAACTTTAAATGTAATTTTCTCAAAATAAAAATTTTCATGTCATACGAATATTCAAACTGGTCCAGGCGCATTTCTAATTATCGTATTGCTTTGAAATTTAAGTTTATATACTTAACTGTATATCAAATAAATGTTACTGAAAAAAATTATGCTTCGTAGATCAGAATTTCTAAATTTTGTACTTGAAAAGATGATTTAAAGATATTTTGCTTAATAAAAATCGTGTTTTCACTATTATAATTTTTTCCCTTTATATTTTTAATAAATGCTTAAAATAAGCAATAACTTTCATTGTTAGTTCTATAAGGTATCCTGTAAATAAAAATTACCATATTATATGCAAAAGAAATGCACATTTAACATTTTTAATTAGGCCCATTTTTGAAATAATTAATAATTCATAATTCATAAATTATTAATATTTCATCTTTAAATTATAATAACTTTTACATATCTATGGTACTAATCACATATTCAAATTTCAAGCAAATCCATTCAAAACAAAAAACGTTAGGTTTGAAGGTCCACTGTCCCCTTAAGATCAGCTCATACCTTAATCATATGATCATCAGTTAAGTAATATATATATATACTGCATATACTTTTCTAACAAGATACGGCCTAAACAATGTAAGAGCAAAAGATGGATTTGTATAAAAACACACTATTTCAAGTTCTTGTAAAAAGACATTTTCAGATAAAAAATTTCAGCTTGTAAAAACATTATGCTAAAAGTTAGAAACTTTATTCTATATAGCATGAGAATACGTAGAAGCAAAACAGATACCTCTTATCCCTAACAGTCATTATTTTATTCCTGGAGTACTTTCTCATATTATATATTTACACCCCTGCATCTCCGAATCCTAGAATGTTTCATACAGTGCAAGAACATTCCGGTCTTCGACCGTCCTTCATTCTCGTTTGCTTTAATATGTCCTCTAACTCCGCAAAGGTTAGATAGGATTTTTGTATATATTTTTTCAAGACACGTTTTGGAGAAGCATTTAATACGACGCGTCCATATACCGCACATGCCGCCTTTTCCACGACAATGTCTAATTTGATAACCTGTTTTCTGAAATAATTGAAAGTTTTTTCTCCCTTTAGACAATCCCACATAAGCTGTAGTACTTTATGCTCTCTTGAAAGTTTTAGCGTTATAAAATTAGGCATTTTTAAGAATGCTTCTTTTTTAGCTCCAAATTTTCTACAAATCTGCAAAAGTGATTTTGTGGTCATGTCTGCAGTCAATTTTCGGTGTACTTCTCTGATTACCTTGCATGTAAACCTTGGGCGCAAAACGAACCTGGGCACAAAACGAAAGTCTTGTTTCGCTATCCCACGGAGAGCTGAGAATTACCCGTCCATCTGAATCTCCCCACCTAGGTCGGCCAAATAATGCCCGGGACCGAGTGCCCTACCGAGTAAATTCGTCCCCCCCCCCTGGAATTTGAAAGTGACCAGCGTCGATAACAGCAAAAGCGCGGGCAGACAACTGCCATACCCAAACAGATACAGGTTGTTATCAAATTAATGGAAACACCTATCAACGTTAGTGTTGCTTATGAATGTGCTTCGTATTCCTTAAAAAACAAGTCTGGCCACCGGTATATTTTATATAATATAGTGCAGAGGTGGGGAACGCGCGGCCTTAAGGCCGCATGCGGCCTCCGTGATCTTCTCTCGCGGCCTTCATAAAAGCTAGCACTTGTATTAATTAATATTTAACTACTAGATTACAACAATTTCCAAATCAATAGAATTAAATAAAGAACGGCATAAATGTATGTACAGTGACATTTTGAAATTGTTGTCTAAAGTCGCTACAATTGTACAATGCTGGCCACCCAAATTGCAACACCAAGAAAGACAAGAGATATCACAACAAAATTTATTTTGTAGATAACATGTTGACCAAGTATCAAATGATTAAATTTATAGACTTCTGTGAAGTGTGGTTCCTGCCAAAATCAGTAGCCAGATTAGCCGTCATTGTTGGAGATCACCGCTGCCACACGCCTCGGCATTGATTCAAAGAGACTTTGGATGAGTTCTTGGGGTACAGCAGACCAAGCAGCTTCCACACGTTGCCAAAGTTTATCTGCTGTGGCAGCTGGGAATGGAATCTGGGTCAATCGTAGAGCAACCATGGACAACATGTTTTCTATCGGCGAAAGATCCGGAGAGCGAGGCGGCCAGGGAAGCAATTCAATCTGGCGATTGACGAAGAACCGTTGGACGATGCGTGCCACGTGTGGTCGAGCATTATCCTGTTGAAATATGGCTGTGGGCAAGCCTTGAAGGTAAGGAAGGACAACTGGCTCCAACACCACGGGGATGTAGCGCTGGCTGTTTAAAGTACCGGCAATGGGTACTAGAGGTGTGCGAGAGTGATATCCAATACTGCCCCATACCATAATACCCGGTGCAGGACCAGTGTGGCGGTGCATAACGCAGCTGTTCAGCATCCTCTCTTCACGGTGTCTCCAGACTCGAATGCGACCATCGTGGTGTTGCAGACAGAAGCGTGACTCGTCAGTAAAGACAATTTCATTCCATTCTGCATCCACATCCTTCTGTCATCGCACCATTGGCGGCGGAGACGTCTGTGTTTCTGCGTCAAGGGTAGACAAAGCAATGGACGTCTTGCGGACAGACCACTCTGCTGTAAACGGCGTCGAATGGTGCGCGCAGACACTGGATGATGCGTTACAGACTGCATGTGCTGTGCTATGGTTCGAGATGTGACCGAGCGATCCGTCACTGCCATGCGCACAATTTGCCTGTCATCACGTGAAGTGGTGCGCTGAAGTGGATGCGATCGAACACGCCGGTCCGTCGTACCCTCCTGCATCGAACGATCACATATCCGCATTACAGTTGTTTGGTTTCGTCCAACACGACTACCGATTTCCCTGAAAGATAATCCACAATCTCGGTAGTCCACTATCCTTCCTCTGTCGAACTCGGATACTTGATCAAAAGATGATCGCTGTTTTCGACGAGGCATAATTGATTGTTTTTTTGAAAAAACCACAAGAAAAACACAATTGCCGAACTTGAAATCGTCGAAATCTCGAAGCCTTAAATAGCGCTTTGAAGTGTCGCCGCAGGCGCGCGTGATGTGCGTCTGCTCTGAAATTCTAATCATTTGCATATCTCACCTCCGCTAATGCATGTTGTAAATTTCATGTTACTTGCATGTTTCCTTCAGGGTGTTGCATTTACAGTGGCCAGCAGTGTTTATTTATCCAAATGAGCTTCGTTTACCTTGATTGTATGATACTTTAACTACACTTTATATGTAATTTAATGCTCAGAGTTTCTTAACAATACTACCATACATGTTATATGATTACTACACAAAAACTGTTTTCTTACTATTATTGTTGTGACTGACTCCATGTACGTTAAAACGTATTATATTTTCTGCAAAAAAAAATAATAATTAATGATTGATGTTATAACAAGTTTTTATCCTTATGTGACTACAAAAATATTTTATATTGTAACTTTTTATGTCAAATAATAAATAAATAAGGACTTAATTTTTTTGTTATTTTTCTATATAATGCACCAAATTGTTAAAACTATATCTAACTATAATAATTTCATAAAAGTTGCATTTATAGGTTCACCAACTTATGTGGCCTCCTTTATTACTACCAAATTTACATGTGGCCTCTAATTGTAAAAAGGATCCCCACCTCTGATATAGTGTATGTATTATTCTACAGTCAGGTAGCAATAATGAAAGTAAGGACATCGTGCTTTTGGGGGGAACAGCGTAAAATGTCAAACCTTGCAGACCTTGTGAAAAGGGCAAAGTGTGGAGCGCGTTTAAATTGGATATCTGTAACTGCAACCCCCTGGCTAAAGGGTGTTTTTCGAGCTATGGTATCGAAAGTTAGGATAGCATACAGAGTGCACGGAAAAACATCCTTTGCCAAACATAATAGTGGACGAATGGGAGAGCTCAGTGAAAGAGACGGACGAGGTAATGAAGCGGATTGTAACATGAAGAAAGAAACAACTGCAACCAAAATGACCGAAGAGCTCAATCTTCCTCTGCATGCTCTGGTATCAACCATTAGAGGTAGAATGGAACTTCACAAACAAAGCATTTACAGAAGAGCAGTTATTCCAAGCCACTTGTAATTGATGCCAATACAAAATATCGTCCACAATGGTGCCACGTGCGAAAATCCTAGTCGAGTAACATGTCGAAAAACGGCATTTGGTCCGACGAATCATTTTTTATATTGTTCCTCGCAAGAGAACGTGCGTATGTCTGGAGAACACCTACACAACCGTAAGATTCTGGCTGTCTCATCTCAACTGTCAATCATGGAGGTAGATCTATCAGGGTTTGGGATGGCATCTAATGGTTTTCTTCGGGTCCTATTGTAACCCTAAAAGGGAGATTGAATGAGAAGTACTATGTCGAACTTTTTGCTCACTAGTCCATCCTATGGTGATAACGTTGTTTCTTTCAGGAGATGGCGTTCTCCGGTATGATAATCCCCGTAAACATACAGCTAAATCTATCAAGTATTGATTTGAAGAGTATGAAAAAGAAGTCAAATATCGTATCATGCCCTGTTCAGTCACCCCAACTATAAATCATCCAAGCACTGTGATATGTAAAAGCGGATAGATAAAGGTACCGATATCCACCACAGAATCTCTACAGGAACTTTCATGATTTTTCCCCAAAGAATGGTATAATATATTTGTCGTGGGGTAGATAGTGCAACATTGTGCAAAATTAAGAAACGTGATAAGAGGTCTAGAATACAGAAGATAGATTATAATGATGACAAAGAAGGTTAAAGGGAGAAAAGATTATAAGACGAAAAGACCGCAAGACGGGAGAAATTAATGAGAGAAAGAAATAGCTAAACGGAGGGGTGGCTGAATTGAAAAGAATTAGATAATTAAGAGCAATTATGGAGTGAAATGTACGTCGCTAAAAGGGAATACAGATGTAAGGAAATGATGATTGAAAAGCGGGACGGATAAAAGAAGTGGAACAGTGAATGACGTGATGACATATCCAAAGAAATGGAAACAAGAAAATGCTGGAATTCTAGGTATTTCGGGAAAAGACCGTGAGAAGAGAAGGGTAATGAGAAAAAGTGACACGTCTTCAGCGGGGCCGGGAAAGAAAGTTCTAGAAGAAAACGGATGAACCAATACAGTATGACAAAAGAGTATATGACCAATCGAAGGAGAAAAGAGGAGTTAATGAGGAAGGGCAAAAAGTATTAGAGACACAAGAAATGTATGAACAAAATTATTATTATTAGAGCTATCAGAATGACAGTTGCTGTTTGGTAGAGAGATAGAACCGAAGAACGAGCGACCTGTACTACGAAGTTAAGAGTCATGAATGGCTGCGAGCAAGATAGATGAATGAGGACTTGTGACTAGAATAGGAAGAAAAACCGTCCTTAGCCAATAACCCGATGCTGAAACGATATGATATTCGCGTCTAGCGCAGCAGAATAAGAAACCCGAATTAGTTTTAAGAAAGGAATCGGGAAATGAGGAATTTGCACGTTTTTTTATTTTACATTTATGACATAGAAAATAGAAAAATATGATCAAAATCATCTCTTTTTTTTTTTTTAGTTTTAGAACTCTAAAAGTTAACATAATTTGTTTTTAAACGCGCACTATTTACTTCGTCTCAAAAACGCTACTTTTCCTACGCGGATACATGTGACGTCATAGTTCACCATACCGCATTTGTTTACTTCGATGTCTGTATTGTGTTGCGTAGTTTAAGTTTGATATCTAGCTTTTTTTTAAGATGTGAAAGTATGTTAAAGCATATTTTAAATATTGTTTAGTGCCTTGCTGCACAAGCATGACGGTAAATACACCTGGAAAGTTTTTTTTGTGCTCCAAAAGATAATGTGAAAATGAAAGCATGGACAGTTGCAATGAAACGCGATGAAAAAAAAAAATCCATCATTGTTCACTAGGACAACTCACTGGTGTTGTGAAGATCACTTTTATGCTAGTTATTTCTTCATTCTGTTAACATATGAAATGTAACTTTTAATAAGAATTCAATGTTGCTTCGAAATAGTGCTACAAGAAAAATATATAATTATATAACTTTGTTCCATTATGCATATTAATTTGCTTACAATAAAGATTCAAACTATGAAATTAATGTTTTACAAGATTGGTCTAATATTTTTATTAGCCAAAATCGTTATCAATGTATGAATAAATTTATATGACACTTTTACTGAAATTTTACGGCTATACTGTTGCTGCATTTTAATAATTAAATATTATGTCAATGATATAGCTTATCAGGAAATAGTTTAAAAGTCTATGGCAAAGTTTTCACCACAGTGACAAGCACCATGAGCGAGTTAAATTAAAGCTTATAAAAGCTTGTTATGACTATGCAATTATGCAATTAATATACTGTATTAAACTTAATTTAAACTTTGACATTTCAGAATGTATTTTTTAGTTTTATTTATGTATGCAGTAACATTTTTAGAAATTTCTTTTGTGGTAGGTGGGTTACAACCCGCCCCCCTACATGTCTTCACTGAAGTACTGCACCTGTACCACTGCACCTGTAGATTAAGAGATTAATTTAATAATATGCATAGACAATATCTAACTTTTAGGTTAGTGTAAAGAACAACGCACGTCAGCGTACTACAATCTACAATACATAAGTAGAATAATAAATTCAAACAAATGTATACATAACCTCTGAGCTTTAAATCCTCGTATTTCTGCTCCCATAAAACTTGGATTATTTCCCAAAAAGGAAAACACTGCAAATGAATCCATTTCAGGCAGGATGTCAGATTGTCCTTTTGCAAAACCGGGCAATAAAGCCACGTTAAACAAAACAGAAATAAAATAAAAATTAAACTAATAATAAAGACGTCGATAGAATATAATTATAAAATAGAGATAGGCAATAGCCACAAACTTGATAGCACCAAATTAGAAAAATTAAATGATTTTAAAATGTTAGTTTAAGAGTAGGTATTGTAAAATCTCACGCTAGAATAATGTAAACATTGAAGGATGGTGCTTAGTGACGTCAGAACCAATCACGTAGCGTTTTGAGGTCACATGATTTTTCAACACTTTTCGCTAATTTTAAATTTAAAATTTTAATTATTTAGATCTATATATACGTTTTAATTGATGTATTGAACATTTTAATAACCAATCTGTTAATAAAAAAGAGAAATGAGCATTGTTAGCGCTTCTGCGTGATCACTGGGTACCGTCTTCCCGCCAACCCTTGACGACTGTTAGTTCAGTTGCTTATGGAGAACCAGTGAACAAAGGTCGTAAAAAAGACCTCTCCGTATAATAAATAAAGGACTATGGTGTCCGTTGAAAAAGTCTAGTGTGT
The DNA here is from genome assembly GCA_907164885.2 of Dolomedes plantarius. Taxonomy (NCBI): domain Eukaryota; kingdom Metazoa; phylum Arthropoda; class Arachnida; order Araneae; family Dolomedidae; genus Dolomedes; species Dolomedes plantarius. The sequence goes on along the minus strand of OU015498.1, from coordinate 144,296,171 downwards.
TTCTATAACTAGTGAATCAATTAATATAGTTGCCTCTAGATTAAGATTATAAGAAATTATTACGAAACAAAAAACAAAAGAAAATCTACAGTCCACAACGAGAAAGTATCGATCAAGCATATTCCTCACATGTGCAAATGCCTCATTGTCGCGGAATGCAGTAATAAAAGAGGGGGGCGAGTAGTTAATGAACTGGAAAGAAAGGACAATAGCTTGAATGCAATACAATGATAATGGAAAGAAATCGTACTCTACGGGAGTGAGCTACCTGCATAGATGACAAAGCACCGACAGTCATATAGCCAGCGACGGAGGCCGAACGAGAAAGTATATTGAAAGTGCAGTCCCCCATCCCAAAGGAACTGATTGATGACGACCTCGGACAGTGTAATTCAGCGAGACCACCCAGCCTGCACCCCACCGAGGACCGAAAGATAGCATTACTTCACGGAGCGTGCCATTTCACAAAGGATCATCGAAATAGAACAGACCGCCAGCCCAGTGAGAACTCGTAATGAGGTGTGAAAATACATGAGTGAAGGAATGTGTGGCAGTTCCTTTATTGATCACAAAAATAGTGTTTACCTTATTACCTCTCATCCTTAATTAAGTTAACGGACGTAGTAGATGATAATGTTTTTAAAAGTGTCTTATGAAAATGGTTATTAAATGTATTACCTCGTAGTTAGATAGTTGATGATGAATAAGTAGAATATATTTGATTAGAAATAGGGAGATAAATGTGTAAATTAATGTGCAATAAAATGAAGAATCATATGAATATAATACTTGTGATGAATGGAAATTGTAAATGATATGTGTTCGTTTCCAATAAATCTATCCATTAAATTTCAATCAGACGATTCTTATAATATTTTACAACACAATATAATATTTTACAATTCTTATAACACAACGCAAGATACGATATTTATTGGTCAAGCAATCAGGTAGTGCTTGAATGATTATCACAATTGGCAACACACCCAAAATTGACTACCGTGACCATAATCTATACGATCACCTAACCATTATATTTGGCGCCGGGACTTAGAACGGAAAATAAGGCGAGTAATTTGCGAATCCCAGAGAGTGCCGCAGTCCAGCGTAGACGAAGTGAAAGCCGCACAGAGTCCCAAGTGTTGACCTGGCGGACACGTTTTCTCGGTTCAAAACTGAACGAGTCTTAGTGACTCTTTGAGAGATACCTCTAAGTTAAAGACTGGGAGAGTCTTTGTGAAAGTTTTTTGTTGTTGTTTTGTTTCTGTGAATGTCTCTCATACGCAGACGAAAATAGTCTCTCTGCCTTTGTACATATCGTACATATTTGGAATTATAACACAAACTGCTGTTTTCAAATTGTTCTGTCTCTCGTGTGTTCATTTAAACAACGGGGACGCTACAAGATTATTGAAATATCCATTCATACAACCCCTGTCATATGAGAAAATCTCGATCATGTTTAAAAGATGTGACTGTGTGAAGACAATTTGTAAAAATATGACTGAAACATTTTCGGACTCGTGTGCTTGAAAAGTTACGGAGATATGGCGATATTTGAGTAAATCTTGCATACACGTGAATCGAACTCAACGGTAGAGAAACAAATTGTACACCTTGGAGCATTTTCCTTTTTTATAATGCAAATAATTTAAAATTAAAATTATTCAGAAAAATAATCTGGTATATTGTATTTTAAACGGTCATCAATTCCTTTGGTGGACAACATTTAAAAAATGAATTCTGTTGCAAGGTGCAGAACAGTTCAGGATAGCTGAAAATACCATTTTCACTCGATTAGCAGCATTTATGTAACGGTAAATGGTAGACACATTTTCTCCATAGGTTAACACTGAGGTGACCGAATCCAATATGGTTAGTGCACAGCAGTCTTAAACCCATGCCCGGCGCAGTAATGTCTTCACAATACAACCTTCTGATGAGTCGTTGTCCTCTTGGAAAATAACATTGAGCAGGTTTAACACGGAGGGCAGGCATGATAACGGAAAAATCTCCAGATTTTCTTTTCCTGCTAGTAATTCATGTGTGTTAGAACAGAGGAAAACGCGGCAAAATTAAACTCGAGGGAAAAAAAGTTTAAGCTCATCCAGGAAAAATTATAGATTTGGTCTCTGCACAGATTCCTTAATTTAACATTTCTGAGATCAGTCTTTTTGCACTTCATTTCTGCACTGACTGAGGTATTAGAAATGCACATTGTGGTGTTGTCCGTACTCTGCTTGCATATCGTCGATGGGTCGATTTTCATTTATACAAAACCTGTAATATGACAAAATATCGATCATGCCTAAAGAATGTGACTGTGTGAATGCCATTTGTAACAATTTTACAGAGACTATTTTCCGACTAATGTGTTTGAAAAGTTAGGGGTATATGGCGATATTTGAGAAACTCTTGCATACACGTGAATCGAACTCAAGGGAATTTCTTGGAGCTCGTAGAAAAAGCTCTCTACCTAGCACATTTACAGCCTTTCTAAACTGAGTAGAAACATAGCAGTTGTGTTTCGGTTATATTTATTTATTACGTAGACTTCTGTATATTGTGTTTAATTTTCGGTACGACGCATAAGTTATACTTTCTTCATTATTCCTCGCAGTAGGATTATGTTCGGTACTGATATGTCAATACGCAAATTTTCAGAATTTTAACTGTAACATCTTTTCTCTAACTTTTTGCATATATTCTGACCTTCAGTGCAAATAAACACTGCCGAGCTTGCTGTAGTACAGCATTCTCGTTAATAATGTCTTTATCTTATTATCTAAAAGTCTTTTTCCTTCCCGATGCCTTTATTTCTTATTTTGGATCTTGCGCCAATAAAGCTGCTGTCTACTAACCCTATTGGCTTCGCTGATCTCAATATTAACGTATGGAGAAAATATCCCCAATAAAAATACCATTTTTATTGGATTATCAGCATTTATGTAGCAGTAAATAGTAGACTCATTTTCTCCATCGGTTAATATTGATGTGAGCGAATCTAATAGGATTAGTACATAGCAGCCTTAAACCCCACCCGGCGCAGTAATGTTTTCGCAATACAACCTTCTAATGCGTCGTCGTCTTCGCGGGAAATAACCTTCAGTTGGGTCGAAGCGAGGATGCAAACGGAAAACACTTTTTAGATACATTTTCCTGGTAGTTAATCCATGTTTGTTAGAAGACAAGAAATTACTGGAGGACAGAAACGTTCAAGCTCTTCCAGGAATCTCTTAACAAATAAAGACTTTGATAAATTTTCTGAAATTATACATTTCTGTACACTGACTGAGGAATCAGAAATGTACATCGCGGTGTTGTCCGTGCTCTTCTTACATATCGCCGATGGGTCGATTTTCAGTAAAGAAAAGTCTAACTTAACATGGGCGTCACTTTCATCGGACGCGAATTCATTGGTACGTTCTCTTATCAAGTCTTCTTTACCAACTGTGTTGAACATAATATCACAAGCTAACGCCAGCAGCTCCTGCGAGAGTGGTTTGATGGCTTATTTAATGTCTCTGCAGCGTTCAAAGGCGTGGGCTATTGAAAGTAAGTTGAAGATTTAGTTGTCTGTCGTATATAATCGACCCACAAAAGGATGGTAAACTTTCTAAAATATATATATTTTCTATTTTTATGCATTATTCTCTTCTTAAGCTATGATACCAGCAATAACCTTAAAAAGTATGGTCGAAACTGGGTGATAGTGAATTAAAAATATTTGCTATAATTAAAATCCTGTAACACTAATATTTATAACATATAATTAATTGTAAATAATCCATGCGGATTTTTCTTCCATGGCATACATAAACTTTTACTAATATTTTCTGCATAAATTAGCATACTTTCTTCTGATGAATTGTTTAAAATTAATGCTGTCTCGTTAATATCCATGACTTTTGTAAAAAAAATAGTTTTAATATTAATTTTCTTTTTTCAATCCAGTCTTTTGTACATTTTGTATAAAAATAGCAAACACCTTAAAAACCATGGTCAAAACTATGTGTTAGTAAATTTAAAAAATTTTCTTTTTCAAATTATATAGTAGGTGATAACCCGTGATTCGCTACGGAGTACATTCAAATTTAATACAACGGTCAATGTATGCAATTAATGTAATGCAAAAAAAGAATATATATTTTTATAAAAATAATCTTAAGGGATATTTTTATATACAAAATAATGTAGAAAAAAAATTCAAATTTATTACAACGGTCGATGTATGCAATTAATTTGTATGTTTAATATCCATAAAACATACTATTTGAATTAAATTCTTAAAAAAATTCCATTTCGATTAATCTAGGGGTTAAATTTTATCTTTTATCGTAATTTAATATTTATTTCGCTGTTATGCACGTAACGCAAAATTAATTTAAAGTATCACAAAAATAAAAGGAACCACGTGATCAGCATTTAATAAATTAAATTCTAAAATTTAATCTTTAAAAATTCACCAAAATTCAGAAAATGGAGGTAAAGATTCGAATAATATTATGTTTTAAACAAATTTTTATGATATTTCTCGTGATATAAATTTTATAACCATGAAATTATTATTTTAAATGCAAACTTTAAGAAATATTACAAAAACCACTTAATAATTTAATTTAAAAATATTTAAGAAGAATTTTTCAAAAATCTTTCTTAGTGCACCCCAACACAATAAGAAGAATCGCCAAGCCAAATTTCAGCCCTTTAGGTCCAGCGATTTGGTCTGTGCGTTATCTGTCAGACAGTCAGTCACAGAATTGTTATATATATATATATATATATTTATATAGATAATGTGTGTGTGTGTATGTAAGTAAATAATAATTACGCCACACCAGTTTTAATTCTGTTCAATTGATTTTCAATCTTGCTTTGAAAAAAAGATAAGTTGTGCTTAATTGTGTATGATAACCATTGACTCTTGACAAATGTTTGAAAACTTTCAGACCACTTTCATGGAAGAAAAGTTGTGGAAGAAAGAACGTTTTGATTGATTTTTTTAGAATATGTTATTGCATTTGCCCTAGCAAAATAAAATCAAACAGAGCAGTAGAATATTCAGCCCTCTGCCTTGCAGAAACCCTTTAAATTATTTAGGTACCGCAAATTGTTATTCTCGAAGAGTTCCCACCTGCTTTCTAGGATTACAACTTTGGATTAATTCGAGAATAGTAACCAGAATTTTAACGAGGGCCTTATAAACATTATCTCCTGGGGTAAAAATTGTTATTTAAAAGAGCGTTCTTGTTCATGTTCACATAATTCAAATTACGCCGAGTATGACTTGTTTGAATTTTTGATTTTGTGTTACAGATTATAGTAAAGATAATTTTCTAACCAATAGTTCTTGGTGCAGAGATTTACTCCTTTTTCTTCTTCTTGATTAGACATGTGTGACCAGGCTTACTCATCAGAAGAGGAAATTTACTGCTTTGTTTTAAAACAAAAAAATTATACTTTTTATTAAGTTGTTTACAGTAACATGAAGATCAAATAAGAGGCCTAGAATAATAATATCTCATAAAATTGATGTTCAAGCGAAATAAATTAGATAACTATTTCCTACTACTACTTTTTCAGTAATTCAATTATGCTAAAACGTCTCAAGGCGATGCATCTAAAAATACAGTACTAAAAGTAGAATAAAACAAGTATAGTCACAGAATAAAACACATTTTTTTAACTGTGGGACATGATTAGCCAAGGCTTAAATGCTCAAAATTATGTTCCATTTGTTATTCCTCTTTAAGTTTCAAATTACCACGATGCACTATGTTTTCATTTCATTTATACCGAATATCAGCAAAATGAGGAACACTTTTTAGGGCTTCTTATTTTTAAAATATCGAAAAAAGCTATTAGAATAGTTTATATTTATGAATATGTGTAATGTAAAAGTAATTTCAAATTTATAAAAATTAAAGTTCAAATTTTATGAATATAAATGTTAAATATGAAATGTGAATTTGCAATTTTTTAATCAGAATACTTTATGAATTTTTTAGTAAAACTTTATGAATTAAAGATTAAGAAGCCAATTTTAAGCGTGAAACTTTGATTCCTCTAATGTTTTCATTGCAGTGTGTGCACAAAAGTCCTTAAAAGCATTTAGCTCTTTGTAACCTTACATGAAGGAACAAATCAGTTTAGACAACAATCAATAGCCAATAATCAATGAGATTTACTTGAATGTATTCATAAACTTTGCTTTACTCTATGAATTGTTACAGTGATCGATGCCACCGCCAAAATTCCTAGTGGCCTATTGAGCGGCTCATTGATGGACTTCGGAGATTTCGACCAATGCCTCAAAATTAGAGTTCCTGGAACTTCCAGAAATTCAAAGAGCGACAAGGAAAAGTTTCGCGGACGTTATTGTACAATTAACTCGCAGTCTCAACTCTTTATTTCGTTATGGCGAAAACTCAAAGAACAGAATTACGCAGATCCCTATGGAGAACCTCCAGAGCTGGTTTGTATATTTATATGTGTGTCTATTCATGTACTGATTACTGATTGCATGTATTTGCTGATTTTGAAGGTAAAATTAATATTAAAAAACTCCTAATTTCAAAAATAGAGATTTTTTACAAAGTCAGGTCACTGCTTTCAGGAGCAGATAATATTTTCCAGCAATATAAAAAAAAATTCGTCAGTGGTTTCCATTTTTTTTAAAACTGCATTTTATTATTAGGATATCTTGTTCAAATTGAAATGTGCAAACGTTTTGCAGCTTCAAACTTTCGACAAAATGGTTACAAAAATAATTGCATTTTACACAATCGAATGATTAATGACAGGTAAAATCTAAAATTCACCTTAAGTGTGCCGTTTACTAACCGTACAGGATTCGCTTACCTCAGTGTAAACCTATGGAGAACATATTTTTGCTATTTATAACTATATAAATGCTGATAATCTAATAAAAATGGTATTTTATGTTGCCTGAACTTTTATGCCCCTTGCAACAGGATTCCTTTTACAAATTTCGTCCACCAAAGGAACTGAGGAGCGTTTAAAGCAGACTATACAAAAAAATTTTCCGAATATACAATAATTTAAATTTTAAAATATTATCTTTATTTTTTCTCTAAAAACGAAAAATACCCCAAGGTTGAAAACTTCTATCTCTATTACGGAGTACTTTGTTTAAAGTAAAATCTTTAAATTCAAGCCGTCAATCCTCGGACACATTTTCTCCATAGGATAACACTGAGGCGTACGAATTCGATAATTTTAGTACGCAGCAGCCTTAAGGACCTTTTATAACATATTGCTTTTTTATTATATCGTCATCTTCAATATTTCTTCAGGTTTTTATAATAACGGATGGAATATGCATGTCATTTGTTACGAAGGAAACTTACTTATAATAATTATGTATATAATTTTAATAGTAATAAGGATGCTTTATTATTAATTTGATTATTTTTTTAACATTTCGAAGAATATATTTATTATTTGAACTGAAATAACTTGAAAACTTTTTCATATGAGAAGCGTTTAGATGAAGTTTGTATAAAACGTGATATGTTTCATTATTTAAACAAAATATACTTCTTAAATAAATTGAAATGATATATTTTAAATAAATGTAAATTACTTTCGAACACGGCAGGAGAAACTACAGCAAGAAGCAGTTTAAAAACAAACAAACACATAGTCAGAGGTGCAAAATTGATCCTCATTGTGAAAAAGAACATCAGTGTAGTAATAAAAATATTAAGATGCTTTGAGTCGATTGAATATATTATATTATTATTATTTGAATAATAATTATAATAGTAATGATTATTATTTTAATCATAGTATTAATACTTATAATATTTTTCATAATAATAACTATATATATAATTTTAATAATAATAACAATGATATAAAAATAATTTTATTTTTAATTATATTATTGTTTTATATTTCAATGCTTTGAGCCTGAAATTATTCAACTACTCAGTGACTATACTTAGAAAAAAGCCATGTCTAAATGTTACTTACGGAAAGAATCAGTTATGAGTTTAACAAAAAAATCTCATAAAAATAATAGAAGATGACGGATAGAAAGTGAAATTAACTCAATATAATTCTTACGTATTTAAGTTGTGCAATCATCCGTAAAGAATATATAATGCGTAAGTAAAATACAGAATTTCACATCTCTGAACCAAGGAAATTGAAATAGTTGCATTATCGCATGTTTTATTTTTTTAAGGGCATTCCTTTCATGAAAAGTGTCAAATACATGGGAGACAAAAGGAAGTAAATTATGACAATATTATCAGAAACTGTTACTTTTTTATAAATTATAATTATGTCCTTTATGTCCTTGGTTCCACAGATTGAGAATTATGTAAATCTTAAAATCAGAACTCGTGTGGTATGTGAGTTAATGATACTATTTTCCGATGCAAAACTAAGTGATATCTACGGTAAAAGTGGCTTCGAAAGTGGTACTAACATCTTAGAGATGGTGATGAAATTTTTATCATAACGGAATATTTTTCAAAATAATCAGTCGTCTTCGATTACTTTTATTTTTCTCTCTATAAAAATTTTGAATTTTAATAGGATGCAAATGTGTGGGAGGACTCTCTAGTGCAAAGTTCATTTCCTTTAAATAAAGTGAGACATCGGCAAAATTTTCGACCAAATCAATGAGGTTATTGCATTTTTCCTTTTTTAATGTTTGTGTGTACTGTACAGGACGTGTTTTACTACCGTGTTTTGAATGGAAGGTATCACGATGACATTAGTAATATAAAGACTGATATTAAAAAAAAATATTTCCTTGAAATTTTCATAAGACTTTAAATCCCCTAACAGCTGTATGGGCCAATATTTGGAAGATATATGTCAGCATCTATCTTATACAAAAAATATACAGTCGATTCCGGTTCATCGGACCACATCGGGATGAGATCATTTTGTTCCTAATAACCGGCTGGTCCGATTAAACGAACATGTCTTATGTTAGAAGACAGGATTGAGTCCGAAGGATTGAGTCCGAATTATCGGCTGGTCCGATTAACCGGTGGTCCAGTTAACCGGAATCGACTGCATTTATGCTCTCCTCTTACGCACCAACGTTTGTGGGTCCGCTAATAATAAACAAAGTGATATTCGTAAAATTTCTTTCTCAATGCGGGGAGAGATAAAATATATTTATTTTCTTATAAACATGAGTAATTACCAATTAAATTCAAATCCTCACACTTCGAAGACACATTTTATTCACAATCTATCGAGCCACCGCCTACACACACTATACACCAACTCGACCAGGGCTTGTGCGACAGCTCGCTCCCCCTTGTGGCGAAAATTGAACAAAATACTAGTACAGTGGAACCTCACAAAACGAGCATAATTTGTTTTAGAGTCTTACTCGTAAAGCGAAACACTCGTTAAGCGAAACAATTTTTCCCATATAAATTAATGTAAAATACGATAATGCGTTCCATGTCAAAAAATACTCAAACTTGTTTAGATGTAACGTTTATTATTTAAAGAAAATTACTTATACATAAATTCTTAAGGAGCAAAATCATCCATATGTTGTTTATTATTTACGAATTTATGACACTTATCTAATTTTTTTACTAGAAAGCTATCTAGCGACATTTGTTTTTCTCGGCACTTCAAAATTTTCTGAAAATGTGTCACCGCATTGTCATTGAATGAATTTATAGAGCGCATAGCAACCGTCTTATCAGGGTGATGCTTTGCAACATGCGATGCAACAGTTTCCCATGCTTTCATCATTTCTTTTATTGCACCAGAAGATTGTTTCTTTGCTGTTTCTTCGTCCTTCTCCACTGACAAACTCTCATCTACAACTGCTTGCTGTGAAAGACACAACAATTCTATTAGCTGTTCGGTGGTTAGCCCTAAGCTTTGTTTTTCCATAAGCTCCAAAATATCATTGTTATCCTCCAGTACCATTATATTTGCTTCTCGACCCATCCATGACTATCCTTAAATACTTATTTTTCGGCCGTTGATGATCTTGGTGACGGGAAGATCCGAGTGACGTGAAGAGGGGACTTCCTTCCACGTCACTCGTTATGCAAAATGTTGCTCGTTAAGCGAGCTATTTTTTTACGATTTATTTTGCTCGTTATGCGAAATACTCGTTATGCGAGATGCTCGTTAAGCGGGGTTCCACTGTATATATATATATATATATATACTGTTGGAAATTTATTTATGAAAACATGGGTTTTTAACAAACACTTTTGTCATATTCGCTAAAAATTAATGAAATTTCATACATTATACATGCTATTTATAACAAATTATTTACAAAAATAAAGTTTCATATATAATAAACAAAAACTTAAGGTCAAAATATAGATTTTCGTAACTTACAAACATGGAAACTGATTTATGAAATATCACATTTCATTGAAATTTATCGTTAGTAAAGCCGCCTTTCTCCATCAAAGTTTCTTTTATTCTAGATGGCATTGATAAAATAAGAATTTGAATGTACTTCTGATCAATTAGTTTCCAGTTTTGACAGATTGAAGCTTTCAATTCTACAAGTGATTTATACTGCATCCCATCTGTATAAAATTTTCGAAAAGCCGTCCCCAAACATTTTCGATGGGGTTCAAATCAAGACTATTAGGTAGATGATCTAAAAGAAAAATATTCTGTTCGTCAAACCAATTTTTCATTGAATTTGAAGTGTGAATACTTGCATTCTCTTGCAGCAAGATGTAATCTAAACCATAATATTTTCATGCAAATGGAAGAAAGGAATTTCCTAAAACTAAGCTTTAATCAAATAAATTCTGGCAACCATTTAAAACTGCAATTTCACTTCTGCCATCATAAGTAATCACTGTCCAAATAAGCAAACTTCCGCCACCAAAATTTCTGCTGAATGTAGATTTTGCTTCTTTTCAGAGATCCCTCCAATAATTCTTCAAACCATCGGAGCCATTGAAATTAAATATATTTTCATTGGAGAGAATGACCTTCTTCTAATTGTCGCCCATTGCCATGTACTTCTCGCAATACTGCAAACGCATGTGCTTGTGACGCAGAAGTAACTTTGGACCAGACTTTATTTTCAACCATCTCAAGCTCCACGAATAAAGTGAAATTTTCCTAACACTTCTAGAAGTAATAGGAACGAATAGATCTGCACAAATCTGCTTTGAACTGTGATCGGTTTTTGATGCAAGTTGAAGAATCCCCCTTTTCTCCATCTCTGTAAAACGTGGATTATATGTTTTGTTCAAATTTTTGCCCTAATTTGCTGGATCTTTTCTATAGTTATATATCACACCAACTGATCTTTTAATTAATTTACTAATTTCCGGAACAGATTTTCCACATTCTTATTACACCTTTCGTATATCCATCGTGAAAAGTATGACTGAAACGTATTGCACCCAATATATAACTCTTTTCATATCTACTGCCCATGTCATGTTACTTTGTATTATGCGAATTTTTGTCACATTAATTAAGAATAGACAATGAAATCTGATATTTCCTAAATCAATTTCCATGTTTGCATGTTACGAAAATCTAATTTTTTAACTTATGTTTTTGTTTATTATTATGTATGAATTTTATTTTTGTAAATCCTTTGTTATACATAGCATGTATAATGTATGAAATTTAATTAATTTTTAATGAATACTAAAGAATTTTTTGCTAAAAAACCGTGTTTTCATAAATCAGTTTCTACCACTATATACACTAGTTATCAAAAAATAAGGGAAAATCACAAAAAGAGGGATAACACGTTCAAATCTAGGCCAATCTGTTTAAAATTTGAATATGTTGTTAAATAAAACGTGGTAAACAATACTACATTATGAAAAATAGTTGCGCTGCAGTTGGAATACGTCATTTGCGAGGAGCATAAAAGTGCATGTCTCAGAGCAAGGCGACAATTGTATCTTTGAGGCTGAGATTAGACATCTGGCATAGCCAAATTGTAACAATGACTTCCAGGCATCATTTGACCGAAGAACTGCGATGGCGAGCTATTGGGATACTAGAGGCAGGACAAAGTCAGGCAGAAGTGACCAGATGGCTAAATGTGAGTCCGTCTGTAGTTCATAGACTTTGGCAACAATTTCTAACCACGGATTCGGCATCCAGGAGGTTCAGACATGGACGGTCATACGCTACGATGAGTGCCGATGATTGTCATTATGTGCCGATATTGGTCATTATGTGCACGAAGGAATAGAACCGCAACTCCATCTGCAGATCCTCCCTCGCTGCAAGCTCTGGAAGGTTGGTATGAACGTCAACCGTGCGTAGAAGGCTTCACGAAGGTGGTCTTTTTGCGAGGCGACCACCCATTTGCGTCCCGCTCAAGTCACGCCATGGGCGGGAACGTTTACAGTGGGCACGTCAACATGTCCAATGGACGCGGGATCAATGGAAGGCTGTTTTCTTTACGGATGAGTCCAGGTTTAGCCTCCAAAGTGATAGTAGGCGTATTTTGATATGGAGCGAACCTGGAACTCGTTTTCATCCATCACACATCCGTGAAATATATGCCTACGGATGAGGCAGTGTCTGTGTTTGGGATGCTATCTCTTTGGGTGGACCCACAGACCTCCATGTCTTTCCCCTTGGAAATGTGAATGCTCACACCTATAGAGAGGATATCCTGGAGGCTTATGTGTACCCTTATGCCGGGGCAATGGGTGATACTTTCGTGCTACAGGACGAGACCGCACAGGGCTCGCATCGTGGATGCTGATAGTGATCAGGAAACAATTCAGCGCATGGAATGGCCAGCTCGATCACCGGACCTGAATCCTATCGAGTATGTTTGGGATGCATTAGGACGACGTAAAGCTGCTCTCAATCCTCCTCCTAGGATCCTAGCCACGCTCTCAACTGCTTTGCAAGAGCATTAGCTCTCACTTCCTACCGAACTCATAGACCGCATAATTGACAGCATCACATACCGGTGTATGTGCTGTACTGCTTCTCAAGGGGATCATGCGCCTTATTAAAGGTACTTTTCCTATACCAAACTGACATATCCGATTGGTTCATTGTATACATACGTTAGTTTCTATAACATCATAATTGTCTGGCGATTTCTTTTTATGCTATTTTATACCTACCTAAGTGTTGTATAATGTGTATAAGTTTCATTAAATTCTACGCGTAACTTTTTGATTAATTGTTATTTTTGTGACTTTTTCTTAATTTTTGATAACCAGTGTATATATCCATATATATATAAATTCCATAATCATATAATTTCGCCAATTAAAATATTTCTTATACTGCAGAAATTTTACCCTCTCTCTGTTGCCAGTTACCCTCCAACAAACTGCACCATCACAAACTTTAATTTTATATATAATTAAAATGTAACATTTTCTCTCTACACAACACTTATAATCCATCCTCGTTCATCCTGAATTTCGGCAGTGATTTTATTTTAGTTCTTTTATTCAGGTGCAGATGTTTGTTGATAAAGTGGGAGTCGGCATAAAAGAATTTCGATTTATCTTTGGTATATGTATTCCATCTTCGTGCTCCGAAGTTGACGTGCAAAGACTTTTTGATGCCGGTAAGTACACAGTCATTATTTCATTTACCTTTCTCATAGAAATAAAGAAGCAATGTACATCTTTTCTCTTTTCCTCTTACATGTTAAATTATATACCTGCTTATTAACTTTAATAATTAATAAACAAGGAATTTCTCTCCTTCAGTCGAAGTTTAAAACTTTTAATTTAAATAACTTGTTACTTGTCGTTAAGCCTTAGAGTGAAACAAAGATTTCATCCAGAAGTTACAAAGTGAATATTTTGTCAAATAATTTTAACAGTATAATTCAATGCAGAACGTAAATTATTAAAATCGATTTTGTAAACTACTCTTTTCTAACTCATGTATTGTGTACTAGCATGAAATTTGTGAATTATACATAACAGAAACACCTAGTTTCTTGAAATAATCAATAAATAAGCATTCATCTATAAAATCCAAAGGGTGTTTATACATTTTTGTAACGATTTTGATTTTCTCTATGATTTAAATTTAAATGAACAAAAATAAAACCTAGCTGGCATCAATTCGGAAAACAGTTTAATTATCGTCTGCATCATTAAAAATATTCTTTGCTTTAAAATGTCGCTGAAAAATTAACTATGGATCGAACGCGCATGTATTTGCACTTTCCGAAAAGGAATGCGCTAATTTGATTATTGAAAAGAATGTGTGAAAAACTAGGTTTTTTATGACTTTACACGTAAAATGAGTGATATAATTAATACAAAGGAAAGAAACGTCAAAATTTTGCATTTCACTGTGAAAAAGGTAAAAGATGTATACCCTACAAAGGTACGTTCACTTCTTATTACACAGGGCAACTGTGGTTTTGATGCCGGGGTATTTGGAGCTGATTTCATATGAATTTGATGCCCTGAATTTAAATATGGTGTTAGTTTTTGCATAGGAGCTCAAATTTCTAAGATATAACATTTTAGTGAAATATACGTTACACTATTTTAAGTAAAATCCATGGATCAAATAAAAAAAATAAACACAGTATTTTTTATTATTATTAAATATTTTTTTAAATGTTAAAGGAACATAAAAATAATAGAGAATATTGCAGTAGTACTTTGGTGCCAATTGGCCTACAGTTTCCCACAGTACCTTTTCTTTATGGAATAAAAATTTGCCATGATAATAGAATCCTCCTGTCTCTTCTTTAGCCCGCTTTCTAGCTTCTTTTAGGTCGTCACACTTTTCCTGTTCCTTCCGAAAAAATTCCGATATGGCAAGTCTGTCATCATCATCAGGAGTTTCTACAGCCTGGACCTCCAGGATCATTGTCGAACTTGCATCTCCTCCATTTATAATGTCATTTCCAGCAGGAATTATTTCAACTTCATGTTTATCCTCTTGATCAGTGATATTGTCCCCAGTTTCAGCGTTCTGATTGCAACTATGGATGTTACTTATGTCTGGCAGCATTAGAACATCTTCCACTAGTGAAGGAGCAACTGCACAGAGAACTTCCTGATGAATCACATTAACTTATCCTTCCAAGATAAGAGTCATTGGAATATTCACTAGGGGACATTTCTCTGCTGGACCGAAAATACCTTTTTACAAAAATCGATGTCTGATCTTTTAACTGGTAGTGTGAAACAATTTCCTTTCTCACAACAGTAATTTCAGATCTAGAGTCTATTAACGGTTTAGCTGGTTTACCATTAACACTAATGTCTATTCTTTCTAAATCACAAAGTTTCTCTCCTAAGACGCTTCCTTGGTGAGACATGACCTTAGCTACAACCGCCGTTCCACTTCTAGTTCCCTTTTCTTTTGTATTCCTTTCCACGACCGCATTATGGACAGTGGCTTTCCTTTTCACATCCTGACTGGCCTTAGCTTTGGATAATTCCGGAAAAAATTTCTTTGTATGCCCGTCTTTCCCACACGAATAGCACATAAACGTTAGGCGTACTTTTCCATGAACAGCTGGTGGATTAGTGTCTGACCTTTTAATATCTTGTTGAGTACCCTTCTTTTCTTCCTGACTATTTCCAATGTTTGGTTTTCTATAAGGTTTATTTCAATTTTCCTTATAAGACTTTTCCTTCGATTTCTTATTCAATGACGTCTTGATATTTTCATAATCATCCAACTTGCTGGAAATTATGTCCGAAGACTTAAATAGTGACCATTCATCAAAAAAATTATCTCGTACTTCAGGAGGCACTTTCCTTTTTATTTGGCCACTAACAATCAAATCACATATTTCCTCAAATGTCATAATTTCTATTCCTCGAATCTATTCCCTGAAATATTTTTGTAACTCATATGCAATGTCTCTCCAGGTTATGTCCCCTTTTTTTATGTGTCTGGCGAACAATTGACGAAACCTTTCAGGAGTAAGCTTAAATCTGTTCAGTAGCAGTTCTTTGACTTTCTCATTGTAGCGTGATTGTCCGTCGAATAGATTGAAGACTGTAATTTTTACACACACTTTATTAAACAAAGTCTATTTACAACATTTGAATACATATTACGTATCGAGAAACAAACGTACCGAAGTGACACAAGTATCGATACAATCGTATCTAGCGACATAACGGAAAAAAGCTTCCGCTTTTTAGCTGCTCTAGTAGCCTCGTTCCCAAGCAGCGCTAAAACGAAGGAGACTCGAGCGCTAAAACGGGGAAAGAAATGTCAAATTCTTAACATTCCCCGCCGATTGGATTCATAATACAATAATTCTAAATTATTTCCATAAACAATACAGTATAGGTTTAAATCAAAGTTCTACAATAATAGTTACACTTACAATATTAATATCAAATATGCATACAATGAAAAATACAATGAAACTTAACACAATAATTAGTACACAGGTAATGCACAAATATTTAGTACACATCTTTTAAGTATGTTACCTTGTGGTAAACGTATGTTCACCACTCTCACTTTCCCATCACTTCCATTGAATAGTTCTTCTACTCCTCCTGTTAACCACTTAGTGCCTGGTAAATTTTCTGCCTTCACCAACTCTAAGGTCCCTTTACGTTGTTCTTACTGAATTGCCATTTATGGCGTTCTTGTAGATTATTTAAGTACTCTCTTTTCCAAAGTCTCCAAATTCTTTGAGAGAATTTAGAAATCCTTTCCCACTTACTGAGTCTATTTTCTTCGATATTTGTAAGTTGGAGTTCCGCGATGGAAGTGATGCCCCCAATAAGAAATGCCCCCAATAAGAATGCTCCCAATAAGAAAATGCCCTGGAGTTAGGGTTTCAAAATTCTCAAAATCAGCTGACAATGGAGTCAATGGCCTAGAGTTTAGAACTCCTTCAATTTTTGATAAGATCGTAATGAATTATTTCAAAGTAAAATGAGAATTTCCAGCTATGCGTTTAAAATGAAATTTAAAGGATTTCATACCGGGTTCATATAATCCCCAACAATTTGGAGATTTTGGAGGGCTATAATGCCAATCAATTTTCTCCTCAGTGAAATATTGAGCCATTGATTCATCCGGTGAATTTACAATTTTTAGAAGTCGTTTTAGTTCGGCATTTGCGCCAACGAAATTTCGTCCATTGTCAGTGAAAATCTTAGAGGCCTTACCTCTTCTGGAGAAAAATGATAATGAGCCCTGCTGATGTTAAATCACTTATAAAGTCTAAATGAATTGCTTAGTGCAAAAACATACATAAATTGCCACATATATCTTATTCAACATACCTTTCATTTAACCTTTGAATTTTACATGGAAAGGTCCGCAAAAATCTATACCGGTAACCGTAAATGGAATAGAAGGTTCTATGCGTTCTTTGGGAAATTGGGCCATCAATTGTTGCTCTAGAATTGGTTTGTTCTTTATACATGTGACACAATTTTGTATCACCAATCTGCATAAATTCCTGCCGTTTAACGGCCAATACGTTTCACGTATTAGGTACAACAAGGCTTGTGCCCCCACATGTAAATACTTCAAGTGAAGATGCTGTACAATCATGTAAGTTAAGGGATGTTTAGGTGGGAGGACAATAAGATGTTTAGTATTGTCATTAACACTTGAATTGATTATTCGACCTCCAACACGTATAAACCCATTTTCATCAAGAAAACAATTTTGAGAAGATAATTTACTTTTACCTTTCACATTCTCACCCTTTCCCAAGGCAGTAATATCTTCTAAATACTCACTTTGGGCAAATTTTAAAAGAAAATATTCTGATTTGTTCAATTCTTGACATTCCATATACCCACCTTTTTTGTCTATTGGATTTCTACAGTTATATACAAACCTGAAAACATAGGAAACTATACGAAGAAGTTTAGAAAAATTGTTAGTAATTTTTAGGTCATTATAAAAGATAACATTTTCATTGGTTACAGCAAAACACATATCATCTTCTACAGTGGACTCTTTTTTTCAATTCTAAAATATAAGATTCTTTGGGAATAGAATAACAACATTCAAATACTGAGACCTCGTTTGTACTTAAGAATTCTGGACCTGACTACAAGGCCTCACTTTTTGAAAGACTTTCTGCCCTAACTCCTCTCTTGACAAGGTCTGCAATATTTAATTTTCCCGGAACGTGTGACCAAGCTTCAGGATTGCTGAGAGCCTGAATTTCTTTCACACGATTAGAAACAAATTGTTTCGACTAGGGGTGAGGTCCGTTGGTTCAAAACAATACGATCTGGGAGTCTGACCAGAAATGAACTGTGGTTGACCCTTTTCGGTTTATAATTTGTTCTACTTCTTTTGCAAGTCTGGCTGCGAGCAACGCCCCAATCAGTTCGAGTTTTGGGAGAGTCAATTTCTTTAATGGGGCAACACGACTCTTCGAAACAACCAGATTCACTTTGATATTGTCAATGTACTTCACTCTCAAATAGACTGCGGTTCCGTATGCTCTTTGGCTGGCATCGGAAAATACATGGATTTGAAGTTCGTTGGTATCACCTAAGCTGGAGTTGAGGATCATTCTGGGGATTTTCAAGTTCGAAATATCGGACAACTCATACCTCCATTGAGTATACCTTTGGAGAAGGTTTGGTGGAAGTTCCGCGTCCCACGGGCACTTCCTAAGCCACAATTCTTGGAACAGACATTTGAGTCCGATTGTGAACGGTGTTAAAAGACCAAGTACGTCGTACAGCTTTCCTGCTGTGCACAAGTCTTTTTTGCAAGTCTTTTTGTTATAGTTTCACAAGTCTTTTTACACAAGTCTTTTTGTTATAGTTTCTTGTTCATCAAATTTGTTATAGTTTCTTGTTCAGCAAGTTTTTCACATCTATCGTGATGTCCTCTTGAGGATCATACCACGGAAGACTGAGAACTTTGTGTAATTTGTCAGAAGGATTGACTTCTGAATGAATGGGGTGGGTTTTGAACCTGTGGTGTTCCCATGATTGTACCAGTTCCTTGCTGTTGGAACTCCACTTACACAAGTTCATTCCTGCATCAGCCATAATTCTTTTGGCTTCGCGTGACATCTGTGTTGTAGTATTTCTTTTTTTTTTTGGAGGGGGGGGGGTGATTGGTTATAGTGGTAGGCAATGATACCATTACTCTGATTTTAAACAATACATTAATTTATTCACACTATACAAATATTAGTAAACATTCAATTATATTCTTATTAATTTGAACTTACAGACATTCTCATTATATCAATGTATTATTTGCCTATATTATTTCATTTATTTAAATTAATATCATTTCAGTACGCAATATATCTATATTATTCCTTAACTTCCGCCTATCATATAAGACTCGGGTAACTCATGAAATTTGGCAATAGTTAATAAAAGGTTATCTCCATTTTTGCAGACTGCAGAAGTGGACTTTGGCTGGCATATTCAGGTGCATCTATTGGGGTCTCTATTCGGACTCGCTCAATAACGTAGGAATAGGTAGATTTTAACGGTCGGATCAGTTCTCCATCCGTTGCTGGTGGGGGTTAGGCACTCCGTCGTGGTTACGAGTCTCACCTCTTATCATCTCATAGGTAGCTTGCAGGGGTTCAGGCAATCTATCTCGGCTCCGAGGATTCTCTATGCTAGCTTGCGGGGTTCAGGCAATCTATGTCGGCTCCGAGGATTCTCTATGCTAGCTTGCGGGGTTCAGGCAATCTATGTCGGCTCCGAGGATTCTCTATGCTAGCTTGCGGGGTTCAGGCAATCTATATCGGTTCCGCTGCTCATTGATGCCCCTTTCATCGTTGAGTTGCCGGCTTACAGCGATGCGCTACGTCGGGGCGCAATCTCCCATATATATTCTTTTGCCTTCTCGCTTACGAGGCTACAACTCTCTATTTTTGGGTGCCAACCCTGAGAGTCACCATCAATCTGATATCCCTCTTTTTTTCACTCTCTCTATTTTTTATTATCTTCTCAACCGCCCCGCCTTTTACATTTTTATTCGTCTCTCATGTTCAACCTTTTTATTTATACTTCCATTTTGATTCGTTAACTTCTTCCTCCCTTAATCATTCCTTCCACCATTTAGAGTGAGGGGCGTTTTATACTCGAACAATCCCGTCCTTGACTCATTCCTATTTTTCTAGGAAATGTGTTTTCCCAGAACATCTCCTATGTGTGGGGTCCTCTTCTCTTTGTCAACAATTCCCTTTTCATCTCAACGTCTTCCTTCGCTGTTTCGACTCTTAATTGTTTCCTTTCAATTTCTTCTCTTCATCCGGTTCTTTTGTCTGATCAATTGCCATTCCAATTTTCTCATAGCACAGCCGACTCCGCTTTAATTGGGTGTCTGCCCTTTTTCTATTTTCTTTTTTTTATATGTCGTACCCCACGACAATCTGAAAGGCAGACGAGACGTTGTCGTGAGCTCCTACAAAGTCGTCTACATAAAGACATTTATCTATCATTTCCACTGTAGCGGGATGCAACTCTCGAAACTTTTCAATGTGTTCCTTAATTGTGGCAGACAGCAAGAAGGGACTGGCGTTGACACCAAAGAGAACACGGTCAAATCTGAATATTTGGATGTCATAATGCTTACTTGTACCTGGATTTGAACTTGGGAACAAAAATCGGACTGCATTCCTATCCTTCTCATTTAAGGATATTTGCAGAAACGCCTTTTCTATATCTGCTAAGAAGACCACAGCATTCAAACGGAAGAATATGAGCATGTTAAATATCAGGGGATTATGACTAAGTCCTGCGTACAAACAGTCATTTAGAGAAAGTTCACCTTCTCCGTGTGCGCTGGCATCAAAAACAATTCGTTTTTTTGGAACTGACCGAGTCTCTATAAACCATAGAAAATGGTAGATAAAATAGCGGTTTATCGCTTTGTTCTTTGTCATTTGGTACTTTTTCGATGATGCCTTTATTTTCATAATCATTTAGTATCTCATGATAATCGTTATACAGTTCCGGATGCTTTTTTTCCGGATGCCAAATTTTCTATTCAAATGATCCAGTCGTCTCCTGGCAACTGTTAAGTTATAATTTAATTCCCTGAAATCCCGTTTCCATGGTAACCTAACTTCATAACTCCCATTATTGCAGCATATAGAATCCTTAAAAAGTGTCATGGCTTTACCTTCCTTGTCCGAGTGTGCATCTTGAAATATTCCAATCGATTTCAATTCCGAAAATTGTTGTAACCGCTCCTCAATGCAGTACTGAATAAAATAACACTGGGAATCATTTGGACGCACTGCGGGAATCAAACCTGTCTCCATCCATCCGAAAACAGTCTCAATTAAAATGATAGAGTTACCCATTACCCAGATTTGATTACCTTTTAGTAATTCGTAAAATACGTCACCTCCCAGAAGAAGCGATATTTTTTTAAGTAAATAAAATTTAGGATTCGCGTACTTTATGTTTTCCGGCAAATTTAAGGTGACTGCCTACGTTGAAAACGCCTTTTTTTGACTATTTTGGTCAATTTTTTTTTTTGCAAGAATCGTGTAATTCAATCTTTTCTCTTTTCAAAACCGTTTTGATTTTCATTCTACATGAATGAGAAGCAGAGTTATAGCTATTTTTAAAAGCATCGTCAGATACAAAATTGAAGTGACTCAAAACTTTAAATGCGTTTTTCTCAGAATTATGTTTTTTAGCACAAATCTCTACCGTTATCATAATATTTCACATAATAATGCATATAATTTGATAAAATTTTCAGGAAATGTTTTAGATGTTATTGTTAATAAGATGCCGCACAATAATTGATGTATAATAAATAGTTTTTTGTTTGGGGCTGTTTTTATAAGGAAAGGAATGACGAATTGGGAAAAATTTTCATATTGGAACATAAAATTGTCTGTATTATTTTAATATTTTAAAATTTCTCTTAGATTGAGGATCATTTTGAAGATAACTGTTATAGGTTTCATGTGTGAGAAGGAAATTAAAATAGTAGCATTAGAATTTTGTGTAGATTGATAGGCGTTTTAGCTAAATTTATTTAAAAACTAGCTGAAGTACCCGGCGTTGCCCGGAATTTTAAGAAGGTTTGTTAACCAAAATCAATTTAAAAAATTAACACAGTATAAATTAGCCAAAAAAAAGCATGTGAAATGTTATACATATCTCAGTATTTTGGTAGATGCAGTCTTTCATCATTGTACCACTAAAAACTATAAAGTAAAAATGTCAAATTGTGGAATGTTTGTTAACCAAAATCAATTTAAAAACTTAACACAGTATAAATTACATAACCAAAAAAAAAGCATGTGAAATGTTATACATATTTCAGTATTTTGGTAAATGCAGTCTTTCATCATTTTACCACTAAAAGCTGTAAAGTAAAAATGTCAAATTGTGGAATGTTTGTTAACCAAAATCAATTTAAAAACTTAACACAGTATAAATTACATAACCAAAAAAAAAGCATGTGAAATGTTATACATATTTCAGTATTTTGGTAGATGCAGTCTTTCATCATTGTACCACTAAAAGCTGTAAAGTAAAAATGTCAAATTGTGGAATGTTTGTTAACCAAATTCAATTTTAAAACTTAACACAGTATAAATTACATAGCCAAAAAAAAAAAGCATGTGAAATGTTATACATATCTCAGTATTTTGGTTAGATGCAGTCTTTCATCATTGTACCACTAAAAGCTGTAAAGTAAAAATGTCAAATTGTGGAATGTTTGTTATCCAAAATCAATTTAAAATCTAAACAATTTAGCAAGATTTAACCTTCTATGTTTGGAGCAAAAGAAGTTGATAAGTAAAACATAAAATATACATACATTTATAATAAACCACTAAAAGCTGAAAAGGAAAAATGTCAAATTGTCTTTTGGAAAGTAAAGCTGAAAAGTAAAAATGTCAATTTGTTGAATGTTTGTTAACCAAAATCAATTTAAAGACTAAACACAGTATAAATAACATAGAAAAATAAGCATGTGAAATGTTATACATCCAAATAATTTTTTAAAAATCCAATATAAAAATATATAAATTTATAATTAACTCCTCAGAATTCATCTAGATTTAACCTTTCATCTTTGGAGCAAAAGAAGCTGAAAAGTAAAACATAAAATATATACATTTATAATAAACCATTAAAAGCTGAAAAGGAAAAAATGTCAAATTGTCTCTTGGAAAGTTAAGAGTTTTAAAAAGTAAAGCTGAAAAGTAAAAATGTCATTTTGTCGAATGTTTGTTAAACAAAATTGATTAAAAAAGTAAACACAGCATAAATAACATTTTAAAAAAAACATGTGAAATGTTATACACATCTCAGAATTTTAGTAGATTCGGCCTTTCATTTTTCAAGTTTAAATTAAAAATGTCAAATTGTCTAATGTTTGTTAACAAAAAGTAATTTAAAAACTAAACACAGTGTAAATAACATAGATTTAATAACAGTATAAATATCATAAAATATATACATTTATAATAAATTACTAAAAGCTTAAAAGTAAAAATGTCTAATTGTCCATATTAAAGTATTTGTTAAAGGCACTGACTGATGAAAAAATTAACAGAAATCTGCAGTTTGGGCTACACGCACCATAAATGCAAGATTCTGTAGCAATAATAGAAACATTCTGTCCTTATTAAACTCCATATAAATCTCTGTTCAATTAAACTGATCCAAATATCATCTGAAGTACCTTCATAAACTATGTTTCTCGTTTCTTGATTCGGGGTTCAATATGAATGTTTGTTAACCAAAGTCAACTTAAAAACTAAACACAGTATAAATAGCATAGGAAAAAAACATGTGAAATGTTATACACATCTCAGAATTTAGATAGATTCAGCCTTTCATCACTAAAAGCTGAAAAGTAAAATTGTCAAATTGTCTTTTGCCTTGTGAACTCTGCATGAAAAATTAAACATAGTATAAAAAAGGGATGGGAAATGTCATACACATCAATACTAAAAAACAACGAATAAATTTTGGTTCGAATTTGACTCTTAGTGTGCTTCAAAATAGTTGAAACTCTTGAAAATAGTTGTTCTCAGATGTACGTGCTTCCAAACGTTGATGACCAGAATAACGCTTGACTATACAGTGAAGGATATTTATATCTGGCCAGGTATGATTTATGAGTACAACAAAGAGACTCGATAGAATTTCTCTTTAAGTTAAATGTCAGATTGCAACTCTATGCATTCCATTTGACAATTTGCTAGCATTATATCTATATCGACTGTAAATAGAATAGAAAACATGCAAAAACAAAAATTGTTTATTTTCCCCGAAGTCCTGAAATCAATTTTAAATTCTTGTACTAAATCGGAAAGTAGGGCTGCGTATTTTATAACATTTTTAGAATTGTGCTTGGGAAATTAAAATAGTAGCATTAAGATTTTTATGCAGTTATAGGCATTTTAGCTAAATTTCAATAAAAATTACTTCAAATCGACCAATTTATAGATAAAGTATGCTATTTACAGTTAAGTTTTTGTTTCTTTTTTTTTAATTTTTAAGTGCTATTTTACCATAAAGCACCAAAAAAAACCCTTTAAAAAATCATTTTTTAAAACAAACAAATGGAATAGCTAAACACAAACATAGTTAACCGTAAATAAATCGCAAAACTGTGCTTAAGTTTAGACTGATTCTTTTTAGTTAAGATATACTAATTTTTATGCTTTTAAAAGTACATCGTGAATTATAAAATTAAGAACAATATAAAATACAGTAACGGATTATTGCTTCTTTTAAGAAACAACAAAACAATGTTTCAAATTCAAACTTGTGTAACTACTGCCACTCGCTGCTACTGTCGTCTGATGAGCAAAAAAAAAAAAATTAAATAATTCAATATTATTCTGATTTTTCATGCTAGTGGAAAAAATGCCACGCCCACTTTAGAGTCACTTGAAATAATTAAACACACACAAATATATAAATTACACAAAAGGTTTTTTTTTTAAATTCTGTAATGTGTCTAAATCTCCACTATGGAAATATATCGGAGAATTCCATCATTTTAATAAGAAATTTCTAAAATGAAAATAGCAACAAATAACGTCTGTTTATAATCTGAAGACGATGTTAATTTCACTGAAATGTTTTAAAATATAAATTTTAGATAAGAAATATTTAACGCATTTACTACGCATTACATCGTTTCAATAAGAAATGTCTGAAATGAAAATGGCAACAGAGAACGTTTGTTTACAAAATAACACGGCGAAAATAAACGACGATCGTTAATCGAAATGTCTTAAAGTATAAAATCTGACTTGAAAGATTATTATTTTCATTTATTATTCTGGTTTAATATATAACTTGAAACTTTTTGATTTTATTTATTTTTATCTTTTCGCTCGCTGTCAGCTAACCCTAACGTGGACGCCATATTCAGAGGGATGATGCCACAAAGTGTAACAGCTTACATTTAGTTTCAAAATTGTGGTTTTTTATTAATTAAAAATCAACGGTAATTAATTTCGATTTTTGAAGTTCTTCAGACCCTCGGCTGTTTTTAAAGACGCCTGTATTTAAAATTTCACGATCGTTGCTCCTAAACTGTGGATTTCTATACAATTACAGAGATACAAACATTCATTTTTATATATTAGATTACTTCAAATTGACCAATTTATAAAAAATTATGGTATTTACAGGCAAGTTTTTTATTTTTTATTTTTAAATGCTATTTTGCCATAAAAGACCAAAAAATCCTTAAAAAAACAATTTTTTTTAAAAATTGGCTCAGAACGTAGGCAGGCACCTTAAATTAGAAATGTTTATTTTCTCAGATGGAACATTCCCAGCAATTTCGGGCAAAATAAAAAATTCAAGTTTTTTATTAAACGATTCTACATCATTCGTTATACGAGTACTAATCTTTTTGGTAACCGGAACTACTGTATTTTTTAGTCCAATTAAATTTGCCCTACATCGCGATTTTTGAAAGCCTAATAAATTAGCTGCGCCTTCAATTATAAAATTCCTCATAGATCCGGAGTCACATAAGGCATTTAACTCCAACCACTTTCCGTTCGATTGCATAACTTTTACTTTCACCATGGAAAGAAGAACATTTTTGCTTGCATTAAGTGAATATAAAGAAGACGCATTTTGCAGCTCATGATTTGTAAAGCCATCTGGCTCCTGAGATTGCGCAATACTTTTCTCTTCGTTCGCCGCGAAATCAATGGCGCCGTTGTCATTTTTATTTTGTTAACTCCTTCCGTAAGAAAAGTTCGCTCCGTGTAACATCGTACTATGATTTGTGTTACAAGTTTTACATTTTAAATGTATTTTCTTGCATCTAGACATTGCATGAAACCCGAGACAATTAAAGCATAACTTAAATTTCCTGACATATTTTAATCTTTCACCTGCGTTTGAATCAATAAACTTTTTACACGTGAAAATGGGGTGCGATTCGGTGCATCCTAATATACAGTTATTTTTCTCATTTTTCACTATTAGCGTTTTGAATTATAGGGTTGGCTCCCGTTTAAATTCATTTCCAGATAAATTCATTTTCCCGTTTAAATTAATTTCATTTCTAATATTTTCCAGAGTCTGACATCTTTTGTTTAAAAAATCCGTAATTTTTCCCAACTCGGCAATTCTGATCCCAATTCCATTTTATATAATTTACGTGTATCAATATCAATTCATTGAAGAATTACATAAATGAATATTGCTTCGCATAGAGGGTTTGTCTCTAATTTTAACTGTTTTATAGATCACAAATTACATTCGATTTTGTCAAGCACCTGTCTTAGATTAGACGCGGATTCACATTTAACTTTAGAACAATTAAATATTTCACTAATATGACTCATAATAAGCAACCGTGTGTTCTCAAAACGTTTTTTCAATGCCTCAAAGAAACTAGTGTACGTATCATTTAGCGTAATTATTTGTTTAGCATTACCCTTAAGTGCTGATTGAAGATAAAATATTTTTTGTTGATCTGACAACTCATCATTAACATCAATTAATGAT
Organism: Dolomedes plantarius; assembly: GCA_907164885.2. NCBI lineage: Eukaryota > Metazoa > Arthropoda > Arachnida > Araneae > Dolomedidae > Dolomedes > Dolomedes plantarius. The sequence goes on along the minus strand of OU015498.1, from coordinate 144,269,256 downwards.
ATAAATAGAGTTTTGAATGACAGCCATTCAACATATTGACCTGAAAACTCGGGAAGATTAATTGACGGCAATTTTAATTTACAGTTACCGGAGGACTGACTGTTTTCAACATTTGAAATAGAATTTGGTTTGAGAAGTTTTTGAAAGCTTACCTCCATGTGTCGAGGTCAATATGCAGCTTCTCCAAACTTGCTTCGAAAGCTGGTAACTCAGCGTCAGAAAGAATGCAATAACATTCACCGCGTAGATCCTCTAACTTGTTACGCAATTTTTCAACTGTATTCAGCTTTTGAATGATATCCGTTTTATCCACAGACACATTATCATGTTGTAAAATCGTCCTTAATCTTGTTATTTGTCCACGAATATACCCTTGTTTCCGATTAAATACAGTTATTTGCGAGAGTTCACCGGGAGCGATTTTCAATGAAGTTTCGTTTTGGTTTTCTTCAAAATTGTGCTAAAACAGTTCGCCTACTGCTCTCCGATGACCATGTAGTGTGATTGTCCGTCGAATAGATTGAAGACTGTAATTTTTACACACACTTTAATAAACAAAGTCTATTTACAACATTTGAATACATATTACGTATCGAGAAACAAACGTAGAGAGTGACAAAAGTTTAGAGACCATCGTATCAAGCGACATAACGGAAAAATCTTCCGTATATTAGTTGTTCTAGTAGCCTCGTTCCCAAGCAGCGCTAAAACCAAGAAGACGCGAGCGCTAAAAACCAAGGAGACGATCCGCGACACCTAACGGGGAAAGAAATTTCAAATTCTTAACACTCATAGTCATCTGCGTTTTCTTCGCTTTCCCTAGCAATAATCTCCGCAATTTCATATGGCAAAAGTACAATAAGGTGAGAGACTCAAAATTTTTCCTTTATATCTGCCCTTTTTACCTGTCGCTCAAAAAAAACTAAATAAAGACTAATATCACAGACCTTAGGGTCAAATTTCTGTATGATGTTATACAACTTCATCCGGCGTTTCTCATCAGTTCCCATTGCCACAACATTTTTGACACTAAGTTCGAGCATTTCCTTTTCAATCTGCATTATTTTCAATTCAAATTCCATCTCTTGATTCTACAATTCATCCTTTCTTTTGCGTTCTTCCCCTTCTAATTCATCCTTTCTTTTGCGTTCTTCCCTTTCTAATTCATACCTTCTTTTGAGTTCTTACATTTCTTCCTTTTTACGGAACTTTTCTACTTCTTCATCTCGCTTGCTATCCTCAATAACCGTGTTCAAAAACCCTCTTATAAATTCCTCATCCTACCCGTCAAACTTCAAAATGGCATTTCTTAGTTCCAGCACCTTTAATTTCTCCGCGTCTGGAATTCTCAGCTCAACCGCGAACTGTTTCAGATCCCTCTTATTTCCGTTAGAGAGGAATGCCATGTTTGAAATGATCCCCAGAAAAAATATTTAGCTAAATTTAAAAAAAAAATTACTGCAGAGATGCTCTTACAATAAATACTTGAACATGAATATGTTTATTTGAATACGTTAAAACGGCAACATTCTAAAGTATCCCATTTTGAATTACACATTAGCACCCCTTTTAAATACTGAAATAACCAACATTATATAAATAATGAATATACTAGATCATTAAAACTATGTATACATAATTGCTAGACCAAAGTTTAAAAAAATGTATAATGCACACATCGTATTCCCTTTTCTCTAGCAAATCCCTTAAAATATATTGCTGTGCAATTTAACACTTCTTTACTCAACAGAGAGAGAGGAAAAAAAAGACACCTTATTTTAATTTTACTTAATTGACATTAAGTGTAAACGAACACTTATTTCACAACAAACCAACAGAAATAGAAATTAATTGCATGTAAATTCCTTCATTCGTGATTCGCGAAATAAATAAACACGAAAAATATTTCACACATTTTTCCCTTTTGCACCTATGAATGAATGATCTGTTTAAATAAGAATAGAACTGTTCTTTTTACCTCTGCAATAAATTGCTATGTTCACCATAAAAATAAAAATAAATTCTTTCCCTTCACGTTTCGAAAAAACGAAATAAAAAGAATACGACAGAATGAATAGAATGTCTGGTCGCTACTTCGGCGCCAATTTTTCTAATTGTTTCCACCCGTTCCAGAATGGAATTCAAACAATTTATGGTGTGATCACCGACTAATACAGTAAATTAAATTCGATATTGCTAAAATTAACAATAATACGCATAATAAGGGTATAAATATCATGAAATAACAGATATTTAAAGCTTAAATACAAATCAGAACTTTTAATCTTATTTATTAACCAAACAAGAATGCATGACACATGAACTAAACCAACGTACTAATGTACAATTAAATAATATGCGTTTGTATTAAAGTAAACATATGAAATTTCACTGGCGTGAACAGAACTTATAATAACAGCTGTTTACTGGCGTAAACTCATGTACTGTTGTACAATTAAACAATTAAATCTTAATACACAACGCTAATAAATTTAATTCAAGAAATGTATTTTGTAAATACGATAACCCTACACATAATAAAACTATGGCAAAAATAACCATTTACTCGTTGCTTGGGTTCGGAATCCCACCGCTGCCACCACAATGTCAGGTATCACTTCTTACTATCTTGAAGAACGTCCCTTACCTCTTCGTAAAAGGAAGAATGACAACACTAGTCGTTATTGTTAAGTCGATGAATCACACTCATTTTTCTCTTGAAAAAATCACGACTTTACTCACAAAACGATACATTTTTACAATTAAATACAAACAAAAAAAGATGTATATATTTGTTACAATCTTTGTTGCGCGCACATCGTCTACCGTTTTTCACCCATCTCTCTTCTCTCTCATTCCATCCGGCGCCCGTCTCGCCACCTGCTGGTTCACGGAAGTGCATCATACAACGTCGCACTCTTCATAAGCGGCAACCCAAAACGTTCGATGGGCTCTGGAAGATTGTGGTCTAGGAGTGGAAGAGAATCATCCTTTATATTAAAAAAAAATCATGTAGTCTCTTCTAAAGAAACTACCGCGGGTTATTAACGTAGGATTACTTACCGTCTCTTACCTCATTTTTTTTCCTCTTTGACGCATTTTGGTACTTTTCTGTGTAACTGTTTACTTCTTGGTTTAGCGAGCTGCCAAAATTATAACTTGCGATGCAAGACGGACACTTATTTTTCTTCTGTTATTGAGGAACGCAATCCTACGGAAAAAAAGGCGGAAGAATAGGGTGATGAAAGGAACTTTTTATTTTTAGAACTTATAACATCACTTATGACCAATTCATTAAGCATAATCATAAAACTCTTTTCTGTGAAATAACTAAATAAATCTCCTTTAACTAAGCCAAGGTATGCAAAATGAATTTTTTACTTTCTTCCACTTCAAATTTGTGTAATTTCCAAATATAATGCAAAGCTTTTTTTAGATTTAATGATTTAAAATGCAAAAAAAAAAAAAAAAAAAATTAACAAAAGTATCTCCCTGCATGAGTTTCCGAGTCGCTTCTTTCCAGGGAAACACATTGATATTTTACTAGCTAAACGACTCTGGAAATGCGTGGAACTGTTAAATTTATAATTTCCTTCCAGACAATAAGGATTCTTTAACAAATGGTTATCTGTTCTCGAACTAACAAATTCTAGATTATATTCATATAGGAAGGAATTCATATTTTGATGAATATTATCTCATGAATCTATGAAGTTTTCATGGTTAAAAAAAATAAATGTTTTTAGGGTTTAAGTGATAACCATAATGTATTTTAGTATCAAAATCTATATACTCAACTCTTTAGATGATCGCCCCTATAAGTCGAAGCACACGAAGAAAGAAATAATACAATCAGAAACCGCCAGAAGTTGTTAAATTGAATCTATTACAATCGAATTTTTGAGAGTATAATTTCAGTGAGATCCAAAAGGAAACATCTCGAAATTACTTAGGACATAATTCGTGAATAAACCGTTATAAGTCCTTGTTTATAAAACTACCAATTTGAATTTACTGACACTAAACCCGAGGTTTTTGGGTTATCCATCAAAAAAGCACTAAACAGGTGTTGTTATTGTTCCTAACACCCCCATGGCCGAAAGTTCCAGTCCCAGGCCCATATAGGTTTCTGGCTGAGCATTGCGGTTCCGGTTAATAATAGCAACACAAGGGTTGGAGTTTGACTTGGCTAGGTGCCACCACAATTTCGACTGAGCACCCCAAAGTCGATATCTGGCGAAGCGTACCTTCCCCCACCACTGACCTCAGAGAAGGACTTTTCGGTATACGGATTTAAATTGCCTATATCCGGCCTGGACACGAAGGTACTTTACAGTGCTTGTCGGGATTCGATCCGAGCACTCTCAGTACCGAAATCCGACACGCTACCTATAGGTACCAAAAAGCACACGGCAGGCCCAACATAGCAACAAATCCCAACTGGGATGAACCCCGCCAGTGCTGATAGACCCCAGCAGGCAACCACAACACGTGCGGTCCACACAAGAAATCCCTCACGGCAGACGAACAGAACATTCCCCGGACAGCAAAAGGCACAAGCGGCCAGTCGCAGAATAGACGAAGGAGGAAATCAAGCTACCTATAGGTTACCTCGGCCCACTATATAGCTGTCTTCTTATGAACCTGTTTGATGAATGCCCGCGTTCAGTTCCTTTATAAAGCGTCGCATGATTATTTCACTAATCTACAAATGCTTAATAGCTTGGAACATACCAAGATTAGTTTGTGTTTATGGGTTTAAATAAGAACAGTCTTAAAGCTGAATGCGTTGAATATGCATCTAAAATTATTCTGGGCATCATTTTTTTTTAGTTGTGCAATTTAAATTCACTGAATATTAATTCGGATGAACTTTATATTTTCAGTCTCAAAACCACTGGGTTTAAAATCATCCGTAGTGGACTGTCAAGTAGATGAACCGTTTGTATGGCCACTTCATTCTTCCGCAGCTGTGTAAGCAAAGAAGTATTTAATAAAATATTTTCCGGCAATCGCAATTTTGCTGACTAATAAGCTTATCTAATGTGAATATGCTTAAGTTATGAAATGTATATTTAATGCCAATATAACATTACATGAAACAAAAAATTAAAATAAAATTTCAAGTAAAGTATGATGTATTAAAAATAAAGGACATTTTTATTGATTATTTTTTTAGTTCCGTGCTGGCGACTCTCGCTTTCATATGTGCTATAGGCACGGCATTAGATGTTATTATCAGAAGGCGCGAAATTGATCCCACTACAAAAGAAGAAGATTGCATTTCCCGAAAAAGACGTGAAGGTGAGCAACTCTTTTTTTATGGAAATATATTGTTAAACTGGATATAATACAACTCATTCCATGATATTGACATTTATGAAAGTACGAAAACGAAACTTCTGGACATTTTTCAGGATGAATTTTATTCGGCAATTAATTTTTTGAATCACTCGCTTATGAAGCTTCAAATTTATAAGATATGATATTAATACTAACAAGTAATTAGTAATAATATGCTAGAAATACTTTTCATCGAATATTATTAGACAAAATCAGGCTTCCTAGGTTGATGAAACGGAATAAATTTTCTTTCAATTCCTCATAGATTATGCGACTGTTGATAAATACTAGAAAAATCGCTTGGTATAACATTTACTTATATTATGTAGCGCTCTGTGATAGCTCATTCTCTAATATCTTCTAGTATTATCACAGAATAAGGCGTAATGAATTGTTTGTCAGTTGCAACTGATTAGATCTTATATTTCACACTTCTCCTTCTTGTGTTTTTGGACTGGTATCCCAAAGCAATCAATGAAAAGTTAAAAGGTTAAAGGTTGCTGTTTGCCCTATTGGATTAGCTCACCTCAATGTTAACCTATGGAGAAAATGTGCCCAAGGATTGTCGATTTGTATTTAAAGATTATTTTAAAAATTGTACTCCATAATAGAGAAAGAAATTTTACACCTTGAAGCTTTTTTTGTTTAAAAAAATGCAAATAATATTTTAAAATTTAAATTAGCCGGGGGAAAAATTTGGTATAGTGTTTATTAAACGTCTTTTAATTCCTTTGGTTGATGAAATTGATAAAACGAATCCTGTTGCAAGGTACGGAAAAGATCAGGCTATCTGAAAATTCCATTTTTATTGGATTTTCAGCATTTATATAGCAGTCAATAGCAGACAAAATTTCTCCATAGATTAACACTGAGGTGAGTGAATACAATAGGTTAGTACATAGCAGCCAGAATGGTTACCGTAAATGAAAATTTTGAATTCTCATTTACTACCAATTCATCGGAAATAAATGTGGCGTTTACACGCTGAAGGTGTGTCTGTTCCTAACATTAGTTTCGGATTGTGTCCTTCCAAAGCTTTGCTGCTTATTGCAGTGCAATGTTATCTAGAGTTAGAACGAAAAAGGGTTGTGAATTTCTCTTAAGTTATAGCATAAATCTATGATAACGGATCAAACTTAAGGCAGATAAAAGAATGCAGCAAGTATAGTATATTTAGGTATAATACATTAACATTTTTCTCTAGAAATGCAGTGTAATTAAATAAAAAATTCTTATTCATAACCTTTTTTTTTCTCTGTTCTGTGCTATGTTGTTATAAGAGTAACTTCTTTGTGCTAAAAAAGGGTAAAATTTTTTGTTGTGCTGTGGCTTATGCCCCTTGACTGACAGCTACATCAGATCAAATCCCGAAGGCTATGGGTGATGAAGGTGCGGTTCTTGTTTTGAATTGGCACCACAAGGGTCGGAGTCCGACTTGGCTAAATGGCCGGTACCGTAATTTTAAACCCAGTCAAGTGACGAGACCGGAACACTTGATCCCGCACCTCCAGAGGTAAATTTGAGAACGTGGAGGACATTGTAGCCACGTCCTATTTTATGTGCCCCGACCACCCACGTCGGTAGATTTGCAGCGGCGAGCATCGAACCAGGGACATTCAGATCTCTGACCTGCTGCTCTTGCCAACTGGGCTACTGCGCCTTCAGTGTAAAAGTTGAAATATAGGATTTCAATCTTGCACAATATCGATATTTCTTGCATTCAATTCAAAAAGGCCATATAGAAATACCTTCATTAAACATTTCATGCGCATCAAGATCATTATTTAGTTAATTGTATATATAGTTGTCTGCGACGAATTAAGAAGATATACTAGATTGTGAGAAAATAAGGAATGGAAACTGTCACATAATCGTCAAAAAAATGGCATTTTTAAATTTTCGACGATATTTTTACTTAATCTACAGCTGGGGTATAATATACTTTCAATAATTGTTCAAAATATTCAGTTTGTAGTACTAAAATATAGTGTTAGGGAAGGATTTTATCCCACATTCAGCAGGATATATTATTCCTTCCAATTAGCTTCTAAATTGTTGTTTGCTCATTACGAATTAATGCAAAATTTTCACGATTTGTATTTTGTCTTACCGAGTCTTTGTTGTACATATAGATCAGGATGATAATTTATTTTAAAAGAAAAATGCATGTGATAGAAAAAAAGTATTATTAAATGATACATATAAAAAAGAATTTCTTATTCGTAGTGTACATGCATTCTCGTGAATACTTTCTCAAAACTTGAAATAATTTAATTTAATTATTTTCAACAAGTAATATAAGTAAATGATTAGGGACAAATATAAGGGGGGGGGGGCATGTGCCCCCATGCCCCTCCCAATGCTACGCCTATATATATATATATATATATATATATATATATATATATTGCAGATATTTTTGTCAGGGTACTGAAAGCTTTTTCAGTGCTGGCGAATTCTGAAAAGTTGATGGAGTGGAGCAGAATCAATACTGAGGTGACATGTTTTCATGGAATTCGGTTTCTGTCAGCTACTTGGATTATGTTTGGTCACACCTACGTCTACACTGATGTTTGGAGATTACACAGACATCGTAAGTTTTCTAACGTTTTACTTGACGTTTACATTTAGATATTTAATACGGAGTTTCAAGGCTGAAATCAAATTAATAATATGCTATCTTTTATATAGGTAATAGCCTTGGAATTGTGGAACTTTCCGACCATTTTTCTACTACAATAATTGACAGCTTTACACTCGCTGTAAATACTTTTTTCTTTATGAGGTAAAAAAATTCTACTTATACTCTCAGTTATTAAATAAATGATAAAACAACTTTTATTTGGGTCATATGATTCGTTTTTTTTAAACTTTACAGTCATATATCAACAGAAGTTATTGAAAATTCCTAAATGTGAACATTTCACGAATGAAATTTTTCTTGGGAATTTCAAAATCATATTGAAAACGATTTCAACTTAAAAAATGGTAATGAAATACTGTTCAACAATGTAGCGTATTAATATAATTGTTTTCAAAATAAATCTGCTTAACTTTATGATGTGTTGAGATTCCCCTCCCCCCCCCCCTCCTTTCCAAACAGTAAAATAAATATATTTTTCACTTTTGAATAAATTTATCCCTAAATATCGTTTATTTCTAGAAAAACACTGAATATTTCTTTTCTTAAGTTTTAAAAAGCTTGACATCTAGTCATAGTTTTTGTAGAATTAGAAATACTCAGGTGTTTTATGGAATGCTTTGAGAACATTTCACAGTTAATCATATATCGTCACCCCTATTGCAGAGGTAATATTCCCCAAACCTCTGAATTTATCAGCACCCTAACTATTAAACCATACAGGCAATGTAAGGGAATCTCATTCTATGAATAATGTCTCATAGATTCGATTGTTTTCTGTGTTTATCACCAGAGATCAAAGACAACCGATCTGAACTAAAGAACTTTTTTCTACTCGAAGTGAGTGATAGCTCAAATTTTATACAGTCACCGAACTTTCTGGAACAGTAGCATCTAAATTGGACTCGGGAAATTATAGAAATAGAGCTATACAGAATATTAGAACATTCTGTATAAAACGAGAAACGATAACAAAGGAAATTTATAGAAAAAAATTTTTAAGCAACTTGCGTGGCTCGAAATCATAACCTTCAGCATCGTAGCCAGACACTTTCCCCCTATGTTACGACAGCTATGCACAACTTTCACTATATTTCCCCCTCCTTGTGAGAAAGCAGCGTTCCGCTGCAATATGGTTTATCTCCTAGTAACAGGTCACCTGGAAATGTCATGTGCACCCACGTGATCTAATTGTTCCTTTGGATCAAAGTACGGTTTTAATCTCAGGACGTGGACTATGTCTTTGGATCTCGCCACCTTCTATCCACTTTGTAGGTTACATCAAATATGCGTCGTGTTATTCGATATGATCCAAAATAAAGTCTTAAGAGCTTTTCAAACTGTCCAACTTTTCGTACTGGAGGATTGACCTATACTAAGTCTCCGACATTGTAGCTGACTGGTCGATGCCTTTCGTCATATCGTCATTTGTCAGTTGCTTGAGCGTCGAGGATATGGATTTTTGCAAGTTTCTCAGCTCTGGTGATCAATTGTTGTGTGGAAATGATTAAAATATCGTCTTGATGATCCGTGTTGGGTGGAAAAATTACGACAAGAGGAGTATGGATATATTTACCATGGACGAGAAATAATGGGCTGAATCCGGCTGTGTCTTGTTTTGCTGAATTGTAAGCGAAAATCACGAAGGGTTGGATGGTATCCCAATTTCTTTGCTGAAGGTCTACGTACACGGAGAGCATGTCTGCCAGTGTTTTGTTAAACCTTTCTGTGAGACCATTGGTTTGTGGATGGTAGGCTGTCGTCAAAAGATGAGACGTCTGTCATAATTTATTGATGTCTTTAACAATGTTGGATAAGAAGGAGCATCCTCGATCACTTATCATTTCTCTGGGAGTTCCGTGCTCTAGTATGATTTCTTCAACTATAAATTTAGCGATTTCCGTGGCCTCAGTAATTGGAAATGTTTTTGTAACTGTGAATCTCGTCAGGTAATCTGTGCAAACAATGATCCACTTGTCCCCATTTGGAGTAACTGGAAAGTGGCCCAGGAGATCTATTCCATTCCAAGTTTGGCAAACGGTTCATCACGGGGTCTTATTGGATGAAGTTGCCCTGGTGGAAGTTGAGGTACAGACTTTCGTCTTAGGAATTCTCCCATATAGTACTATTGGCCAGGACTATATGGGACACATATGTCAACGCGTGCTCTTATATAGTCCTGCTCATTAGTATTTTCGCTTTATTCGGTCGTACATTTTGGCAAATCCGAGATGGCCGGCACTTGGAGCGTCATGAAGGCTCTTTAAGACATCGCGGCGAAGTTGTTCCGATATCACCAAGAGCCATGTTGACCCATTCGATAATAGTTTTACTTGTATAGCACGCATTTCTCCTTTGATAATTTTAGAATCCCTCACTCCTGTTCAGAAATTTAACTATGGACTTCACCTGATCATCTTTTAGTTGTTCTTATCTGTAATCTGCGATGGACGCAAAGGAGGGGATTTCATCACCGTTCTCTGCTCCTGCTTCGACAAGAGGATTTCGTGACTTGCAATCGGCTTTGGAATGTCTCCCACCATTCTTGTACACGATGTCAATGTCGTACTTTTGCAGCCATAGAGCCCATAGTGTAAGTTTCCCAGAGGGATCCTTAATGTTGGCCAGCCAGCACAAAGAATGGTGATCGTTACTATAGTGATGTGTTTTCCAAACAGATAAGGTCTAAATTTACTAATCGCCCAGATGACAGCAAGAGACTCTTTTTCGGCCATGGAGTAGTTTATTTCACTTGATGATAGGGACCTGGAGTCATTCGCTATTGATCTTTCCTTACCATTTTTGAACTGTACTAGCACTGCACCGAGGCGATAGCCGCTAGGGTCTGCATTTATTTTCGTTTCCGTGTTTGGAAGGAAATGTCCCAAAACAGGGCCACTAGTCAGTGATATTTTGAGCGATGAAAAAGATTAATTTTGTGCGGTGTTCCAAGAAAATTTTGCATTTTTCTTCAATAATTCATATAGAGGCTTTTCTGCAACAGGGAAATTTGCTACAGCAGCTATCGTTTACGGATCGGGATATATCCCATTTTTATCAATCAGGTGTCCCAATATCGTCAGTTTCTTCCTGCCGAATGAGCATTTATTAAAGTTTAGCGTCAGTCCTTCCACTTGGATGCATTTCAAATCTTTCTTCAGATTCTCAAAACTTTTCTTTTAACCGTACTTCATGTTCTGGTAAATTCGGCGCATAGACAATGATATCATCTAGATAGCAAAGTCAGATTTTCCCCTTGACACCGAGTCCATCATCCGCTCAAAGTAAGCTAGATAGTTACAAAACCCAAATGGCATGACAATAAATTCATAAAGACCATCTGATGTTACTAAGTCTGTCTTTTCTCAGTCTTTCTCATCAACCTCTATATACACTGCTGGCCACCCAAATTGCAACACCATGAAAAACAAGAGATATTACAACAAAATTTATTTTGTAGATAACATGTTGACCAAGTATCAAATGATTAAATTTATAGACTTCTGTGAAGTGTGGTTCCTGCCAAAATCAGTAGCCAGAGTAGCCGCCATTGTTGGAGATCACCGCTGCCACATGCCTCGGCATTGATTCAAAGAGACTTTGGATGAGTTCTTGGGGTACAGCAGACCAAGCAGCTACTACACGTTGCCAAAGTTAATCTGCTGTGGCAGCTGGGGATGGAATCTGGGTCAATCGTAGAGCAACCATGGACCACATGTTTTCTATCGGCAAAAGATCCGAAGAGCGAGGCGGCCAGGAAAGCAATTCAATCTGGCGATTGACGAAGAACCGTTGGACAATGCGTGCCACGTGTGGTCGCGCATTATCCTGTTGAAATATGGCTGTGGGCAAGCCCTGAAGGTAAGGAAGGACAACTGGCTCCAACACCTCGGAGGTGTAGCGCTGGCTGTTTAAAGTACCGGCAATGCGTACTAGAGGTGTGCGAGAGTGATATCCAATACCGCCCCATACCATAATACCCGGTGCAGGACCAGTGTGGCGGTGCATAACGCAACTGTTCAGCATCCTCTCTTCACGGTGTCTCCAGACTCGAATGCGACCATCGTGGTGTTGCAGACAGAAGCGTGACTCGTCAGTAAAGACAATTTCATTCCATTCTGCCGTCCACATCCTTCTCTCATCGCACCATTGGCGGCGGAGACGTCTGTGGTTCTGCGTCAAGGGTAGACAAAGCAATGGACGTCTTGCGGACAGACCACTCTGCTGCAAACGGCGTCTAATGGCACGCGCAGACACTGGATGATGCGTTACAGACTGAATGTGCTGTGCTATGGTTCGTGATGTGACTGAGCGATCCGTCATTGCCATGCGCGCAATTTGCCTGTCATCACATCACGTGAAGTGGTGCGCTGAGGTGGATGCGATCGAACACGCCGGTCCGTCGTACCCTCCTGCATCCAACGATCACATATTCGCATTACAGTTGTTTGGTTTCGTCCAACACGACTACCGATTTCCCTGAAAGATAATCCACAATCTCGGTAGGCCACTATACTTCCTCTGTCGAACTCGGATACTTGATCAAAAGATGATCGCTGTTTTCGACGAGGCATAATTGATCGCTTTTTTGAAAAAACCACAAGAAAAATACAATTGCCGAACCTGAAATCGTCGAAATCTCTAAGCCTTAAATAGCGCTTTGAAGTGGCGCCACAGGCGAGCGTGATGTGCGTCTGAGCTGAAATTCTAATCATTTGCATATCTCACCTCCGCTAATGCATGTTGTAAATTTCATGTTATTTGCATGTTTTCTTTAGGGTGTTGCATTTACAGTGGCCAGCAGTGTAGTAGCCCGATTTTAAATCCACTATTGAGAAAAATTTCGCACCTGCTAGAGAGTCCAGTGCGTCATCGGTGCATGGTAGCGGGTGTACGTCTCTCTTGGTGGCCTTTTTCAATTTTCTGTAATCCACACAAAAGCGCCACTCACCATTTTTCGTTTTCACAAGCACGACTAGAGACGATAACTCGCCTTCTTCAACATAAATTAACTCAGTATCTAAAATTTCTTTAAATTTGTACCGAGTTAATCTATTTCTTGTTGGTGTGCCTCTCTTGGGTACTTCACTCGGGTAATATTGTATTTCGGGCAAGATCTTTTGCAGTTCTTCCCTGAGAATTGCACGTACCAACAATCCTATGTCTCCGACGTCCGTATCGTCCAAACCCAGTAGAGATAACTAAACCCTGTAGAGATATTAGGTAGTTAATCTCTGGAATATTGGGCGGACGATGCGTCTTCTCCGAAGGCTTTCTATCTGACGGCAACGTTTCACAAACGGATCACCGGTATTATAGTCCTGAACCAACAGGATCTGGCATAAGTACTTTGAAATTAAATTCAGGAGATGGGACACTTTTTCGTCTTCTGGCATGGAAGAATTAGCTTTTTGGCACAAAGCGAGTATATCTTGGATGTACGACTCAGATGTCTCCCCAGTACGCTGCGCACGTGAGAGGAACAGTCTTTCAGCTTGCAGCCGCATGTCGTCTGTTATGCAAAATTATTCTCTAGGGAATTCATATACGTAGTTCAATTAGTAAAAATGTTCTCATTGTTCTCGATCCATTGTCGGGCCGTTCCGGCAAGATAGAAAATGACTTTCGCTTGGCACATCTGTTCATCCCCACGGTTATATATGGTGACTCGTTGAAAGACACTAAGCCACCTACTGGCATCTTGTTAGTTATCTCCTGTGAAGATACACGGACTTCTGGATAGCTGGTATTTGAGGAACGGCACTGGCGCGATTTTGAATGGAGCAGAGCTGCCATCAGTTTCAAGCTTTTGCTTGGTTCTCGTTTACTTCAGGCATTTTTCTCGGACCTCTTCTCGGATCTAGTAACAAGCCAAACTCAGGCGAGAATCCTTGTAGACATTAGCTTCTGCGTAGATCTTCCGTCGTACCTATCGTAATACGGGGCCCCGCCACCACAAAGCCACGTAGATTCGATGGGTTCGTGTGTTTATCGTCGGAAATCAAAGACAACCGATCTGACCTAAAGAACTTTATTCTCCTCGAACTGAGTGCTAGCTCAACTTATATACAGTCACCGAACTTTCTGGAACGGTAAAAACAAAAAATTCTGAACTCGGAAAGTTACAGAAATAGAGCTATACAGAATATTAGAACATTCTGGATAAAAGGAGAAACGATAACGAAGGAAATTTAAAAAAAAGGTTTTAAGCAACATGCATCCACCGGGGTTCCAACTCATAACCTTCAGCATCGTAGCCAGACACTTTACCCCTGAGCCACAACAGCTACAGAAATACCACGCTACAATACTTTAACTCTCATTCTTCCCCATACATTTTATATTTTTATGTATTTTAGCTATCATTCTTTTCTCAAGACGATTTATCTTTCTGTTCTATGCGAACATCTAACAAGAACATTATATGAAGTGATAATACCTCATATGCGGTGAAAGTTTTGAAGAAAACAATATTTACTACGATTTATTTATATAACATTTTACTTGATAAATTTTGTAATCGACTTTTGTAAAGGATTATTTTTATAAATTTACATACTTTCAAACACGTTTTTTTTAAATATACATGTTATATATACAATTTCTTTTTCATTTTGAAAAAAAATTCTGAAGTGGATTCTTGCTTGTTCGTTCAACCTGGAGACAAATGAAGAAAAACGAGGGTAACTTGAACCTGTTCAAGTTTTTCTTTAATAAATATTTAAGGTAAGTAAATTTCAATTTTGGCTTATAAACTCGTGAGGAATGTGACTCAAAACCTCTGACGCAAAACTCACGTGCCCCCTATGCATAATGAGTTGAGTTCGTGCAATTGGATGTATACTGAATATACTTCATTTTCTCTTTTGCCAGATATTCCTCCACTATGCGAATATCAAGTGCGTAATCACGGTTAGCTATTTTCAGCTCTCAGAAAGCTTCTACTTATCTCCCCGCCAAAAAAAATTTCGCTGTCCTTTTATCCAACAAAAAACAGCATAATTAAACTTCAATTTTATTTTAGCAAATTAAATTTTGATGGGTAAGACAGATATTAATCCGACAAAGACAAGTCATAAAAACAATGAAATCAATAGAGAAGATAAATATTATATCACACTTCCTTTTCCTCAAACGTGCTCATCTGAAAGCAAAGTGTGCAGGAGGAACCTTCTTGGCGAAAAACCAAATCCTGATGTTTGCTGTAGATGTTCTTAGAGAGGATGGCATGCTTTACTTTTTATGTGAGAAGTGTATAGTGTAACACAGAAATAAATTTTTTTGTTATTAGAAGATATCCACATGAATTTCGCTACTTGAATTAAATAAACAAACAATCGATAATATTTCTATGATCTTAGCCTCAAATCATGTTGCTCGCTAGTTGATGTTTATGAATTGGAGTGCCTTGGTCCGATTTGGACTTTATCTCCAGTAAGCAAGTTAAAAGGTGTCAAGATATCTGTGCTCAGTAAAGTTAAATTTAAAGATGGAAGAAATTTTAAGATAAGAGTACATTACTATTAAGATTAAACTTAAAGATGAGAGAGAACGGTGAATAAAGTTAAATAATTAAGTATGGCTAAAGAAGATACTAGAAAGTTAATTTAAGTTTTGTAATTAAATATTAAAACACTAGTCGAGAGGAAACGAAAATAAAAAAAGGCCCGCTTCAGGGTCGTACAACTACATAATGAGATGATAGCGAAGCCTCGGGGGGAGGCTAAAATTAGCAGGAGGGAAATATTGGAAAAGGGTAGACTGCTCAGACGGGGGTCGAACCCCTGACCAGCGAGTCCCGAGCGAAAGCAGTGCACAACGAAAGCACGAAGTTAAGTTAGCAAGATAGGAAGAGTATCGCGGTAGGAGGGCCAAAATCATGTTGCTCTTTTTCTACACAAACGAATACTCGACAGATTTTAAAACCAATGTAGGTATTCATGCCTGGAACAAATAAGTCACGCAACTCTGATTTAAACATTGAAAAAAATTGAGATTTAAACATATCAGATAATGAGAGAATTTCCTTTTTCAAAAAAATGTATGATTTCGTACTTCCCTTCACAAGAAAATCGTTGTCTCTCTATTGCATCCTGATTTTAATTCTTGTGCAAACACGACTATGCACACAAGTTTCCATCTGATGTTTGATACGGCGATCGAAGAAAATTCTCAAATAAATTTAAGCAAATTTTGTAGAGACGCAACGTCTTTATCATTAGTGAAAGTATTTTTCTGTATCTTTGTAACTCCTACACCTTAATCCCTCAACATACCTTATTTCCATGCACTTCGATAATATATAACTTTTGTGATATCAAATGGCAGTGTTGACATGCAATTTTCCTTTCTACCAGGATGACACCCGCTCTTGGTTTTGCAATGACTCTATTGATGGCTATGCCGGTAATTGATTCTGGACCTTTGTGGAACTCAGCTTTAAACCCGTTTGTAGAAAAGTGTCAAACACACTGGTGGACGAATTTCCTTTACGTCAGCAATTGGTTCAAATACGATAATCTAGTGAGTATCGAATTATTTAGTAATTTTAATACAATAAAATAATGAACAATTTTTAATTTTAATTCTTTGAATCGCTCTATTAAAGATAGCAGGGGCTTTCTTTAACCCAAACGGAAGTCTTAACCACTCAAATAATTCAAAAGTGCTCGCAAACGGTACCTTCTCTATATCCTTTGGATGTATAGGAGCATGCCAATTACCTGCCGTAAGGTCCAAAGGGGAAAAAATTGACTGACTTAACTTAGCGAGAATATCATCAAACCTAGGGACTGGTTCTGCATCTGTTTTTGTTATTAAATTTAATTTCCAAAAATCGATACACATTCTGGTTTTTCCTTCGACATGTTCTTTAGCCAGGGTGACGGTTTAGCTATATGGACTATGACTTTCTTTAATTATCCTTGCTTCTAATAAAGCTTTAACCTGAGTTTTTAATCTTCTTCTCTTTAATTGGCGAAGTTCTAGCACTTAGGCTGACAGGTAATCAGAATTTAAAATAATTCCCTGTCGTTCCATTCTTATTTTTCCTATATCATATTTATTCACTGAAAATATTGCAACATTTTTTTTTGTAAAAGTACCTTTAAATCTCCATCAACATTTGAATTTCTTATCTCATAATTAAGATTAATTTCATTAGATTTATGTAAAATTTCTGTAGTATTTTCATGAGAACTTCCATTGCAGTTATCAAATATGGCATGATCATAATTCAAAAAAGCATTATTATAACTCAAAAAAGCTTTATTATTATCATAATCATCTTTCAGACACCACATCTGTGCTAGTATTATCATTAATTAAATTTAAAGAAAGTCCATTTTGAGAAACACTTCGTACTGCACAATCAATCTTCAATTGAAATTGTTTACACTCTGGAAATCCCAAAATAAGAAAACGCCAGTTGTTCTCAATACCATAAACTGAAACACTGTTGATTAACTTTCCAATTCTTAAATCAAACTTGCATTTGTTTCCTATTAAAATTTCCCCCTTCAGCTTGCATAACCTTAATTAGAGCTCCTATATAACTTTCCAAATTATTTTCATTCACAATTTATCATGGAAATAAGAGTAATAGTGGATGCAGTATACATAACACAACTAAATGTTAGTCCCTTTTATAATTGAATCTAGAATAATTTACACTTTGAGAGCTTTGAGTATTTTGACTAATTTGTCCTCTTACTGAAATTAATTGTCATTGTGAATTTTGACTATCTTGACCATTAATAATATTTGTCTGATTCTGACTCGTCACTTGAATATTACTTAATTTATCTGTCAAGGAACACATTTGCTCCCAAAGGTATGCGTTAGCAATACCGAAATTCTGACGTTATCAACAAGGACTGGATGAAAAATTTGAAAATTGTTGATGATGATTAACCTGGGTATGAATCTATGGGTAAAAGGTCTATTTCCCAAACCAGGATCTGATCTTGGTCGCCACTGCCTAAACTCAGGTTGTTTACTACACTGGTGTGCAAAACTTAAGCAACAATGTAAAAATTTAGCAGATAGCCATGAAATTGCAGAAAAGGAGGTCTGAAGATCAGTACAATGAACACGTAAGTCAGTAGAAACGTCATGCGGATGCAAATATTAGGAACGAAACGTCAGAGCCGACGTGAGCGTACGCAAAACGCGTGATGTCGGCGCGCGCAGCTCAACAGTAGAATAAAAGAAAGGACGAAGACGCAATTCAACATATTCGCTGCAAGTGCCAGTGAGTCAGTTTGTGAAATATGGCTAGAAAAAATCACCTTGATGACTTCACACATGGAAGAATGATCGGAAAGCTGGAGGAGGGGCGTACTGTCACCAGTGTAGCTGCAGAGTTCGGAATAAACAAAAGTGTCGTTTCGCGCGCTTGGAAAGCGTTCCAAACCACAGGTACAGCTGTTAGAAAGGTTGGTGGTGGCCGCTCGAGGACGACAACTGCAGGGGATGACCGATAAATCGTCCTGCAGGCGAAAAGAGGCCGACAGCAGTCAGCAAGCGCCATTGCTCAGCAACACTGTACAGCAACGGGGTGACAAGTGTCACGGTTTACTGTGGCCAGACGCCTTCACAAAGGGGGCATATTCGCCCGCCGTCCTGAACGCTGCCTCCCGTTGAAATTTGGCCACCGACGCCACAGTTTACAGTGGTGCAGAGAGCACAAAAACTGGACAACTGATCAATGGAGTCATGTCCTCTTTACGGATGAGAGTCGGTTCAGTACCAGAAGCGATTCTCAACGCGTTTTCATTTAGAGAGAGGTCGGGTCCCGGTTTTATCCCAGTAACATCAAGGAAAGACACCGTAACGGTGGTTCTGGAGTTCATGTCTGGGGAGCCATTATGCTGAACGGGCGAACTGAGCTCCACGTTTTCGACAGAGAGTCTGTAACCGGGGATCGCTATTGTGAGGGGGTACTTCTTCCCCATGTGCGTCTGTTCCGCGGTTCCATTGGACCAGATTTCATTTTTATGGATGACAATACACGGCCACATCGGACTCTTGCTGTTGAGGAGCTACTGGAAAGTGAAGATATCACTCAAATGGATTCGCCAGCTTACTCCCCAGATGTAAATCCCATCGAACATGTGTGGGATGCTTTGTGGAGACTCATTGAAGCACGCTTACATCCTCCGTAGAACACCCAACAACTCAAACAGATGCTAATTGAGGAATGGGTACTCCTACCGCAAGAAATGTTGCTTCAGCTGGTTCTGTGTATGCGGAGACGGTGCGAAGCAGCCATTGCAGTGAGGGGAGGGCATATCCCATATTAAGGAACATCTGCTTGTTGTTCTTCATCTTGGATAGACAATCATGCGTCACGATACTATGCATTCAATAAAGCTTGTTTTTGTTTGATTCCATACCGTATGCATTGTATTCCTTTTTCAGCGCCGATGCTTTTGTCATCCTTTACGTACATAATACTCACCCTCATTTCTGAATTTCATGTCTCTCAGATGATTTCTCGTGGAGTTATGGCAAAAAACCCATCTGTTGCTTAAGTTTTGCACACCAGTGTATAATTTTGTCTAAACTGAGGTTGTTGGTTATAATTCTGCCTCCAGGGTCTAAATTAATGACTATTATGATCAAACCTAGGAGTGAAGAATTTATTTCGGGGAGTAGGGTTTTGTTTACTTTCTTCATTTTTTATATTAATTAATTTAGAGGCTAACACCAAACATTCTGTTATTGTCTGAGGAGGGTTTGCAGCGATTGTCAATCTCATTTGCGAACTTTACCCTTCGGTTAAGCCTTCGACTATTATTTTCTTAGATAATCCTAACTTTTGCCCTACCTCAATTTTTTATGAAAATATGCTTTTAAATCCTCTCCCATCTTATACTTTAAATTAGAAAAACTCTGAAAAATTGACGCTAGCTATTGCAAAAAATATGTCCTGCAATGTATATGTAAGTTCTGCCAAATTCTGAATGTGTAAACAAGAGTTCTCAAAGGCAGTAAAGGCTTCTCGCTTTAAGTATTTTGCTAAGTTTTTTATTTTCCCCTCATCTGTTAACTATAAATGGGAACATTTCTGTTCAAAATATTCTAACCATCGTTCAAGTTTCATACCACCCTGCGGATCAAAAGAAATAATATCTCTTAACTCTCTCTCCAAAATATCAATGACCTGAGTCTGCTTTCTACTCTCATGACCAGAATTCCCTGCATCACAATCACTAAATGAAAACACCTGGTCGTGTTGTTTAGTTTCTTTTGAGCCACCATCATCATTACTACCACTAATGTTAAATTTATCAAAATATTAACATTATAAAGAAAAATATTACTATAATGTCAAAAAATATACACTTAAACCTCACACAAGAATTGTAAAAGTCTTAAAGTTTTCAAATACCACTATTATGAAAAAGAAATTTCTTCAAAACCCAATTTCTTATACTGATTCTAACACAATTATTAAAAATATTCTATTTGGTATTAAATATGACATTACGAAAATCAGAAAACTCAAAGACTCACTTCATGTTAAAAAAATAAATCATAAATATTAGCTTACCTTATATATATATATATATATATAGGGGAGAGTAGTACACAGTGAGACAAATTTTTAAAAAACATTAATTAAGAGCTAAATACAATCGACTGAAGAAATTTAGCTATTGGATGTTTAAATCTGTTTTATTGGCAAAATCTTTCACACAAAATTTATTAATACATATAAATAGAAACCAGAAATAATTAACGTTAAAATAATATCAGCATTCGTCTCACTGTGTACGACACCTCGTACACAGCGAGACATTGCTAATTTATTTATTTAAAAAATATATTATCACAATACTAAACACAAACAATGCTTCATTATACACAAGTTTTCATGAAGCAATAAATTGTTAATCTTGGAAAAGTCACCGTACTTTTATAAGGTCAAGCCACACTTCAAAACGGACATATCCTGACAATCTTTTTGTTTTCATGGGCATTGGCTGAGACAGAACCATGACAATATCCAGTTTATTTACAGAGGCCACATCTAGAATGTTTGGCATCAAAGACATTATATTTCTCACTTTTGCGTAGATAAGTGACTTCAAAATCACTATCCTCGTCCATCTCTGACAAAATTTTGCCTATGTAGAACACATCATTTGGGAAACGCACAAGAACATAATCATCAACATGAACATCAGGCACTACTTTGGGAAACTGAACATTTTCTTCATTGTCTTCATAACTTGAAGAGTCATGCAGCACCATTTCAGTTTCTTCATCAGAAGAACTATCAACATCTTTAATACGTGTTGGTTTTTTCCAAAGCAATCTTTTGGAAAACTTATTTTCCTTCTTAATCTGGAGCTGTCTCTTCTTTTCAACTTTCTCGGCTAACAATGCTTTTTCCTGTGAATTGGTGAGAATTCTGCTTCTGCCCGGCTCTCGATTCGTCTTTTTTTCCCAGGTAGAGCTTTTGGAAAACCACGGAATTGTTTGGGTGAAGCGAAGACAGACTGAGTTTCCCCACTAGTTGAAGCTTCACTTGCAGCTTTTGTAATAAAGTCTGTAAAATTCAAATTCAAAATATTGTAAACAAATATTTCAAGTATATAAAACACAAAGAATTAAAGATAAAAAAATCATATGATCAGCTAAGATGTGAAATTCATTATATTGTGTAGTAGCAAATTCTTAGTAATTCAAAATTGAGTTGATAAAAATTGAGAAATTTCAAATGCTAAATACATTACATAACAGTAACAAATACATTACAGTAACATTTAATGCACATTGCTATTATGAAATAAATATAGTTATCATAGTACACAGTGAGACATTGTTTCACTGTGTGTTCCATGTCTCACTGTGTACCATTTGACTTTGTTAAAAAAAATGGCTAAATATCCCTTCCATTGTTTTTCTTTAGTTAAATCTTTGGTATTAAGTGGAGAAATAGTGCGGCACATATATAATATTCAATCAAAAGTAATAGATACAATTAAACTGAAGATATATGACATATAACAGAGATAAATAACTTACTTTTAGGTTCAAAAAATCACTTTCGTTTCGTAGCTTCCATCAGAACGAACATCCACGCTTGAAATGTGGGCGGTAATTACTCCAAACAAAACGTCACTGAACAGCCTAACATCTAGCGGCACAAACATAAACTTCATTATAAAAGCTTCTTTGTTTCACTGTGTACTACTCTCCCCTATATATATATATATATATATATATATATATATATATATATATATATATATATATATATATATATATATATATATATATAATCTGTTTGCATTCTTTATGTAAATTCTAGGGTGCGCCGACAACAACAGTACCATAACTTTTCCCATCGGCGACTTTCGGAACAAAATTTTTTTTCTTCATGGAAACTCTTTCTCGTGTCGTTCTTAGTCCTTCTATCAATTTTGATGTTATTTCGGCGGATAGATCGCGCTACAGATGGATCTGAGTAGCCATCTGACAATAATCACCCTCTATATATATTATACACTATTCTCACTTTTTCCGTCCAGTACCTTTTCACCCATACAGTCATACCAATATATTTATAATTCGTCACCTGATTGCAAGAACTAGGTAACTCGTTTCTTCAATTTCTTGAAGATCACAAATGTCTACTTCTTCCAGTGCGGAAATACTCGTCGTTCTATTTGTCAAATTATTACACTAGCCATCAGATGGCATTAGGCTAGCAGCAAAGTGAGTTGTCTAGTTACTTCATTCAATTCTTCTGTAATTTAGCTATAAATAGCCAGATATCCCCAAAATAATTTTTTTGAGTTATCTAGTTCTTGCATTCAGGTGTCGAATTGGTATTTTAACTAATGTCTTTTAACAATAACTGCGGTTTCTCTTAACTATCCTGTTGATGCTTTTGACTTACTATCATCTGCCGAATCAGGTTCCTCACAGGTTGAAAGTTGCTATTGATAGTTTTCAACCTTATTCCTACACACCCATAGAGATGTGCGTAAATTTGAATTTTCTAAACGAATGAATATATGACCTAGGTTCTAAAAGCTTTCTAACACCAAGACCTGTTTCCACCATTTATCCCGCCGATGTCAGAAACTCTCGTTTTTCGAATTATATACCTCACAAGTGTGATAATGAAATGGGTTAACTCTATTTGGCTGATATTGCAACTAAAAAAAAAGACAAACAAAACAGTATACAGTTTTTGCTATAAAGTAAAGATATGAAAAACATTTCATAATGTATCATATGATAAATTTTAAATTGCTTCAACTCCTCATACATATTTGCCCACTAAAATGACAATGTCCGTTTTCTGCGTTTTTCTTTTAAATAAATTGTATCATATGAAACAAAACACATACCTATGGTTACTGTATTAAGGAGAAATGATGTTATAACTAATCTCGATGAAAAATATTCCTCAATTCTCTTGAAAGTTTTTCCACAACTTAAATTACTAAGCAAAGAATTTTATTACCTTTTTGACAATTAAATGTTCAGATTATGATTACAGATAACATATTTTGACAAATCATTTATAGTAATTCTTGCAATTTTTTTAAAAAATTTTACAGTGCTTGGATTTTTCATGGTATTTAGCTGCTTTGATGCAATTTCATATTGTTGGAGTTGTGCTACCTATCACATTTTACAGGTAGTGTATTTTAAGTCGTAAATTATGCGATTGGTAATGTTATACTTTCTAATTAATCCTTTTTTATTATACTTTGATTTTGACATAATGTTGACTTTAGATACACGTCTTCAATACTAAATCAATTATTTCCCCCTCTTTTCATGTAATGGAATGTGAGATTTTGCACATGATAAATCATTGCTCCTTGCAGATTTTAAATCAACAACTAAGGTTCGTTTACCGCTTTATTTCATCTTTAACTCCAAAACTACTGATACTTAAATTCTCCTTCTTTTAGGAGCATCTTTGAAGGGCTCTTAACTTAAGGCTGATGTGTAGCAACCCTATTGGATTCTCTCACCTCAGTGTTAACCTATGAGGAAAGGATTCATAATAATAACCCGGCCTCGGCGATTAGCTTATACGGCAAAAGCTGACTACTGATCTCAGTCCCTACGACGGCAACCTGCTCGACTTCACATCCTTAGGAGCGGACCTCCGGTCCTGCTCCTAGCCCTCCGTGTTGGCGGAGCACTTCGCTACTCCTTAAACTAGTCCAAATGCCCCATAACACCGCTCACTCGCGGTCATACGATCACAGATATCCAAGAGACACTAAAGACATTGAAATTCTGTTTTCCAATCTAATACCAATGCAGCCACCACCTGCCATCTACATCAACTTTATTAATAAATAATCATTATTAATAAATCATCAACCGTCAACTTTATTAATAAATAATCATTTACAGAAATTTACAGACATCTGTACAATTTGTACAGGCAACACTTTACAATTTTTAATAAAACCAAGTAACACAAAATGCCTGTACAACCCATACAGGAGACAAAAGTCAAACAAGTATATATGGTACAATGACGACTAGTGTCTGCACAGAGATCAACAAGCAAATAGACATAATAAAACATTATAAATGATTTCAATTTCAAACCGTTGCAAATTCAAACAAATATCATTAAAATCGACAAGCATAAAGTAACAGGAGACAAGCAACAGACAGCGAGGAAGCTATCTCAGAGGCCCCGAGGGACCATAATCATTTCTTCCAATTATCCTTTCAATCTCGGATCTATAACCGATGCAACGGGAGTCAGACTGGCAAGTGTGCCGTATCAATTTCTCTTTTTTGAACGTTCTTCCAGTTTCTAACGCAATTTACACAGGTCATTTCTTTCTCTCAAGGTTCTGGTCCGTGCGAATTTTTAGAACAAATTTTACATATTTTCAAATTCTTGCAGTGTTTTGCTACATGTCAGTATCTCCAACACTTGTAGCAGATTGCTGGCTTCAAGTAATCCTTCCAGTCGTATCGCATCTAGTCCATCTTAATTTTCTTTAGTTTTTCCATTTTTTGGTTATTTATCAAAACCTCCCGGAACGTCCTTGTCCTCGATTTTTCTAACTGTCAAGCGTCCACGCTCTAACGGCGTTAGCGATCTGCCTTTCGGTAGGCCACCAGGGCCCATCACTTTGTGGTGCCGGATGGAAAATTTAGAATAGGAATTTATCAGTAAACTGACATAAGTTAAAAGACACACGTATAATAAGCTCAATAATTGCCTTTAAGAATTTTTCTCGTAAACCATTCCTTACAAAACTTTCTTAATAAATAGCGTGGGTTGGGCTTCTAACCTATTAGGAAGTGTATCTACTATTGACAGCTACATAATGGCTGATAATCCAATAAAAATGGTCTTTTTAAACAGCGTGAACTTTCTGCACCTTGCAACAGGATTCATTTTATAAATTGCATCCACGGATCGTTTAAAACATACTAGACCCGACTTTTTCCCCGAATAATTTAAATTTTGAAATATTATTTGCAATTTTATTAAAACAAAAAGTCCCAAGTTGCAAAATGTCTTTCTCTGTTACTTAGTGTAATTTAAAACAAAAATCTTTCACTCCAAGTCAGCAATCCTTAGATAAATTTTCTCCATAGGTTAAAACTGAGGTAAGCGAATAGAATAGGGTTAGTACACAGAAATCTTGAATGTGCATTTCCTTTAGTGGCACTGTCCTGAAAAATTCATTAAAGGTTGCAATTAATCCGACAATGTGCGTGATATACGAAGGAAGTTAAAAAGAACCGGATGTGGTAACCACTTACCCTAAATAAATCACTAGTTTTTAAAAACAAAACGGACACATCATTTTTAATTCCACAGTAGTCATTAGTTTGCTGGAAAACAGTAAAATAATCAACAAAGAAAGAGCATTGTAATACAGAAATAGTACTTCAAACTGCATAAACATGGTCCCAGCTTATTAGCATTCAATTGCTTAAGGCAGTGCACTATTACACGATGGGCGTTGTATAGATTCTTTAGTAAATTTGAGCCGTAATTCATACGTTTCTGCCGCCCACAGCCAAAACTTATACAGGAATAATTACTGAGCTAGTCCATAATAGTTAAACTTAATTATTTGTCCCACTTGGATGGATAACGCTGTTTTGTTCCCCATCCGTTCCTGGTTGCCTAATCTTATTGATAAAACGAGATACATTACATTCTGTATGCATACAACTTAAACGTTCATAAAATACATAGATACACAACCAAGACATAGACAACAATGTAGGATACAAGCATACATTAAGCACATGCAATACGTTTATTTTTTACACATTACTATACACACAATATACATGCACATACTGTGCATAAAATACACATTACTTTATATACAATACATTTGAGCCGTAAATAGCATTGAAGAAATTATTTGATTTGTTCTCCTAAGTATAATTAGCAGAGGTAACAATAGAATATTCAGTACATGATGGAGGATCATGCTATACTGTTAATCGGGCTAGACTTACTCTAAATAGCAAGTTATGAGGATATTCATAACTGCCCCCTCTCACCTTCTCGTCGGGAAATTATCCAATCGGAGGCAAACATCTGATATTTCAAGATGGCTGGAGAATCATCCACAACAGCAATGTCCCCTTGTATCAAATTAAGGACTCTTTAAGAGCTCCTGTGGAACTGTTGGTTTAAAGGTTGAATTAGTTAATCTCTGAAACTTTTAGAATTCACTCTACGACAGATATGTACCATAATTTTGGAATATGAGTATTTGCATGTTTTTGCACGAAGGTAACTTTATTTTTAGTAGACGACAATTGAGGTAGCCTAAGAACACCGAGAGAAATAGAATGGGAGATGGAATTATAAGAAAGCTTGCACATTTAAAGGCTGGAAATAAAAGAAAATACCGAGTGACTGTTGTAGTTGAATAATTACTTCCGACATGCTTGTCTGTACATGTGATATCTACTTAAAACTTTCTACTTGATTTTGCCTAAAACGCTCACAATTATGTTGAAGGGTAGTCCTGAAATTTGGTACATCTACGGTAGTTTGAGACAAGTAGGAAAAAACCTGAATGAGAACTTAATGAGGAATATATAGCAAATTATTCGTGGTTTTGTAGTTAGGATCAAATGCGCCTCTAATGCGTGTAAGCTGATCTAAATTCTAAAAATTAATCCTTGAAAATTCACTAAAAATCAGAAATGGAGGTAAAGATTCGAAAAAGATTTCATTTTAAAGGAATTTTTATGATCTTTCTCGTGATATAAATTTTGTAACCCTCAAATTATTATTTGAAATGCAAACTTAAAAAAGTTACAAAAACAGCTTAAAAATTTAATTTTAAAAAACGAAGAAGAATTTTTCAAAAATCTTTCTTAGTGCACCCCTACACTATAAGAAGAATCGCCATGCAAAATTTCAGCCCTTTAGGTCCAGCGGTTTGGTCTGTGCGTTGTATGTCAGTGAGTCTGTCAGTCAGTCAGTTACGGAACTGCTTTATATATATCGATTTCTATCCTAAAAGTGATATAATTAAAATTATGCTTTAGCTCACATCATTTCAAGGATTCAGAGATGAAAGTCCCAGTTTTATCTGTCTTTATATATATCTTGATTTGGCTAAAAGAATAAACTACAAATTATCTTCCAATATTTGCCTTCATCTTGTAGCAGAGCTTGCAGAGTTTCTAAACACTATTAAGTATATTTCTTTTACTAATGAAGTACACTATGTCCATAAATTAAAGATAATGCAAATAAAGGTTCAGAAACAAAACGTCACTTATTCATAAATCCCATTTATAAAACAAAAGATAAAGAACAAAGAGGATGGTGTATGTATGGTACCATTCATAAAAACTACGATTTTTGCTCCCTGGAGCAATTGCAAAAAATATCTCGTTTACAAAAAATTAATATTACATGGTTGGTATTATGGTAAATAAGATTCTATGTCTCCCATGCGATGAAATACAGTCCGTACAACGCCTAGGCATGTTGAGTATCAAATTATCGAGCTGATCTTCTGGAAGATTACTCCACTCAGCAAGCAATGCTATCCCAAGTTCCGGTACACATGTAGAAGGTGTTTGACGGGCTGCAACTCGTCAGCCAAGCATGTACCACACATGCTCTATCGGATTCAAGTCAGGTGAGAATGCTGGCTATTCCATACGGGGGATATCCTCAGATTGAAGGCATTCGTTTGCGATGTTTGCTCGGTGAGGATGGACGTTGTCATCCATAAGCACAAATTCTGCGCCCATGGCACCCCTGAACAAACGTACATTTTGTTCCAGAAGGATGTCCAGATAAATGTGGCCGTTCATGGTTCCGATTTGAACATGCAGATCTGTTCTGGAGCCAAGTATAATTCCACCCCAAACGAGCAATCCTGCACCACCGTAAAAGTATCGTTCAATAATGTTGTCTTGGTGGTAACGGGAACCTGGCGTTCTCCATATGAAAGTCCGTCATGAATCAGACTGCAAGCGAAACCTGAACTCGTCGGAAAACATCACACAAGCCCACTATGACGATGTCTACATTGCATGTTCTCTAATCGCTGCCGACAGTGAGTTGCCGTGAGTGGAACACATCTGACAGGCCTGCAAGCATATAGTCCTTTATTTCCCAAAAGTCTGTATACGTTTTGCCTTGAAACTCTGGTACCCGTGACTGCAGATAGCTGACGAGGCAGGTTGAATACTATGCTCATTCTGCTTCTTTTGACAGTTACTGCCAAATACCGGTCTTCATTCGGCATTGTAACTCGGGGGTGACCTGTAATGTAACGTTTACTGACATTTCCATCATTTTAGAATCGTTGCCAAAGCCTGGAGATGATACTTTGGGCAATTCCAAGTTCCTCATATACTTCCATCTGAGTACGCCCACATTCCAGGCGGCCGATTATTCTACCACGTAAAAAAACATCCTCATGCGTCCTCTGTGTCATAACTATTCGGTTATGGCCCTGAGCGGCTTACAGAACGCTTGTGAACAATTTTACTTCTTTGCCACCATTCCTTATATACCCCTCTCTTACACTCTCATTATTGTGACGTACTATCGGCGCCATCTGGTGAATTCCTGTTTGCATATTATTCTTGAAGATGCGTGTGATGATTCTACAGGTGAAATTTTTACTTTAGAGTTCGATTTCCGTGTGATTCTGAATTATCCTTAATTTATGGACATGAGTGTATTTGCAAATTATGGATGTATGGGACTAGGCAAGGCACTAAAAATTACCCTAATAAGTCGTAATTTTCTAATAATTAACCCGAATTAAAACATACTCCATATCACCATGACTTGGTGAGAAGCACAAAATAAAAGTGAAACCTACTTCCATGACTGCTGGGTATAATGGGTATAATATATATATATCTACCCATGAGTGACCCCTGGCACGTGGTACATGTTTCATGCATTTTTTTATCAATTTGAAATTTAGTTTACATTATTGATTTTATTCTTTTTT
Source organism: Dolomedes plantarius (assembly GCA_907164885.2). Lineage (NCBI taxonomy): Eukaryota > Metazoa > Arthropoda > Arachnida > Araneae > Dolomedidae > Dolomedes > Dolomedes plantarius. The sequence goes on along the minus strand of OU015498.1, from coordinate 144,239,796 downwards.
TTCCCTTTTTTGAAGATCACGTGCATTAGGTGTCATATTTGGTTCACTAGTTACTGCTATCTCCACGGCTGCCATCGTGTTTTATATTCTGAAAGAGAACTTCGGACTTGTGTCTTTTTTGTTTTCCGAGGATCTAGATTTGTAAGTTCTTTCTACCTTAATTAGGAAGAAATAAATCATTTTATTTATTCTCTAACCAATTCACTTATTTAAAATTACTAGGTCATTTTATGCATCATATTTTTCCAATTAAAATGATATATTCAAATACATTAAAAGAAACTAATTATTTATCGAAATGCTTAGACACTTGCATCTCTTATTCTTTTTATTGATTACATAAGAAAGTTTTTTATTTTATAACACCAATTTTTTCCCCTGAATGAACTATATAGAATTTATTTAGTGTATAATAAGAGAAATTAAAAATTAAATAAATTTGTCAATTTTTTTCAAACGTACTTTCAGTTGATTTTTACGGAGAGAAAACATGATAATAGAGTAATGATTTTGGATTTGAAGAATTTTTCTGACCAAAAGTGAATTTTACATATGTGAAATTACAGTCTCTCCTATAATCTACCAAATATATCGAAAATATAAAATTATGAAATTATTCTACATTTAAAACCTATTAATATATGAGAAAAAAATTACTGTAAGACACCTGAAGAAACACAAGATTCCTGTTGAAAGTTATTATTTACAGTATAGCTGTGGATGTGACGCTGTAATCCAAAAGGATTGACAAAGTAAACTTGGAGTGCACAAAAGAATGTTTTTCTACATTTGCATAATGCGGAGTCCCTCTTTCGTGAGACATTCGCCTTTTGTTATTCACCATGATTTACTGACTACTTTATTATGAGAGCACTATACACTATCTGGCCAAAATGTCCGGACACCCTCCTAAAGAAGTGGATCTGGCAGGTGACGTAATTTGATGTGTAACCGAAAGCTATAAAAGTATTGATTGAAGATTGACAGGTCATATTTATGCTTTTGTGAGACAACGAGTAAGTCAAAGGATCTTAAAAACATTTATCGTGGCATTATAGTGGGACGCCACCTTTGTGGGAAATCAGTTCGTGAAATTTCAGACGTTTTAGAGAAGCCAAATCCACTGTGAGTGATGTAATTGTGAAGTGAAAACGTCGAGGCAGTGAAACAGCAGAAAAACGAAGTGGCAGGCGGAAAATAATTAGTGAACGCAGCCGTAGAACTCTGAAAAGGGTAATGAAACAAAACGCAAGTCCTTGTTGATTGAAATCACCCAGGAGTCCAAAAGTTCCGCAGGAGTTATTGCTAGCAGCAGGACTGTTCGTCGAAAGTTAAAATACCTGGGATTCCATGGTCTTTCAGCAGCTCACAAACCGAACATCACTTCCCAGAATGCGAAGCTTCGATTGAAATGGTGCAAAGCTCACCGTCATTGGACTGTGGACATGTGGAAAAATGTTCTTTGGAGTGATGAATCTCGCTTTACAATTTGGCAGTCCGTCGGACGCGTCTGAGTTTGAATGATGCCCGGTGAGCGCTTCTTATGTGACTGCATTGAGCCGACTGTTAAGTTTGGTGTTGGAAGCATCATGGTGTGGGGGTGTTTTTCATGGTTTGGCCTGGGTTCCTTAGTTCCTGTGGTTGAAATCATGAACTCTGAGATATATGTGGACATTCTGGACAATGCTGCTCTCCCAACTCTATGGCAATATTTAGGGGAAGGCCCATTTCTCTTCCAGCAGGATAACTGCTCCATTCACACATCGAGACTAAAGCAGGCATGATTTGACGAAATGGGTGTTCAAAAACGGGACTGGACTTCTCAGAGCCCCGATCTAAAGCCCATTGAAGACCTTTGGGACGAATTAGAAAGCATATTATGTAGCCAGCCAAATCGTTCTACCTCACTGGCAGCACTCACTTCAGCCGTGATGGACGCCTGGAAGTCAATTCCTATGGATACCTATCAAAAACTCATGGAAAGTCTCCCCAGACGTGTGAAGGCTATCATCGGTGCAAAAGACAGACCAACATCATATTAATATATGCCTCAGGACTCTTCGAGTCCGTACCACCGGGCGTCAGGATACTTTTGGCAAGATAGAGTATAGGTAAGTCAACATTGCTCTCCGGGAGAGGGGTGAGTTTTTTATTGATGATAAAATTTATTCTCGTCAGTCGAGTCTCTCAGAAAGTTGAAAAGAGCATCTTTCAAGAATTGTTTAGCAAAAGCTTAAGCTAAAACAGAACTCTACAGCTAGTTACCGGTGTGTAGCTTGGTACAATAAACCTAAAGTGTACAGAGAATTTTTGAAGTAGCGTAGGAAGGTTTAAGTGCAACATAATTATTCTAAATCAATAAACGAACTATTTCTCAGGAAAAAGAAGGGAATACAACATTTAAAAGCAAAATAGGGGATTTGTGCGCTTGAAAATGTGCTGATCGTTTGAATGAAAAAATTAATATTATAAAGAGAGCGTTTGAGAAGGATACAGCGAAAAGGCATTTTCAACCACTATGTTACGCCTATTTTCTATTTTCCTTTTGTAAAATTAAACCGCTTTTCAGCCGAACATTTAGCGAATTTGATTTAAGACCATCTAGATGTTTAGTCGCAAGGGATGAAAAATGTGCAAAATTTTAAAATCAATATAAGAAATGTCCTCTTTAAAATGTTAACACTGCTTTAATACAGAAAATATTTCAGGTAGTCTCTTGTAACGATACTACGGCGGGTTATTAACGTAGGATTACTTATCCTTCCTTGCCTCTTTTCTTTGCTTTTCTTTTTTGACGCATTTCGGTACTTTTATGTTTATCTGTTTACTGCTACCTGTTTACTGCTTATGTTTATCTGTTTATGTTTATCTGTTTACTGCTTTTATGTTTATCTGTTTTGGCGAGCTGCCAAAAATATAACTCCCGATTCCGGACAATTTTTTTCTCTCTTTAAGGACCGTTATTAAGGAACGTAATCCTACGATAAAAAAAAAAGCGTTTTAAAAAGTTAGAGCGAAAAGGCATATTTACAGCTCCGTAATGCCTGTTTCGAATTTTCCTTTTGTCAAATTTTAGCCTTTGTGTAGCAAAAAGGTGCCCGTAGCGGTCCAAACCAAATCAAACCAAATCTTTTGTCAAGTTAAACTCATTTTTAGTCGACTCTCGGCTTTCGCGGATTTGATGACTGGAATGCTTGTTATCAAGAAGTATGTTGATTGGTTGGTTAGGGTTTAATGGCGCAAGGTACAGAGAGGACAAGCTGCGCCAAACACATTGTAAAATCCGAAAGAAACATAAACATAATCATTATTTCTACACCAAAACACATTAAAACGAAGATAAAACGAAGATCTATATATAAAAACGAAGATCTATATATAAAATACAGTGAATGGAGCAGTTAAAATATGGAAAAGAAAACCATGTAAAAAGCACACATATAAAGTCTAAAATTTCAAAGTATAAATATGATATAAACATTTTACATAAAATATTAAATTAGTGGATAAAAACTGATATCACGGATGAAAGTGAACAGCGCAGGATGCGTATGTTCACCAATTAAAGTGATAAAGGTGGAGATGAACAGTTAAAAAATCTTATGCACAAATTTTTAAAACATTTACAAGATGTTAAAATATGAAGGATTGTCAAAGGGCATTTGCAGTCTGGACTATTCGGAGCACTCTCTCCTAACAGTAGATGTACATGAGTAAGATGAGAGTGCCCAATGCGTCAAAACAACGTCACTCTTCCTGTTAGTGAGAGAAGGCCAAAGTGAGATGTTTGGTTTGATGCTGGGAAATTTGTTGTTAACCTGCGAATTCCCGTTTTCCTGCCATTTGCAATATAGGATTTTCCTGATGGCCTGTTTAATGTCACACATGGCTAAAGGTTTGTGCAGTGTAACACTAGCTGTTTTTGCATCTGCATCTACCAACTCGTTGCCTCAAATTCCGACGTAACTAGGAATCCAGCAAAAAAAAAAAAAAAAAAACTTCAGCCAAGACAGATATTTTTTGAGTTTCAACACTTCAAGGGTGAGGGGGTGAGAGGGAACATCTGACTCGAGGGTCCGTAACGCTCTCGAAGAATTAGAGTATAAAATAAACTTCCTCTCCCTTCTAGTACAAATAAACTGTAGTGCTTCGAAGATGGCTTCCAGTTCGTGCATGACGGATGCAAGTTGCGACATAAAGCTGCATTGTTGATGACGTACGCGCAGTCAACATGATCAGGTGACTTTGATCCATCCGTATACACATCTATGTGGTCTGGGAAACTAGCACGATCAGCTGCAAAAAGTTTTTGGTATACCTCATCTCTCGTGTTAGATTTTCAGAAATCCTAAACGGGTTCAAAACAGAAAATTCACGAGTCCCCCGTGGAGGTAGATGATAATATGGATTTTCCATAACTTCCACATTATGAAGAATGGAATCACACAAAAAATTTCGCATTCTAACTCTAAACGACGGAATACATGATGGACGATTTAGGTACAGGCAATCATAATGGGTGTCAAGTAACTGCTCCCGTTGGGGGTGCAAAGGTGAAGAGAGAATATAGAAGTTGTAAGAAAGCGACATCTGTCACCTCATGAACTCTAAAGATGGTTCATGGCAAACTGCTTAAAGACTTTCAATTGGAGATGTTCGGAAAGCACCTATACAAGTGCGCAGAGCTGTGTGATGGACTGTATCTAACTTACGCCACACAGACTGTCGGGCAGATCTATAAGTTACACAGCCGTAGTCCAATTATTTTGTACGGATGGTAGTTCTGAATATACGTAGCACAGATATGCGATTCGCGCTCCAAGAAGTATTCGAAAGCATCTTTAGCAGGTTAATGGCTACTTCACATTTTTTCCGGGCATGCAAGACATGTGGAAGGAAAGTCAATTTCTTATTGAAAAGAACACCCAAAAATTTTACATTTCTTACAACACGTATCTTTGCTTTCCCGAGAAAAATTTAGGGGTCTAGGTGGAAGCCACGGCGTCTGCAGAAATGGACAAGGGAAGTCTTTTTGATGGAAAAGTTATAACCATTTTCATTATTCCATTGAACCATCCGGTTCCCATCTGTTTGGAGTTTTCGCTCGATACACCTCATATCCGACCCTTGACAGGAAATCTGCAAGTCATCAACATAAAGGTTGCCTTTTACAGATGGATTTAAACTATTTAGGATGTTATTTATTTTGATGGGAAAAAAAGTTACTCTAAGGACGCTGCCCTAAGGGATTTCTTCCTCTTGGATGAAAGGATCAGAGAGGACAGTGCTAAGACGGACATTAATAATTCTATGACATAAAATATTTTGGATAAAAGTAGGTAGGTGACCCCGTAGATATAACAAATGAAGGTCACGAACGATCCCATGTCACCAGGATCTATTGTAAGCTTTTTCAACATAAAAAAAATAGAAACCAAATGGTTTCTCTTAAAATAAGCGTTTCTAATTTGAGATTCCAGGGCAACGATATTATCAATTATCGAACTGACCTTGCAGAAACCACTTTGGAATGGAGAAAGACACTCGTTACATTCTAAGACATAAACTAGGCGTGCATTCACCATGCGTTCAAGCAACTTACATAAACAATGAGTTAGAGCGATCAGTCGGTAAATTTTGGAGTCCGTTGCATTCTTTCCAGGTTTTGGAAAGGGAATAACTATAGCTCTTTGCCAAGAAGCGGAAAAAGTATGTTCCACCCTGATTTTATTATACAAGTATAAGATATTAAGGAGGGAATGACGAGAAATGTGTTTTATTAGTGAATAAATCATGCCATCTGGCCCAGGAGACGCATTCTTGGTTGAATTCAGACATCTCATCAGCTCTATCTCTGTGAAACTAATTATACGGGAGAGTAGAAAGAGTGGAGAATTTTACACGTCTGGACTCCTCCCTACCTATATAACACATGAAGGCTTCCGCATATGAATTAGCGCATGATGCGGAAGCCAAAGCGTGACCAATAGCGTTAGCAATATCACAAATGTCAGTAACTAGACGGCCATTTGCTTTCAAGCAAGAAATTGGATGTTCCGTATACAAACCCATTGCTCGTTTTGCACGTTTCCACAAATACTTGCTGCGAGTAGAAGCTGAGAGAGAAGCTGGGAGTAGAAGCTGGAAACATATTGTACCCAAGATTCCCTTTGGCATCGACGACGGACTTTTCGAGCATATGCTTTCGCTTGCTTGAAACCGATGTAATTTGCAGTGGTGGGATATCGCCTAAAAATGCTCCATACTTTATGTTGTTTCTTAACGGCTTCATTGCAGTCCGCATTCCACCATGGTTTGGTACCACAATTGATGTCCTTGGAATCGCTGAATCCGCAGTCTCCATAATAACATCGGTGACTTTACTAACTGCAGACTCAATATCGCTTTCACTCATGCTTCTTGCTATCACAGCCCGCTGCCAGTCTACTGCATCATATATATAGAGAGGGAGACGACTCACAGGCTCAGTGCACCTGGGACCCCCTATCCGGGAAATAAACACTGGGAAATGATCACTATTTCTGAGATCATTCCCAACGCTAAACGTCCAGAAGGGTAGAAGCGATGGTGAACATAGAGCAAGGTCTACAGTATGAAAGCTTCGAGACGGCTCGTGAAAATGTGTTGCTTTACCCTATTGAGCAGAAAGAGACTGTGGTCGGAAATTAACTGTTCAATCTGTCGCCCACGAGAGTTGACATTATCAGAACCCCACAGCAAACTATGAGCACAAGTCACCTATGATAATGAAGGGTGCTGGAGGCTGACTTACCAAGTCATCAAGGGACCGCTGATCAACAACTTCATTAGGAGGGAGATACAGAGTGCACACGGAGTTTAATTTCCCCACGTAGACCCTAACAGCGACAGCTTGCAGAGAGGTATGCAAGGTCAGAACGGTGGACGAGTAGTCATGAGAGGGGAAAAGTTCAACACCTCCAGAGACTTTGCCACCATTATCGTTATCTTTCCTAACATAGCTGTATCGACGGAGTTTTGACGTGTCAGCTGGCTTCAGATATGTCTCCTGGAGACCGACACAGGCAGGATTATATTCACGGATCAGTTCTTTACGTCATCAAATTTGGAGTGCAAACCACGACAGTTCCAACTTACAAAAGAAGCCATTATGGACGAGATGAAGGACCAGGCGAAGGAGATGAAGAATGAGCTGTAGAGGGCAGTGTTAGAGGATTCGCCCATCATTGATATTCTCCCATCATTGAGAGAATTCTCCCAACACCACATCATTGTCCGAGTTATCGGACAAAAAGAGTTTTACTTCAGGCTTCTCGGTGACGTGCCGACGGAGCGCCTGAGGATTTTTTTCATAGAATTTTAGGTCTTTCGCTTCCAGATACGCAAATACGGGTTCTAGGAACAGCGACTTTTTTACGGTTCGAGTTAGGAGGGATTGGTACATTTGGTGTAAAATGAACAGTGGATACTTCTTTAGAGACTTTTTGGTGTAAGGGGGTTGGAGAAGATGGCAGAAGTTTGGTGTTTTTATTTTTCTGATTAGGTGGTTGGTTGGTAAAGCACGTATCTGTTTGAGTTGAGGCTGAGCACATAATTTTCTTGGAAGCTGTAACAGTTTCATATGAAACTACCACTCTGGGGCTTCTAGCTTCAATCTGTTTACGCGCTTCGTAATAAGAGATATTATTGCGAGATCTCACAGTCTGGGTCTCCTTCTCAACTATAAACTTCGAACATGAGCGTGAATATGATGTATGGTTACCCTAGCAATTCACACCCTTTTGTGGCAAATTCCATGTTTCTGAGGAATGATCTGTCTGGGAACAACGGGCAAAAACGCCGGAACCACGACACGATGCTTTCGTGTGTCCAAAGCGTTGGCAGTGAAAGCAACGGAGAGGGTTCTGCACATACGGTCGTACGGGACATCGTAGGTACCCAGCTATGACAAATGTTGGTAATTTAGGAGTGTCAAAGGTCAGGATAAGGTGCTTCGTAGGAAGAAGATTTCCATCCCGACGTATAGTAATTCTACGCACAGCAGACACAAGTTGGTCATGAAGGTTGTCTAATATTTCATCCTCGATGGTATGGGGAAGATCAGCTTCCGATATTACAACTCTCGAAGTGTTTAAGAAAGCATGTGGAACTTCTGACACAGCTATATTACCAACATTGTGCACTTTAGCAACGACGAAGCCTGTGTTGCAGTTGCGACCTCTACTAGGAGATCGCCAGAACGAAGTTTCTTAACTGGTGTTACGTTACCCACACATGAATTTAAACTTTTGTTTTATTAAGAAGGGCGACACCGTATCTAAATTATCTTCTGGGTGTTTAACAACAAAAAAATGAGACAATTCTTACTCCCTAAAGAGGAGAGAAGATGTAGATTTATCTGAGCGATCTGCCCAGGAAGCTACGACTAATTTTTCATCAGTTGCAGCGATAATTCAAATTTTGGAGAACCACGGATTACTTCCAGTTCGACCGGGGCCTCCGCCAGACCCCGTCGTTCCATACTTTTCCGTCGTGACAAGTGTAACCGCCGGATTTTTCGCAACGAGATGACAGACGCTGGGAAGTAACGTGCACTTGGTCCACGGTCCCCGAAAAAAACGAGGAGAATTTCGCGATACCTCGTGACGTTTACCATAACGATACGCGCAACCAAGGACCCCTACTTCTGGGACTGTTTAAGGAGAAGCGTTCATCAACCATTACCGAAAGCACGTCACTTCTCTCTACCAACACAACCCAAACAGGGTCCGTTTCCGAGCCCAAACAGTGTCCGTGACGGGAGAGACCGAAGAGTGGCACAGGACCGAGTATCGTCAAGGTTGGGTGGATGGAGATCGATTTTGATACCGTGAAGGCTCCGAAGGAGACAGATAGCACAAAAACTTTTTATGTTAATTTTATTATATTTTACTTTTTTGGTTATTTTTATTTTTATTTTAAACGAAGAAATGACAAACGAAGCACACAAAGGGGTTAATAAAGAAAACAGCATCTAAACATATTACTGGAAGCTCCAGATGGAAAAGGAAAAAAAGCCCAGACAGAGGAAAAAACAAAACAATCAGGACAGGAGAAGAGAAAAAGAGACGGATCGCTACGCGACACTGGGGACGCGACACCCACATTTACCTAATGAAAGCAAACCCAACGGAGTGAGAAAAAGACACTAGGGTACATCGGGGTTGTGAAGCCCGTGGTTTACCCAAAGAAGGTAAACCCCCTGAGGGGAACAAGTATGATGAAGGTTTGATTTTTAGTTTTGTAGTCAACTGCTCTACTGAATCCGTTATAGTTTATAAAACACTCTTAGGTAGTACAAAATACTTAACTGCATATAACTGTACTTTTGTAAACATAATTCTAAACTAAAACTAAACTAAGCTCACGGCACAACAGTCCGAATGTTGACCAAGGCCGGCGGTGCCAATCTCCGCTTTCTTGACCGTGGGCTTCGGGTGGCCATACAGGATATATCTCGTCATGTGGTCAGCCTGACGCGGGACCCCCTGAGTTTAGTTTCCAAGCGTGCTTGGTGCTCATTTTATCGACCCACTCAAGGGATGAAAGGCTGAGTCGACAATGCCCAGTTTCAGGATCGAACTCTGGAACTGTGATGTGGCAGCTTGAAGCTTTTAACCACGACTCCACCGGGCGTCAAACACAATTCTACTGCTATTAAATTATGTGTTGCATCACATGTGTGCAAGGATACATCTACAGATATTTATCCATCAATATTGTAATTGTATCTTTTCCTGGTGCTAACAAAAGTTATCAAAACTGTAATTTTGAATCCGTAAAACAGTCGATGGTCTGGTGTAAACGGTAATCAAGCGGTATCCGGGTCTACAAGCCTCAGAACTGTTATTTTACTGAGTTATTCAGGCTATGTGAGAAGGTATCAGATTTCGATAACATATTGCGTTTTAAGCATGGTCAGTAGTATCAAGCGTTCAGATTAGAGTGACAATATATCTTTCGTTGGTGGTTTGAGCACACAACTTCTCTGTTATTTCAAAGCGATAATTTATTAAATGGTAATAAATTTTCTTTAAACTTTTAAATTTAAAAGTAACCTTAGCTTTCCACAAAATGAAACTGGTGAAAAGATTGTGAATTTCTCCATTTATTTATCCACTATATTAAATTAACATAAAAAAGATCTTGAACTTACTATACAACAAATTTTATTTTCCAATTTTAATTTTTAATAAAAAAGATGCAAACTATGACAACGGCTTTTACCGATCATTTAGCTGATTGTTTGCATAAAGAATTTTGTGTGGATGAAACACTGTTCATACTGCAATATGCATCTTTTTCTCCTTCTTACGTAGTTATCGAAAACGCGCACTAAAATAAGGTGATAATTGAAAAGCAACAGCATCCGTCAGAGAGTAAATACATCTAAGTATATTTTATTTATGCATAAGAAAATAAGCCTAATTCTCTAAATTAACGAGGTCAATTACAAGATACCATTTGCTGACATTTCTTTCGCTCTGATTTTAAACATGAATTTCCTCTATACCGTTAAAATCACATGCAACAGTCCTCCGATTGAATAAAGTTTACATGAACAATTTTTCTTAAACAAATTTCCTAACTTCAAAGCTATATACTACAGATATTTAACGTTATTTTGCAGGTTATACAGATTTGGAGAAATGGTTTATATCAAACCATATTTTCACTTTACGAGCTATTTGATTGGAATGATAGTGGCATACGTGTACATGGAATATCATGGAAGGAAACTTGGTCTAGTGAGTTGAAAATTTTGATTGAAAATTCTCTTTAAACTAATAGTTTATATATTTCAAATTCATTGAACAAATGTTTAATTTTATGATTGTGTCTAATTTCTGATATTCATTATGTGCTGTATAAAATTTATGTTGCCTATTTTTACTTTTATACAGAAATATCAAGTGTTTGGTTGGCTCCTTGCTGTAGCAATAGGTCTCTTCTCTGTATTCAGTGTTTTTATTGCTGATAACAGCAGAACATTTGTCATTTTTTATTACGTTTCAAACAGAGCTCTATGGGCTATCAGCCTTGGCTGGCTGACTTATATGTGTGCTTCTGAATCTGGAGGTAAGTTGAAACTTAATGATAAAGTAGAATATATGAGGCGTTGAAAGGCAAAGTGGTGTAAGTCACATTTTCAACTTTTTTCATTTGAAGGCAAATATGTAATCTCCATGTTCAATTTATAGTGGAATTGTTAATAGTTATTATTTGCAGTATTGTAATAATTTTTATGCATTATAATTTCTTCAATTTATGGTGGAATTTTTTGTAGTTTTTGCAGTTAAACTCTTTGACTTACACCACTTTGCCTTTCACCACCTCATATAGCGAATACTTCATAAGAGTAAAAATTTGAGCTAAAACAGGAATTTTGTGTCAAATATTTTAAAGGATTCCATATTTGCCCATGATGAGCGCAATGTATCTGAAAAGTATTTCATTAAGGTCAAGGTCGAAAATATTTCTTCTAGTATGAAATCTCTATCCAATAACAATGATTTTAGGCTCTTTAAATCTAAACTGTGAGGACATTTAACCAAAAATTTAAACATTTCTGCTTTAGACAAGGTAAGGTATTATGGGAAATTTGGTGTATAAATACTGGTATTTTGTTCAGGCATCATAAATCAAAAATCAAATTTTAAGCTAAAGGCGGAGTCTAGACGGACACCAGATTCCGTCACTAGATTAAATATTTAACTGTAGATATTTTCATATTTACCCATGAGGGGAGCCATTTATCTGAAAAGTAGTCCTTTAAAATCGAGGTGCAAGACTTAACTGTGGTTTGAAATTTTCTATTCAATGAGAATGAAAAATTTGTATTAATATCTATATAGGGGTTGTTTTCAAAGGGAATACGTCAAATTTAATAATTATGAATCTAGAATTTAATAGTAGATGCGTATTTCAAATTAGATAATTAATTTTTCGTTATCCGTTTTAAAAAAAATACTGATGAAAGTCTGAAATTTTGTATAGTGATCTGTTTTTCTTTCAAATCTCTGTTATCCCCTTAGCTAACAACTATTTTCTATCATTGCTGAAATCGTTAGGATTCAGAAACACAAATATGACCCAGTGTTTTTAGTCTCTTTAAGTTTAAACTGTGAGATATTTTAACCAAAATTTCACCATTTCTGCTTTATACAGGGTAAGGTAATAGGACTTTGGTGAAAAATTATTCGTATTTTGTCAAGACATGATATTCAGATTGTCAAGTCATGATATTCAGACATGATATTAATTGTAGAAAGTCAGAATAATTTTTAAAAAGTAATAATATTATATTTACTTTAAACAAAGGAAAATTATGAAAAGGAAATTTTGTATGAAGAAGCAAAAAGAAGTAATTAGTTTAGTTTATTTAATGTTCTTCTAATGCAAGTCTGTCGGAACAGATATTCTTGAAAGGCAAAACATTAATTATTAAATAAATTGATAAAACTTTGAGCAGTCCGATAGCTCATTTGGCTGTTTTAAAAACCTATTCAGATTAATTTCTCTTTGTATTTGTCTATTAATTTTTTTTAAATATGCTACGGTAACTTTGCAATATAAAACAAGAATGGTAAAAGAAATATCCTATGTCAACGTAAGTAAAATGGCGTGAAAATAAAATTCATAACCTTAAAACAATAATTTTGCGTATAACAAAGAGAAAAGAATGTCATTTCTTCTATTCCAAAGAAACTGTTAAGATTATCACGTGCCGTTACACTAACAGATCGTCTTATTTTAAATGTGACATCAGCTTAAATAAAAGACGGCTAAACTGTACAAAAATAATTTATTTTTAGACCTTGTTCGTAGATTGGTTACAGTTTAAAAATTTTATTATTTTACTCCACATGTTACCATATACAGGGTGTCCAGCGAAGAAGTACCTGATTTCAAATTGAAAAATCTCGAGAACAAAGATCTGTAGAGGAATGCAACAAACGGTATTTTTATCGTGAAAGCTGTAAGAATTTTGTGCACTAATTTTCGAAATAGTTACAAAAGCTGCTAACAGTTGGAGCTGTACAACTGGTATCAGCATGCATATGTAAACTTGTAGTCTTTGCAATCACTACATCACAATCTTTTCAAAATGTCCACCATTCGCTCTATGGAGATGGCGCAATAAAATTTGCCGTCATACCCTGTAGTTTCTCAACAGAAATTGATTCAGCTGCCACATAGCTTGCCGATTGAAGCTCGCCCAGCGTCCTGGGATGGTTCCTGTAGACAGTATATATATATTATACATACATACATATATATATATATATATATATATATATATATATATATATCCCGTTCGCGACCAGCGTCCCGTATGAGCGACGCAACGATTCCACTCTTATCAGCCCACCGACTCGCATTCGCGACGAACTCTGAACATCACGGGGAGCCCAGTGTCGCGTATTTGTAATTTGAAAAAGGAACGATCTGTTTTAATTTTTAAAATGCTAGTAGATGGCGCTAAAAGGCAACGGTTTTCACAACGGTCGAGTCATGCCATTTGACCTTCATGTACGGGCATCAGTTTCTGTTCTACGCGTCTGGATTTGATAGATTTATTGGTGTAAACAAATCGGGGAATCGTGGCTCTTTAAAAGTGCACGTGTGAGTTAAAGGGACACCGGCGTTTTTGTTTATTGCTTTGTTTTTTTCGTTAGGAGAATATGGTGAAGTGCGTACAGCTGACTATTGCAGGGTATGAGAGTGAAATGTTTCTGGGTGTGTTTTGTAGATGTTTGGGGATATATATGTATATATTTTTTCCTCGAACGAGGAGGCACTTTGTCGCTAAACATTTGCCTGTTATCAGTTTCATTCCGTTAGCCATGGCTAAGAGACCGAGATACCTCACTGAGAGTGAAATATGTACAATTATGAATGAAAGTGATTCTGAGATTAGTGAAGATAGTGATAGTGATTTAAGTATTAACAGTGAATCATATTATTCCTTTTCCGCAGACACAGAGGAATATAATTTTGAAGAGGAGTCTCCATTAGATGCTTGCACTAACCCTGCAGCTAGTTGGTCTTCTGAAATAAAATTGCTAAGGAAGATGGACTTTACAGTGATACCTGGACCAAATTTAAACAATGTGCAAACAGAGTGTGAACTGGACATTTTTAATCTGTTTTTTGATAACAAAATTTTAGACATCATTGTGAATGAGACAAATGATTTTGCACAGAAAATGTTCCAAAAGAAGCAAAATGAACCTGGACTCTCAACTAGCTGCCCTGTGAAACCCTTCCAGAACTTGACAAAGGATGAACTGATGATTTTTCTGGCATTAGTAATTCTGATGAGCATCATTAAGAAACCGAATTTAAAAATGTATTTTTCATCAAACTTCATGTTATCAACACCCTTTTTTAGTATGGCTATGCCAAGGAACAGATTTTTAGAGATTTTGCGATTCTTGCATTTCAGTTCCAATCCTGAAGCTAAAAAATTGGAGAAAATTAAGTCAGTACTAACCATACTTATAGAAAATTTCAAGTCGGTACTTACGCCTGAAAGAAATATATGTATTGATGAAACTCTCTTTGGATGGAAAGGACGTTTAGGTTTTCGCCAGTACATACCCTCAAAAAGATCAAGGTACGGAATTAAAATATATAAATTATGCGAATCGCTTACGGGATATATATGGAACTTCTGTATATATACTGGAAAGGATACGGAGATTTTGGAAACTGGAGGTCTATACGGTGAGCGTGTAGTAAAAACGTTACTATCAACTCTGTCAGGTAAAGGTTATGATTTATACTTGGATCGATTTTTTGTATCACCGAACCTTGCTTCTTTTCTTCTTGAAAATAAAACAAACATGTGTGGGACTGTCATGAGGAACAGAAAAGGAATGCCAAAAGTCATTCCTGATATCAAGAAGGATGAAACTGTCGTTTTGCAAAAAAATTCAGTGAATTTATTTGCATTTAAGAACAGAAAGAAAAACGTGTTGATTTTATCAACCATACATGACAATGTTATTGTGCCAATAGGTAAAAAAGACCGAAAGACTGGGATGGACATTTTGAAGCCACTCTGCGTTGTAGAGTATAATCACAATATGGAAGGTGTTGACACTGGGGATTCTATAATTCATCATTATCGAGCATTTAGAAAAACAGTAAAATGGTACAAAAAGCTGTTTTTTGGTTTGTTGGATATGACACTTCTAAATGCAAATATAATATATTCAAAGGTAAAAGGAGACAAAATATCCGCTTTGGAATTTAGAACCAGAATTGTTCATCAAATAATGGATAAGTACGCAAAAACAAGAAACTTAAAGATTTATCCAAAATCACCGGGCACTCAACCTTTCCGTTTATCTGGAAGACATTTTCCGAAAATTTACATTGACGGAAAAGGTAACAAAAGTAGAAGGAGATGCGTTGTGTGCGCTAAAAACAAGGAAAAGCGAAAACAAACATCTTATTATGAGTGCAAAATATGCAACGTAGGACTGTGTGTTGATCCTTGTTTTGAACTGTACCACACACAACAGAATTTTTAATTTAGAATTTACTTATCTACAGATAATTATTGCTTAATTTTCTTTTTTTAAATTTCGTATTTATAACTTTGGTTTCATGTGTATAGTATTTGTTTCCGTGTGTATGGTTATAATTTTTGTATTTTGCATTTTTATATTATTTCTATTAAAGTTATATTCTTTATATTAATACATATTAAGAAGTAGTATATTATATACATAACATCTAAAATTGGAGTCATTATATTAAAATGATGATTTTATATGAATTTTTTTGTAAAATTAGGCTTAACTGCTGAAAACGCGTGGGCCGGTGGCGACGCTCCATTTCGGAGCGTTCGGTCCCGTGGCTACGCTTCTTTCTCCGCGCGCTGGTCCTCAAGGGGATATATATATATATATATATATATATATATATATATATATATATATATATATATACTAGATGAATACCCGTGCTTCGCTACGGAGTACATTAAAATTGCATACATACAACGGTCAATGTATGCAATTAATACCAAAAATATATATATATTTATAAAAAATCGTAACAGATATTTTATTAGGCAAAATAATGTAGAAGAAAATATTGAAATTAAATATAATAGAACATACAAAAGAATATAGTACAGTTAATATAGTAGAGTTTGAGGAACATTTCTTTAACTTATATTTTAATATTTTTACCTAAAGTTTACCTGAAAACTGAGATTAAAATCAAAAGGGCAAAATTACAGAAAAGGAAATGCAGTATAAATAAAAACTAAACACAACTTAAATCAGAACTATAAATGAAAGACCCTGAAATAAAACTGAGATTAAAATCAAGAGTGCAAAATTACAGAAAATGAAATGAAAAGCATGTTTTGAAATTATAGAAATACAAAAACAAAATAAATGACTGAAAAAGTTTGCCTTAAAACTGAGATTAAAATGAAAAGGGCAAAATTAAAGAAAAGGAAACACACTATAGCCAAAGATGACAAAACTGCAAACGTGGCCAATAACTGGCATTTTAAGACGGTACTACTGTTTTCCTCACCACGCTAGGCGTACAGCAAAGGCGCCTTATCCTCCTTTCGCAATATTTGCAAGGCGAGGATTCCCCAGTAGGGATATTTTTCCTTAATCATTTATGAGTTGTAAATAATGTAAAAAGCAATCAATTTTTATAATATCAATCAATTTTTAAATAAAAAAAAATTAGTCCCTGCAAAAAAACATTAACATTATCTCCATTAATTTGAACAGAAAAAAATATTCAGACTGTGGGAAAAAAATGTAATTATACAAAAAGAAATTAAACATTATTATACACTACAGGCCTAAATACACTAACAAAAGTTGAAAGCTTTTATATACATACATTTAAACCATGCATGAGTTGAAATTAATGCAAAAAGCAATCAATTTTTATAATATCTGAATCATTTTTCATGTCAACAAAAAATTAGTCCCTGTAAAAAACATTAACATTATCTCCATTAATTTGAACAGAAAAAAAATATTCAGACAGTGGGAAAGAATTTAATTATACAAATAGAAATTAAACAATATTATACGCTACAGGCCTAAATACACTAACAAAAGTTGAAAGCTTTTATATATCTACATTTAAACCATTTATGAGTTGAAAATAATGTAAAAAGCAATCAATTTTTATAATATCTGAATCATTTTTCATGTCAACAAAAAATTACTCCCTGCAAAAAAACATTAACATTATCTCCATTAATTTAAATTTATAATAAACCACTAAAAGTCGAAAAGGAAAAATGTCAAATTGTCCTTGGGAAAGTAAAGAATTTTGAAAAGTAAAGCTGAAAAGTAAAAATGTCACTTTGTCGAATGTTTGTTAAACAAAATCAATTTAAAAACTCAACACAGTATAAATAAGATTGAAATTGTCGAATGCTTGTTAACCAAAATCAATTTAAAAACTCAACACAGTATAAATAAGATTGAAATTGTCGAATGCTTGTTAACCAAAATCAATTAAAAAAGTAAACACAGTATAAATAACATTTAAAAAAAAACATGTAAAATGTTATACACATCTCAGAATTTTAGTAGATTCAGCCTTTCATCCTTCTTCTACTACTAAATGTTAAAAAGTAAAAATGTCAAATTGTCTAATGTTTGTTAACAAAAATCAATTTAAAAACAAAACACAGTATAAATAACATAGAATTAATAACAGTATAAATATCATAAAATAAATAAACGGCATTTCTCCTCTTATTTGTGTCTTTCAAAAGGCTGATATAAATTAAATTAACGCTTATTGATCTGTGGCTTGTCCATTCATGTTGTTGGCTTGAATGCTATATTAAAGTCTGTATAGCGTTGATGAAATTCACTTGAGTCTTCTTTCACTTTTCTTTCTTGAAATATCAGTTTAGAGAGCCTCAGGATATACTATATTTTTTGTTCTTCCATTTGGAGCTAGGATGTAGAGATTTTCGGCTTTTCCAACTCTAGAACAACCCACATAAAGTTGATCATGGGAGAAACAGGGTTTGAGAAGATCGAGTCCAACTACTTTTAGCGATTGCCCTTGTGCCTTGTTAATGCTCATGGCGAAATTTAAGCGGACAGGGAACTGAAGTCTTTTAAATTGAAATGGTATATCGGAAGGGATGATTGGTATCCTGGGAATAAATACGACTTCGCCAGCAGAGTGTCCTGTCATAATGGTGGCTTCAAACACATTCGGCAGCAGATTCTTTACAGCAAGTCTTGTTCCATTGTAGAGTGAAGGTGGATGCAGATTTCTCAGCAGCATAATTGGTGCACCAATCTTCAGCTCTAATATGTGAGAGGGTACTCCAGATGGCTCCAACGTATTTAAAAATTATGTGGTGTAGTGTACCGCTTCTTCTGTATCACAGGTGGTGTCAATCGATTTGTAAACTTGAGCTTTACCTGGCAATTCTTGTAAAAGCTGCTTATTGATGACGTTGACATCTTCGTTTCTTGGGGAAAGGATTGCTCTTTCGCACAGCCATGTGTGATCAGTGAAGTGCTGGGCCACGTTTGGAAACATCGCCTCTTTCAGCTGTTGTTGAGTTGTCACAATCATTCCAATCGTTCCCATGGCTATACATCCTGTATTATCAGCAGTAATGGCTCCATTTCCAAGTTGTAGAAGGTTATCTGCAAATTGCTGGGCTGAGGGATCACCATTGACATGAATTTGCATGTTTGTTGAAAGACCAAGTCTTTCGATGTCATTCCACTCGTAAGACGATTTTAAGCAGGCCTGCATTTCATCTGCCCTGGTTCCACGTAGAATAACCGGAAGTGTCTGTCGAAAGTCGCCAGCCAACACCATAGTTACGCCTCCCATTCTGCAATTGTTACCTCTGATGTCCTTCAATGTGACATCGAGTGCTTCGAATGCAGCTTTGTGGGACATGGTGCATTCATAACAGACAATTAACTTGCAATGCTTCAGAACCCTTGCCTTTCCTGAATTTTTTGAAATGCTACACGTAGGAGTCTCTGTGTTTGCCAGATTTAAGGGTAACTTGAAAGTTGAGTGAGCTGTCCTCCCTCCTGTCAATAGTGTTGCAGCAATTCCAGAAGAAGCAACAGCCAGGGTAACTTGAAAGTTGAGTGAGCTGTCCTCCCTCCTGTCAATAGTGTTGCAACAATTCCAGAAGAAGCAACAGCCAGGGAAATCTCGTTTCTGTGTCGCACTTTAGCCAAAAGAAGATTGATTAGAAAAGTCTTCCCTGTACCGCCCGGAGCATCCAAAAAGAATATGCCACCGCGACCATTGAAAACTGCTGTTGTGATCTTGTCAAATGCTTCCTTTTGATCTGGGACCATTTTCGGCTCATTTTCCTCTATGTATGTTGCGAGTACATTCGTATCATAATTTCGCTCCATACATTCTTCACTCGGCAGGATTGAATCAAGGTTTCGATTGGGTTGTGGAAGTCCAAAGCTTTTTAGGTCCGATCCACCCATCAATATAATCTTGTCCTCAATGTCTATTAGCACTCTGTTGAAGATGTCGTCACTGTAGTCCAGATCCATATTCTGCTGCTGCATGCGTGCTTGGTGCAGCATGTCTTCGGACAGGTTCTCCTTATGATTCATCCATAACTGCTCGGGAGATGACATGGAGCATGTATGTAGCATTACAGCAAACAGATTCCGTAAAAACTTTGGTGATCGAGATGCAGCCGCTTCTTCGAGTGCATTGTTCCAGTGGTCATCGTTCTCCAAAAGGCCTCTAAGCTGGCAGGCCTTTTTGTAAGTTTCACAGAGCCGTCCCTGAAATGTTTTCAAATCTTCAAATGATTTTGGGCCTGGTACTTCATGCAGCAGGAGGCGCAGGTGAAAGCACTCTGAATTGTTCGGATGGACGGTGTACACCCGGTCCAGTGCATCGCTTGACATTATTCCTGTTTGCTCAGGTACAACGTGTCCTTGTTTTCGACGGTTGCATGTCTTGTTTCTATTATTCCAAGTGTAGTAATTGGGAACTTCGTTGTACAACAGGGTGCGTGAAAACTCATCTTGGGTGCAAAGTCTGAAGAAAGACGTGAGTGTCGTTTCCTGAGGTGTTTGGGCACGTTCAGCAGCGTTTTCTGGTGTGAAGTAGACTCTCTGTCCATTCTCAAGGAGGACGCTCAGATGAATCACTGTGGGGTGGCGCTCATGAATAGGAAAGTTGAGTTATTAAAGTTGAGAATTAGCCATATTGCTTCATTGCTGCTGATATATCTTCCCATTTGATACTGGACAATTTCATTTAAGTCATTCTCTCCACTATTTACTTGAAAAACAGCCATGTCAGATCCTTTGTTAATATACTTACAGACATACTTTATAGACTTAACAGAATTGCAATACTCTACGTTGATATGAGCGTTGAAAATTTTTGTTAGTAGAGGGCAATACGGAACAATCCAAGTATTGTCTATAGACACTTGCGATCCTTTATAAACGATGTCAGCCTTAAATCCTCCGTCTTGTGGTGATCTGCTCCGATAAAATGGATATCCGTTTCGTCCTGTTTGCGTCTCTTTCAAAAATTGGCGCAGGTATCGTTTAGTGCAAATTCCATCTTTCATGCATGGAGAGATTGGATTTATGGATCCGCAGGGGCCGTGCACCATCTACTTAGTTACAATTGAAAAAAGTCCCGGGTCTTCTTGTTCATTAGGGATTTCTGCACTGATAAAGTCATCCACGCGGTGAACGTGTACAGAGTGTGAGCCAAATCAGAATGTGAGCATGAGGAAGTCCCCGCTTCTGCCACTCTATCGTGTACATATAACACTGAACTTCTCCAAAAATCTTTGCCGTTGTGATGAGACTCATAAGCGTTTTTTGTTTCTGATGAAATACTCTTGCTAACAAATCATGACGATCCTGTGGTTTTTGTCCAACAAATAGTTCTTCCTGTATCTCTGTCCAGTTTGGATTGCAGGTGAAAGTGATGAAGAGGTCTGGTCTGCCGTAGTTTCTCACGTAGGTCATCGCATCTTGAGTACGCTCGTGCATGTACCTTGGACCCCCTGTAAAGCTGGAAGGCAAGATGATCAACTGGCCTATGTCGGAGATATTTCCATCATTCATGACCGCATCCCTCAAATGAGCATACTGTTCAACTCTGAGAGTCCTCTGATTTATTCGTATGTACAATAGTCTTTCCGATTCAATCTTGGCATACATATCAACGATAAATTGGTGGAACAGGTCTTTGCTTCTCAGTAATGTGTTGAATTTTGAAGAACGCATCATCATCCTGTAAGCATAGAATTGCATAGCTGAAATCTTCTTAGTTTGGGGCATTCCTGTAGTTGGATCTTTTAGTCGCAGTTCAAAATGATATCCATCCTCCCCCTGCCAAAAGATGAGTGGATACTGTAGCGCTTCGTAGGACCTGTGCGTCTCGGGAATTTTTTTGAGGGTGCCACTTCTTTCTTCTAAAACTATGTCTCTTGTTTCATGTTGTTCACCCACCATGATCAAAGCGACTTCTTCTGTTGCGGGGGCGTTGAACCGTCTCCATGTTCACCGTGTGGGGTTCTGTCCGCTACGATCACCAATTTGAATTCCTGGCTAATCTTATCCATAGCTGACTTAAAGCTCTGGATGTAACAGTTGTGATCATGCAGCATACCTTGCAACTGTAGTACTATGTCTCGTCTGATTTGTGGCTTGTTTTTACAGCGATGTTCTGCTTGTTGTGTAGTATCTCCGACAAAGTAAATTTGCAAAAATTTAGGCTCTTCCCTCGGTAGAGGCTGCAGACTGCCGATGCGGTGATACACTTGACCCTGTACCTTAAATGTAGGCATGTACCCGGGCTCTCTAATTTCTTTCGTTGTGCCAAAAGAGGTCATCTGGAAACAGGAATTGTAGCTTCTTATATTAGAAAGGAAATGTTTAGCTTCTTGAGAAGTGGCGCTGAGTAAAGAACATAGGGGCTCAGGTAGATCCATCAACTGTGGCAGTTGAACCTTTCCTCCGCTGCAGCACATACCTGTGTTTTCACCTTTCCACTTCTTTGCTCCACAATGTTGGGAAGTTTCAGACATGGATACAATGTTACACGAAGGATCAGATACGTAATCTGCCGATGGGTCGTAGTGAAAAGCTGCATTTTCAAAATTACTGGACATGCGCCTTCGAGCAGCACTTATTGTAGTTCTAACCTGCTGTAGTCTTGCTTGTCTCTCCGGAGTACATTCCATTTCTCTTCTTCTTTGATCTTGTTGTCTGTATTCTTCCTGTCTTGCTTGTCTTTCAGGAGTACATTCGATTTCTCTTCTTCTTTGCTCTCGTTGTCTGTTTGCTTCCTGTCTTGCTTCTCTTTGAGGAGTACATTCGATTTCGCTTCTTCTTTGCTCTCGTTGTCTGTTTGCTTCCTGTCTTGCTTCTCTTTCAGGAGTACATTCGATTTCTCTTCTTCTTAGCTCTCGTTGTCTGTTTGCTTCATGTCTTGCTTGTCTTTCAGGAGTACATTCGATTTATCTTCTTCTTTGATCTCGTTGTCTGTTTTCTTCTTGTCTTGCTTGTCTTTCAGGATTACATTCGATTTCTCTTCTTCTTTGCTCTCGTTGTCTGTTTGCTTCCTGTCTTGCTTCTCTTTCTAGAGTAGATTCATCTTCTCTCCTACTTCGATTTCGTTCTCTGTTTTGTCGCTTTTGTGTCCGAAGACATTTTTTTTTCTCGGAGGCTGTGGCATATTCAAAGAGAAATAGTAAGGACAAAACATTAGTAACATATTAAGCACAAAATGAAAGCAAATAAACTGAAAGATCCTGAAATGAAACTAAGATTAAATTAGGCAATGGAAGATTAAATTCGGCAAACGGCAATGGAAGTTGCATCTGCAAAAAAAAGTGAGTTACCAAAATAAAAAATTATTGAAAAAATATACACATTAAAACAATGCACAAATTGAATTCAGTTAGGGCCCTCCTCAACACATTGACTGCCGGACGGTCCTTAAAATATGAATTATGATTTTTTTAAATTGAATAACAGTAGAATTGATAGTTCAGTAGTATTCAAAAGTTATACAATGAGAAAAATAAATATAATATAAATAAAATGAGAAAAGAAATAATAGCATCGACTTTTTCTTATGGATCATATTATTGTTAAAAACTATGTGAAGACTAAAGGCATAATCGGAATCTTCAGTTTCACAGTTTGAAAAAGCGTAAAAACCCAACTTTCTTAAAAAGTTGTCTACAAATTTCTGATTTTAACTGAACTTCTATTAACGTAAGGAAAAATAGTTATGTGAAACGATACGAAAACATAAATTACTGTAAACATAAGAAATTAATTAACGTCATTTAAAACTGTGCAAATGAAACAAATAATATAAATACCACATTCAAACTCTAAATTTCATTCATTTCTCAAGCAATATAATAATAACATTTTGTTTAAAAAATTATAACATGTATTCTACAGCTTAAAGCTATATAGATTTTTTAATGAAAAAAACATTTCTACATACAGAGAGGGATGTAATTTTTAAAATCATTGGTGTTGGGTTTCTCAATCTTATCTTTAATTCTGTTCTGAAGTAATGGAAATTCACATCTTTTAATCACGATGTTCGAGAATCAGCCTTATAGTGAATTTATCAATGATTTTAACACACGTAAGTAACCACACACACAAACAAACACTTGAAAACAATTATATTAAAAAATGAAAACAATTATATTAAAGCATAATAGTTTATAAAAATTTCAACTTACGAAACAACATCAAGCAGCCGTTTTGCAAATTTGAAAATGGTACGCAGTCAACCCAAAGCTAATCGATTCCCATTCGAATTTTCACTTTTAACTGGCAAAATATCCCAAAAAATCAGTACATCTTGAAATGATTTAATTATGATTAAAAATTTTGAATTAAAAGTTTTTGAAGCTCTTTCTAAGTATGTAACATTTAATCAAAAGGTCTGTTTGTTTACGTTTTAACGTAAACAAACAGACGTAAACGTTATAAACGTTTGTTACGTTTTTAACGTAAACAAACTAAATAAAAAAATAATATAATGAGAAATTGTTTTACTGTGGAGAAGATTTAATCAATTCAAGATCTCTAATTAAATTTTTCTTACATTAAGGGCGATGAATGAATCAAGTGAATGAATGACTCATTGTTGTTTACCAATCCAAGGGGAGAAAATTTAGTCATTCAATTCCGCGCTTAAAGGACCAAGCAGAAAAGTTGTGTTCGAGTATCATTCTTTAAAATTCAATTAAAAATAGAAATTTTAAGATAGAGACTTGAAATGAGGTTCATATGAATGAAAAAGCTTTCATCTTCCAGATGATGTAAATATTTTCTTTGTAAGATAAAAACACGAAGAGCATCGACTGTAGATGCTTAAAAGGGCGTAAAAATATCGAAAAAGTGGTTTTAATATTTTGATGAAAATATTAGTCTGTTTTAAATTATTTTTAAACAAATGACGTCTTGTTTGAAGGAGAAATGTCTGTAGTCTTAGATTGTAAAAAGATCAAAATTCTACGATTATTTGTTGCCGAGATATCGTAATCTGAAGTTAAAAAAACATAAAATATCGCACAAAACATAAAATAAAAATTTTTCTAGAATAAAATTTAAAATTCGGGCTTCGAGGTGCACCTTCCCATAGTCTGCACTACCCGTGTGCCAAATTTCACGGCTGTAAGTTTCACAGATTCGCCTGGGGGCCGCATATTCAATCCAAACGTGCGAATCACGCAGCACTGTGTTATTAATTCTCAATAAAATCAGACGTATAATCAGACGAAGGTCCGCAGGCTCAAAGTTTCTTTCTTTCTTATTGTTTGTATATATTATCAGTAGAAATGCGCTAAGTGCAATCTGTCAAGCCTGATGAACATGAAGAGCGGGGGGTGCAGCCCAGTATTTTTTTGATGGAATGCATCAAAAAATTTATATCTATATATCTACCCGGGCATCGCCGAGTAACAATGCTAGTATATATATATATATATATATATATATATATATATATATATATATATATATATATATATATATATATATTAAAAATTTGTGGTAAGTTAAAAAAGATTTAATTATCAATATTAATGCTATTATAAATAATGGATAATATTTTATGAGTTGGGGCCGAAATATTGGGATATTCTCACTTTCACGTGATATATGGTCTTGCTTTATGGACTTAATCGATTTTGCAAATAAGCTGCTCATACAGTTCTCTAGTGTTTAATAACACCCTAACTAAAATGTTTGGTAGCTGCCTTATTGAGGTAATTTGCTCAGTTGTTATAAAGGTTTTACATTGATACACTCACAAATAAAACTTAAGTAACAATTTGAAAGTGTCAGTAATAAGATAATTTTTGTATTTTGTCTTACATTTTATTTACGAGAAATATTTTTTCAGGTTTTGTGAATCGTTTATTGTCTCTCAAAATGATGTATCCTCTTGGTCAGTTGAGCTACCTCATATACCTTGTTAGCCCTTTGGTTATCATCTACAAGAGTGCAAGCCAAAGAGAACGAATATACTTCGGACATACTGATCAGGTTCCCATTTTATTTTTTTTTGTACGTATTACTCTCCGGAAATGCTAATAATGCTCAAATTATTTTTTTAAAGCAACGAAAGATTCGTTTTAACATTATACGAAAGTTATAGCTGAACACCGAAAAAGTGTTCGTATGTTCTGGAAATTGTGTGAAAGTTAATAATAAACACTCCCTTTTGCTCATAGAACATTAAATAATGTTCTGAATGAAAGGCAGCTTTCTTCAGTTATAACTAAAATTAGAAAAAATCAACACCCACGAGTTACAGCAACACATTTCTTCACTTGATGTGCTAAGCACATTGAAAACTATAAGCAAAAGAGATGTCATATACCAGGGGTACCAAACTCCTTGATAGTCCGAGCCATTTTTCAAAATTTGAAATTTTTCGCGAGCCGCAATTAAATATGTATTTAAAAGGTATGCAAAAAAGGTATTAAATTTTTTTTTTACAGAAATTATATTTATTGAAAACATATAAATAAAAGTACAAAATATGTGTATTGAATTTAAATATTAAAAATTGAACACATTTATTTTACTTCTCTTGATAATTCTGTACAATTTGGTGAATAATTGGTGACAGCACTTCTCAGTAATTCTTTGAGATGCTGGTTAGTTAATACTGTAAATATGATTAAATTAATTATGTATGTGCTATTGTAATTAAATAAATATCTTCACCTTCTGAGATGGCGTTAGACCTGATTCCAGTTAGCTGATTTATTTTCGACGCTGAGCCTGACTAGTGGCGTTCTTTCGCGCCATAAGTGATGACCATCGGACGCCGAACACTAGATAAAGTTGTGAAGTTTCCACTTCATGGTGGTGTCAAGAGTTGTCGTCGCCGTCAGCCGCTGTTTTGCTTTTAATATCTATTTAGTTTTGGTTTTGGTTGGCGATGAACGTTGAAGCAACCCTCGTTCCCGCCACAAAAGACATTTTGAAACACATACGGAACAATAACAATTTTTTTAAATATAATAACACAAAAATGAAAAGGGAACTCGGGTACATTTATTGAGAGCCACAAATAATCCTTCAAAGAGCCGCATGTGGCTCGCGAGCCGCAGGTTGGCCACCCCTGTCATATACAAACAAATGAAAGCACACACTCGCAGAAAAGAGCTTACTTCAATGCCATTAAAAATAATTCAAAACATTATAAAACTTAATTTTGCATTGCAAGACGTTGCGATTAAGCTATGAAGAACATTTTTTTCTTTGCGAATGCATTCAATTATACATACTCAAAAATGACTATTTTGTTTGTGCGTGTTTCAATGGGTTTTAATTGGTTTCATTTTTGTTCAGTTATTTTTACTGCGATTTTATGTATAAAAATACATTATTTTTTTCAAGCATGGTAGGGTTGATTATTTTCCCACCTATGGCTGCAAAATTCTCTAAAACTGACCATTTATAATCATTATTATTATGACCTCAAGTTCAAAAAATGTTTTCCTCAGTTATGACTATAACTTTAAACCGCGATTTGTGATCCTTTATAATTGTTCACGTGCAAAATCCGTGAATAGCAACCATGAATTGTCAGTTCTTAAACCCTTACGCAAAGGTTATATCTATTTAAAATTCGAACAAACTGTTTATGTGGTTGTGTCATACCGGTATCTCGACGGGTATTGCAACCTCAAATGTACCATCTCAAGATGGCGTTGTAATGCACTCTCTCCCAATGTAGGGCAAACTCTTGTACCTAGGGACAGCGTGTACCTAGGGCCACCATGCTTTATTTAAATAATTATTATTTTACAGCATTTTTACTCATTGGAGTGAGTGACAACGCTGTTCCAAATCATAACAGCCATTTTTAATGAAAACAAGGAGAAGCTATAGTTAAATAGAAAAGAAAGTCTTGATTTGATGATCAAAACTAAATTTTTTCACTTCAATTTGAAGTCTTATTTTGTGAAAGTAAGTGCAAACTTATGTTTTAATGTATAGCATATAAATTTTGTAATCATTAAAGGAAAAAATTATATAAAAACAAAGTTTGGTTTCGGCAGGTCTTTGGCTATGGAAGTCATTTTGCCAAAAACAACAACATCGTGTACCTAGGGCCATAATCTTGTCTTGTACCTTTGGCCATGGCCTCTGGTAAAAAAGAGGTGGACGAAAACTTGGCAAGTGTAGAATTCTCCCTGATACCCCCGAGAAAAATGAAATTCAAGCACAAATATTGAAAAAAGTAATTGTTAAAAAAAAGTTACGAAATCTGTGTTTGAAACAGATAAAATATGTGGGATCATTAAGAAGACAATGGAGAAAAAGCATGCATTAGAAAGTGATGAACATTTCCTCCTTTATGACAAGACATTACCTACAATTAACATTTCTTCCATGCGAAGATTTTAGAAGTTGTGCATGAAAGAAATAATGCATACAAATAGTTTTTTTTTTAAATTGTAAACAACAATTTCAGTTTTTGGAAATAACTGGCCCTAGGTACAACAGTGTTATTGTTCCTAGGCCCATTTGTAATTTTTTTTAAATTATCAATATCATTTACAAATTTTTTTTCTACACTTGATGTGATTTTTATTTAAAGAGAATAAAGCATGTACTGTATACAAACTATTTTTATTATTGTAAGTTAGTTATAAGTAAAGATACTGCCATTTGAAAATACTAAAAGAGTTTCCCCTAAGTTCTTTTATAATGTTATCCGTGACTGGGAGACTGGGATGGGGTATGAAGCTCTACGTTTCGAATCCCAGATAATATTGTTCTTTTGTGTTAATCGTAGCACATAACATAAAAGATTTTTGAGTGGACTGTGCTACTCAATACACCTGGATCATTATATTTAACACAACGCGGACATTATACTTAACGCAACGGGTTCATGCGTTACTTTCGAGTAACAAAAGAGCTCTGAAATTAAATTCTGCAATGTGAATAAGAACCAAATGATGAATGACAAATTCTCTCACAAAATCAATGAAATCTAACGAACAATTATTTGCCTTTTGAAAGACAACTCGGTTGCAAACATTCCATTATATTTTTTAATCTCCTAATATGGCTCTGTTCTTATATCATTTTAAATGCATAGAATATAACTGTAACTGTGTGCCCTTCATACTTACTCAACAACCACAATTGACTGGGTCATAGATCCATTGCTGATTCTCATCGTTTAGTGTCTTGACTGATATCATCAGTTAAGACTAGTTTAAAATAGAAGTCTAATAAAAATACTCTATAGATTAAACTTGTCCGGTTTTTCTATGGATTTTACTCTATAGACTAACCAGATCTGCATGTAAAAAAATTCTTTGATATTCGAAATAAGCCCCTAATATCGATGATTTGTATACGAGTAGCTTTAGAGCCCCATTACACCCACAGAGACTACAAGGTATTTTTTGAGGTTATAGGGCCCTTAAGCAACTAAGTCTGGCAACTACTTAGTACTCTTTGGCAACTAAGTCTGTAATATGTTTTGGCTGATCCGGGGTGGTGGACATCTAAAATACGAATATAATTCAGAGGTTGCTTAATTTGGAGCAAGATCTTCCACTAAAATAAGTGCATGAACGTTGAATGACAGCAAATTGGTACTACAGATGAATTTATTTACCATTAAGTAAATACGTAAGATAGGTGCATTTGAAGTTTATTTCCTGACACAATGTATCAGCTTGAACAAGATATATTCCATTTTTTCGGGAAAACAACAACGCTATTTTATAACTAGAGAAATGACGCTAATTTGGTTACGAAGATATGTGAATCGGAAAAGTAAGAAATATTTTCGGGAACTTCTAAAATATGTCAAATATAACAAACATGATGTTAGAAAAACTAATTATTGGATTGCTTCGCATAAAAATCAAAAATAATTTATTAAGAATTTTCAGTTTTGTGTGGCACAAATAGCGTAAATTTTTCAATTTAGTTATCTCAAAATAAACATTTCGGGTCAACTTGGAA
Organism: Dolomedes plantarius; assembly: GCA_907164885.2. Lineage (NCBI taxonomy): Eukaryota > Metazoa > Arthropoda > Arachnida > Araneae > Dolomedidae > Dolomedes > Dolomedes plantarius. Next base: position 144,210,220 of record OU015498.1, on the reverse strand, counting down.
ATGGCCTGAATTTGAATCATACTCAACAAATGTTTCATAATCCAAGGTTACCGGTGGTATTTTACAGTTTTTATTGATTTGAATGTATTTACTGTGTGCAGTAAAAACTTTTACCGAAAGCACGCTATGTATGTCTCGAACGTTACATTAGTAGAAAGGTAACTTTTTCGTTTTCTTCTTTCTAGGTTTTTCAGTATTTTTCAACTCTTGTGGCGAGTATTCTGTTGTCATTTATTGGAAGTGTTGCAGTGGAGATTCCTTTTCAAAATCTTACAAAAATTATCTTCGAAAATAATTCAAAGATGGAATGTTTGAAAAATGAGCACAAAGACAGTTATCCAGCAGTCACTGTGGTAAAATGACGTGTTCTAAGAGGTTATTGGAAGAAATACAACTCAACGATTGTAGAAGAAGAGCAATGAAATGAGATTTCATTAAGCTCATTAATATTAATTATAAATATTAATATAATTATAAATGATAAAAACATAAAACGCACTTTTCTTAATATTTTGTTCACTTCATGGAATCACAGAAAAAAATATCATCATATTTTCTAAGATTAGAGAGGGTGGAACAAGATACCCCACCAGATGTCGCCCTTGGGAGTGATTGGTCAATATTTAGATGGCACAAGGTGTGGTGTTTGTACACCTAAACGGTGATTACACTGAAAACAGTAGACGAAGCTGGGGATTGTCTTAATGGACAAGTGCCCCGAGTTGGCAAATAACAACAACAACAACATTGAATCATATTTGTGATAGCCAAGTATTTCCCATATAGTTCTTTTCATGTTCAGTGACTTATACACGATCTGTAATTTTCTGCTGTGTTTCAATTTGCGTGTATTTTAAAAACGTGTTCTTTGAAAGTGGTAGAATGTGTAGGACCCTTCATTTTTTATAAGGAAATGGTGACTAAATTATCATTTATTGTAATCACCTAGTCTATTTTGTTAAATAAGCACCATAGTGAGAATTACTGTACGAATTCTCTTTTTGCCAAATGTATATTTTTATAGTGTTCAATATCAAATTTGAATCATGTTTTTTTACATGTCATATATATATATATATATATATATATATATATATATATATATATATATATATATATATATATAAACTATAATCTTTGGCTCTAAAATTTAATATTTTATATATAAATCACGTATTTATATATAAAACTATAACATTTTAGATCATTTGAAGTTTGGCTATATTTCGGTTAACCTGTGTTTTATATATACAAATCATTAAGTCTGGTAGATTTTTTTAATAACTCATGTATTGTGTTTTTATTTATTTAAGGAGCTTGGTAGCATGTATTTAATAAATTGAATGTCTTCATTTTAAAGGGTGTTGCGTTTTGACTGTGATTTCACATTTCTTTCTGCCACTAGACACTTTACAACATGAAATCTTACATTGAATTGTGGTGTTGGACACTGGTAATACTTTTATCTGCATTTTGTATTCCATCACTTTGTAACAACCTTGACACCAGATGTCATATTCCAGTGAATTGTGATTTTCCTCAACAAACAACAATAAGCAGATACTTATATATAAACAGTGCAAGTTAATATTGGATACAATTATATATAAACAGTGCAAGTTAATATTGGCAAAAAAATTCTTCACGAAGGGTCGTAGTTAAATAGAAAAAGTGATAAGCTTGAACAAAGAAATTCAAGGGAAGGGATTCCTAAAACCTGTTTCTTTAGCCTCCTGTTTTTTAAAACCTTACAGATACTGACAACTTCGGAAAGGTGAACATCAATAAGTTTGTTTCAAATTCAATTTGCAGTTACTCAGGGATATTTTGACTGACTGTCGTGATCACTGGAACTAAAATAATAATCTAATTTTTTTACCGTTATTTTTTCTCTCTAAGACATGCAGATGTGCTGAAATTCAGATGTGCCAGTTATTACATGATCAGACTATCTAACATTCTTTTCCTCAAGCTTTGCTAAAAGGGAGTATAATTTTTCCTATGGTGTCGTTCAGCTGTCTCCAGAATCGAACCAATAATCAGACGGATTGAAACTCAATGTAGACAAGAGAAAGATAACGTGTGAGTGCACTCTTACGATTAAAAGTTATAAAGTGCATGATTAGTAATCCTAACTACATTAAAGACCCAACAAACACAAGACTGACGGCAACTTGACGGGCCGGTTCTGGAGGCGCCGGTAGAACGATAGGCTCCGGGAAAATGATCAGTACCGTTGCCGGGTGATTTACGAATCTCCGACGGGGGATCCATTAGTGTGTACCCTTTTGAGGGCCGGTGATGGTTGGATGGGAATCGACCCGAAACCGCTTTTCCTTTAACGTCCCGTAATCGGTAATCCGATTCGTAACCACAAGTAACAGAAATCTGCATCATGAATTATGGATTTGAAAGGGAAGGCGAAGATTAAATTAAACAGACTTTTCATAAATATTTATTTCACTTTTGTGAAACTTCTTTTGCACGAAAAATTCACATAATTTTTCTTGTATGAAAAGATTGTATTATATCAGAAGTATACGGCTGACATAATATAATCTTTCGGTTATACTATGTGATATATGCATAATATATATCATCTATATATTTAATTTGCTAAGCCGACTTTTTGGGCAGTCCGTGAGAGAAAACTACTGCATCAATTTACTTCATTTTGGTCTTAAACGAAAGACTGTAATCTGTAGATTTGTTAAATTTGGTTTTTGTGACAGAAATTTCTATTAATTAGCGATAATTTACAATTGATTTTTACGCATTCTCAGTGGCATGTTTAAATCTGTCTTTAGAAACTCACTATATCAGCGCACGCTCAGTGACATGTATTAATGATAAACACGTTTATTCCGAGAAGTCTCTCTAGATCTATCTCTGCCTTATTTATTTTCATGATAATTATATTTGTGAAATACAACAGTAAACCTCATGGAAATTGTTTATTTCATGCTGTTTAATTAGCGATAATTTACAATTTAAAAAAATTGCTTTCTGCACATGCTCAGTGACATTTTTAAATCTGTCTTTAGATACTCACTAAGCATGAATCCGCTAAATCACAATTTGTTTCTGCGCATTATTATGATTTTCAACATTTGACAATGATGTGTTGAATATAATTTGTGTATTAGTACATTCATTTGCTATCTAGCCGTCATGTTTTGACAGACATCAACTATTGTTAGATTATATTAATTTATTTTTGGCTTTTATATAGAAATGAAATAAACATCCACTTACAAATGGATAATTTTTTCGATCGAGAGTTTATGCACAAGACAGCAAAGAGTAGTACCTGCCTAAATTTGTTTTTCATTTTGATTAAGACGGACTTTTCGGCAGACTCTCTTGGATGACAAATCGGGAATCTATCGGGGCTTCATTTCAAACCCAGGTTCTCTTCGATTTACCTGGCAACCCTACCAGCAGATGCTTATCGCCAATATCAATTTCGGTAGGCGCTTCATTTCCTTTTTCGGTAGACCACTGGGTTACACTTATTTGGACTACACTTATTTTTCGCTGATGGTGTTGATAAATATTTCATGATTTAAATATTTCGTGGCGCTGCACTTGGAGCCATTTTTTTACATAAAAATGACCATTTTCGTTTATTTTCAACGCTTTTTTTTTTTGGGGGGGGGGGTAAGTGTACTGATTTTGCAATGAATAACACTACCGTTTTTATTTATTAGAATATAGATATATCCATAGCATAAAGTAAAATACTTCGAGCTTCGAGTGACAGTTCTCTTTTAAACGAAATTGAGTCCGAATGCATTTTAATATGTGTTTAACAGATTAAACACTAAAAACATATCATACCTTTTTATACCTCTATACCAGTGGTGGCCAAACTTTTGATCACTGCGGGCGACCTTTAATTTAAATTATAGGCTGAGGTCTACCAACATCGTATGTGTTGAGTGATCATAAGAAAATTAGTAATTTAAAGCCAAAATTTAGTTTAAATTTGAAATAATCATAGATATTACTAATTATATTCAATATCAAGTTATTTTAATAAGAGATAAAAGGTTTTCTTCTTAAAAAGTAATTAGTTTATAAATAAAACAATATGCTTTTATTTTCTTATTAATGCGAACAATATTATTGTAAATTAATCTTAACTATTATTTTTATTTCATATTAGAGGACGCGCTGGAAACATGACATTGCATATTTTCGGCAAGCTTTTCATACTGTGGTTCCTATGTACTTATAGCTATTCGTAAACATACTACCAAATGGTAATCTGTTAAACGGGAGCGATGTTTTGTTTTGATTGCATTCATGGTAGAAAGTACACCGTACGTCAGTGTGTAATAGTAGTTCCCCGAAATCAGATTCACGTTCCTCTAGCAATGCTCTGAATCTGCGTCTTTGCAAACTTCTTCCACGAATAGAATTAACTATTTTAAATGCGAAATTCATCACATCTGAATTCAATATTTTTGAGCACAATACCTGCTGTTGGATAATGCAATGGTAGTTTGTTAGACTTGGAATATCATCATCACTTTTACAAAGAGTAATAAATCCATTTTGATTCCCAACCAATTGCATATCAGACAGGCGGGCGACTGGGAATAGTTACGCGGTCTACCAGTCGACCGCGGTCGCCGCTTTGGCCACCTCTGCTCTATACAGTCAAAATATTGTTATTAAAATATTGATTTACATTGAATTATATTCGTCATTTTAACAGTATTTATTCGCATACTTTATACCTAGTGATGTATAGAACAATATAGAATGATTCGAGGAAATAAAATAAAAATATTGTTGACTGCAAATAAATTTCACATAGCTGACCAACGTAGATGTAAAGTTCTAACACCCATTGATATGAACCGTATTCATATTTTCCGAAAACGCTTCATAAAAAAAAAAACCATGTCATCAGAGATTAAATTAGAAAGTGTGTGTTTGTACGTATGTAAATGTTTAGAGTTTTTTAGTAGCTTTTAATGTGCTAGTAAATAGATAGTGTATTAATTATTTTCTTCATACAAGTATTCTGCGTATATCTTGTTTGTGATGCAAGTCTTCACCTTCACAGCTGCACTTGTTTAATGAAAATAAAAATGCTTTTTAGGATAATTTCATGTTTCAGTTTGAATAACAATTTTGCAGTCATATAATATTTTCTAAATTATTTAAAGTTAGAAGAAAAAAAATATTTTTCTCGTTGTTGATTATTTTTCATAAACAGATAAAAACATTCAGATTCAGATAAATATTTTATTTTTTTCAAAAAAATTACTAATAGCTTCGCAGAGGTAAAATTTAAATACAATCTGTTCCATTCAATCATGACTGGTAAACAAGAAATGCACTTTCTTTTACGTAAAACATCGGCATCTATTTAGTCTCTGATAGTGCTTAGTTCTAATGTATCACTGTCACCGAGTACAATGAGGTAGGATACTTAGTAGGGATACTTAATTTTCGTATTTACGAAATACATGCGAATAAATGCGAAAATATTTTTTTACTACTTTTAGTCGAAAATTCGGGAATAAAAGGCTTTTAAGCGATATTAGTTAATAATAGTAATAATTTATTGAGATAGTTACTCAACTAAGACCATCCACGGTCTTTAGCGGAGAGACCTCACTGTCCGTCGGATTTGATCCGAATTTCACCCGGGCAGTTTGCTCGTATACTGGAATCGAACTTAAAAATCTAACAGTAAAATCAACCGATCAGCATGCTTTCTCGACAGACTGTTCTGTTTTGTCATAAGTTCGTTATCCACTCAGGGTCAGATTCTTTGTTCTGGAATCTTAAGGCGACAATGGACCATGAAAAACTTTTTTGTTATTTATTAACCAATTACTATGAAATTTTATATACTTATACAGTGTTCTTTAGAGATGGAAATTTTAAATTAAAAAAAAATCAGAATGTAATTAATTAAGATATTAATTAAAATCAGTTTGTTAGTTACTCTATTTAAAAATGCTCCATGCGCATTAACCCTTTCAGTCCCAAAAGTTTATTATTCATTCTAAAAATCTGAAATTCCTGAAATGAACTCATTTTATGTCCAGTATAAAAGAACAGAAAGAAAAAAAAACTTTTTTAAATTATTTAATCAAAATTTTAAATGATTCCAAATGGCATCATTGGGAATTAAGTAGTGCTTGAGTTAAAAATAGAGTTGATGCCATTTGGAATCATTGGGAGTTGATGGTAGGTAGAAAATTTAAATATTTTAATGTATTTTGATCTATACATGTATCTGAAGCAAATAATATATTTTAATGAATAAAAAATATATTTTAATGAATTTTAACAATGTATTTTAATAATTATTTTAATTTATTTTACATGAAATTTTTTTAAACAATTATTAATTTTGTTAAGGCAAAGTGACACATTGCATTTTTCACACATTGTTCTGGTGTACGATTTGATACACAATTTACATCTTCTTTTTCCTTCTATAGAAAGAGGCCAGTGGCCTAAATTGTCAAATCTGACATCAGCAATGGGCAATGTATCGATAAAAATTCCGATTTTCTTTTTGGCATGTTAAAAGATTTTGAAGCAAATCAGTAGAAGTATACTTATATTCAATTAATACTATTCAAGTATTCAAATTTGGTACAACCATGTGCTACAACCGCTAGCAATCGTAAATAAATGTTTGGAGGTGTTGAGTTGCGCACCCCATTGATAACTCCCAGTGATGCCATTTGGAATCACTCGTTTTTGAAAAAATATGCAACAAATATTTCGGATAATTTATTTAAAAAAATTGCCAAAATATGATTTTTACACTTATTTAAAAATGATAAGAGGCTAATTTAAACATTATTATTTTTTTAATTACATCGAAAATGAAATTGATTTTAACGTGTTTTTAGATTTCAGTTGACACTCAAACATCAAATATTTCTTCCTTTACTGGAATAGTGCTGCCATCTATAGGGTAAAGGAAAAAATAATTTTGAATAGAAAAATGTACAAATATTTCAATAAAATTTATTTGATATCAGTGGCAGTTCTGGCGGCTGAGAAAAAAAATTCTGAATATCATGATTCCAATTGGCATCACTGGGAGTGAAAGGGTTAATTTTTGTCTCAGATATCTAATTTTCTCTCTTAAGCTAGCTTTATATAGTTATAATAAAAGTTAGTAGCAATATTTGATTTACAGTCATATTTATAAAAACTAGAAAAGAAATCTATAAAAATAGGTCATTTTATGCAAAATTTTATCCCAAAAAAGTTTTTTATTGTCAAATTTTAAGTTGTTTCAAAATAGTATAATGAATTGATTACTAAGTTTTATTCTAACATATATAAATTATCATTTTATGAAATTTTATGAAAATTCGAGAAAAATTATGACGCATGGAACATTTTAAATTACCGAAACGACGTGAAAACTTGATTTGAGAAAATGGCATTTAAAGTTTTAATTTGACTAACATTTCCGTTGTTTACGTTTGAAAAAAATACTTATAACTCTATTAATAATGATCGGATTAACATACATTTTTTAATTTAAAGCTGATCAGTTGTAGAATCATTTTCTGAAAGAAAGAAAAAAATTCGTTTTGGGGACATATTTTTGTCAATCTGAAGGTCCATTGTCGCCTTAAAACGGAGCAAGCCAACTCTTTCTGAGAAGTCATTTTCTTTCTTCCCTCCCCCCCTCTTGTGAGAACACTCTTTGTTTGCAGGTGGCAAGTAGAAAGAGAGAGAGCTTTTCTCAGAAGAGTGGGGAATAATTTCTTCCCCCTCATCTAAAAACAGATGGGGAATGCTCGAATGCTGTCCCTCGCTCGACAGTCCGTCAGGGGCAAAGGTTGAAAAATTTGGTGGGGTAAATTTGAAAGGGAAAAATGTCTAACTGAAAGTAAAAATGAAAACATGACCACGAAACCTCATCCTAAAACTGTTCGGACGCAGGTAAATATCGAGAAAGGGAAGTCTCTGATCCTAAAAAAAATCCGTCGCCTCAAAGATCCATTGCATCGAAACTAGGAATGTATTCTGGAATTGTAAGTAAAATCATTCATAATGATTTGAAGTTAAAAAATATGTTTAAAACTAAAGTTCATCTGCTTTTGGCAAAGCATATTGCTGAAAGGAAAACAAATTGTAGAAAAGTATATGTAAAACACTTAGCTGCTGAAAAATGGAAATTTGTGGTAACACTCGATGTGGCATGGGCATATTTAAGTGACAGTAATAAAAAAAGATCAATTTTATTTTGCTCAACTGACGGAAATGACCGTACGAAATGACTTTGTCAGTGTACAGAAAAGTATTCTTGATAGTTGCACGATTTTGTTACAACGGCAAATTAAAAATCAAAAAAGTCTCACGTAAAGCCAAAATTAATTCACTCTACTATCAGCAGAATATTTTAGAACCAATTTTTGAAGAAGAAATTTCAGCCTTATATGGAAAGGAAATTGATAAGTTGCGCTTCATATGATCAAAGCCTCAAGTCACACGTCTAAATCAACTGTCGCTTATTTAGTAAAGAAAGAATCAGAACCAGGAATAAAGTGTATCTCATTTAATGAAATACCTGTAAAATAACCTGACGCTTCTCCAATGGACTTTTGCGATTTCGGTTTATTAAAACGAGACTTACAAAACGGCATCCAAGAACACTGAACGGACTTTGGAAAACGGTCCAAGAGGAATGGGGTGAAATTGACATGACAATATTAAGAAAAAGTTTACTTTCATGGAAAATTTCGAGCTAGAACTATTGTAAAGAACCATGGATATCAGATAGAAGCAAATCGCCGAAAAAAAATACGGCATTTATACATAAAAATTAAATTTCAAAATCGTTTCCATAAAGTGCGAACGACCTTCTGTACATCTAAAAACGTAATATCAATACAACATTTTGATACCAACATCTTGACTTAAAAAAGAAAAATTGCGAAATCACTGATAAAAAATAAATATGTAAAGAACGTAATTTGTTTTTTTAATGATTTTTTTTCTTGAAACGGTCGCAAATGTGCTTAATATATATTATGAACAATGATGCTACAATTTACACTAGCAGATAATTTAGAAAATTTTGATAGATAGATGTTTACATCTTAGGTAGTCATTAATTTCATTTTCACGTAAATATTTCCTCTCTTCCTATTTATTTCAGGCATTCTGTAGTTTCCCTTGCTATCTATAGCAAGTCCCCCGTAAACATGTATTCATTCCACAATGAGAAAATTTAATTCTAAGTTTCTTAAAAATTATTAGGCCAGTGGCATCCATTAAATCGTTTCAAGGGGTTCAGAGAGCCATCCATTAAAAGCTTTCAACGAGAAGTTACAAGAAATTTTAAAGCCTCAGGTAAAAAAAAAAATCTTTATAATTTTTTATTAACTTAATCTTTATCTAATATGTATTTTTAACGCTTTAAGCTGATCGTCTACATAAAAGGATTTTTTTCCCGCAAGTAAAGTAGTATTTCACATTATTGAAATTCTGAAACATGGATAATTTAGTCTATAAAATTGATTTAACTTTTCGTGTATTTTAAGCCGTAGCTGAAAATACTTTGATGCAAGCTGAAAAATCAGGCTCTAAGTACACTGCTGGCCACTGTAAATGCGACACCCTGAAGGAAACATGCAAATAGCATGAAATTTACAACATGCATTAGCGGAGGTGAGATATGCAAATGATTAGAATTTCAGCGCAGACGCACATCACGCGCGCCTGTGGCGCGCGTGATGTCTGTGGCGCGCGTTAAGTCTAAAATTGTGAATTTTGTCCCATATAGATGCTCATGAAAAAATTTTATGGAAGAAAATATAGCAAAAATTTCACGCCTAATAGATGGGTAACGTGACTCAGCAGGATTTAGCTGTTTAGAATAAAACTCGACTGGAAATAATTTATCATTATGTTTTTGTAAAAGAATGCCAGATATAGCAATACGAGAAGCATCAGTAATTAAATATAACTCTTTACGAGAATAAATATTCTTTAAAGTGGGTTTGTTTAAAATTATGTTCTGCACTTGATCAAAAGCTGTTTGACAATTCTTGTCCCAAATGAAAGGTGTATTTTTTTAAGTTAATTTTACAATAGGATTAACAATTTCTGCATAATTGTGTATGAGATGTCTAAAGTAGTTTAGCATACCTAAATATGCTTGCACTTCTTTGACATTCTTAGGAATAGGAAATTAGTTACTTTTTGAATATTGTCACTTGATGGTGAGAAACCATTTTTATCAATATTGAAACCTAAATAGGTTATTTGAGATTTGCATAATTGAAGTTTAGCTGGATCCAGAATTAAATTAAATTCTTGTAGCCTATCACATACTTTTTGAAGAAAAATTTTAAGTTCAGAAATAGAAATTGCAGCAATAATAATATCATCGGGGAAAAATTGAATATTTTCCCCTTTAATATCATTAAGATATTTTGAAATTAAAGTATGGAAATAAGATGTACTATTTTTTGCACCAAAAGGAAGACGAGTAGGTTGGAAATTGCCAAATTCAGAACAGAAAGCTAATTTCTGTTTGTCAGACTCTTTTAACTTAATTTGAAAAAATGCAGATTTAAGATCTAGCACACAATAATATTGTTTACCTGAAATGTTATGTAGAATTTCTGAAATTTTTAGAAGACAAATTTTGAAAGATTCAGTTATGCTGTTTAATAGTCTTTAGTCGACAACCATTCTGAATTTTAAATCTTTAACATTTTGACCCTGAAGTGGCTTTTTCTTTACGAAAATTATGGGAAAACTGTAGCTAGATGAAGAATGTTCAATTATCCCAGCTTCAAGCAATTTTGAAATTTCTTTACTAGCAAAATCTTAGGAATTGGATATGGCTTGGTTTGTAAGGGAAAATCATGTAGGAGTTTAAAGTCAGGAATTACCTGGTCAGTAGACCCAAGTGTGGAGTAAGATTTAGAAAATGTTTTGTAGTTCGACATTAGAAGATTTAAAATATCTTTTCCATCATTATCTTTTAAATGCTGTAGGTCAAAGTCAGATTCTTCCAGCTGTTGCTGCCTGAGATGTATTATTTCATTAAGACTTAAGTTGTTAATCTGAAGAATTTCAGAGTATTTTGGATCAACTTGCTGTTTTTGAGAAAACTTTTCAATGTTTCCTAATATGGTTTCTTTTCTGATAGTAATTTTATTAGAGGTGTTATTCTCAATAAAGGTGTAAAAACAGTTATCATTATCAATTATATTAATGGAATCGGACATTACATAATTTAATTTGTTTAATTTTGGAGTGAATATTATTTGAGATTGAGAAGAAAAATTATCAGGTGCTTTGGGCTTTACAATCATGAACTGATGAGCAGGTATAGAAATTTTGTATGAAGCTTTAATGTTGTTTACAGTGTGTTCATTGCCTTCAGGAGTAGAATCATTTTGAGGAGAGTTTTGTTCAGGTAAGGTTTCTTGGAATGGAAAAATTAAGTTGTTGTGGATTAATTGCCTATTGACAGTATCAAGAACAAGTTTGTGTCTTTGTAAGAAGTCATATCCTAATATTATTTGGTAGTTAGAATTCCAAGGTTGCTTGGTGATGTAAAACAGATTGTTGAACCACTTATTGTTAATTTTAAATTTGATATTGGCTGCAGACATGTATGGTATAGTACTATTATTTAGAGTTTGAATGCGAACAAATCTAGATATGTATTCCACCTTGGTGTGAGCTTTGATTTTCTCAATCACTTGAAATGGAATCAGACTTAAATTTGCACCAGAATCTAATAAAGCTTGATATTCACTTTGTCCAAAATTTAACGTTATTAGAGGTAAAGCAGAATTGTTACTATTACACGAGGAAAGTCTTAATGTTGGAAAATTTTGTGGGTTATTTAAACTAGCATTATTTACACTTTCTGAAGTTTTACTTTTCTTAGAATTTTGCTTATTGTTATTTGCTGGTGTCTCATTATTTGCTTTATTGGGGGAACTTACTTCGTTATACCAGCATGTTTTATCTTTTCTATAAGATGAGTTTAAATTTTGCCTGCTATTTCTACGATTACTATTTGAGTTGGCGACAGGCCTTCTGTAGGGATGACTAGGAAAATGTGCTTTATTATTTGAATGCCTGTATTTTCTACCATTATTTCTGCGATTTTGATTATTGTAATTGTTACTGTTGAATCTATTAGCCTGATAATAATTTTGAGCTGTATTAGGATTTATATTTGTGGGAAAATACCAACAGTCAGTTGTACGATGAGGTTTAGCACAAATGTGGCAAGATACATTGTCTGAGAAATTACTCGAAGAAGCAACATTGCTTTGCATCTGCATATTATTTTGTGCTTGCAATTCTTGTAACTGTTTGCTTAGTTCCAAAATTTTTTTGTTGGTTTCTAATTGGTTTTGCAACAGTGTATCAATTTCAGAATGCTGCACATGGGTGTTTACTATCTGTACTTCCTCATCTTGAAATGCTTTGTTAATGTTTTTAGCCATTGCAAGTAACTGATCAAAATTTTTTGGACCTAATTTTTTTACTTCAAATTTTATATCAGGTCTCAAAGCTTCAATGAATTTGTTTAGAGTCATATTTTCATATAGTTCTAGTGTGTTTGCATCACTATAATTATTTACGCCAGTTAATTTTGCAGCAAATTTTTCTAATAGACTCTGCCAAATCATCCAGACATTGCCCTGGTTGCTGTTTAAGTTTCTCAATTTTTTTATTTAATTCGCTAAATGATGATTGGTTCGTGAATTTGTTTTCTAAGATTTTTGCAAGTGAATTATAGTTATTAGCCTTAGATGCATTGGTATCATCAATTATGAAACTTGTCTGTTAGATGAGCTCTGTCTGTTAGATTTAGTTTAAGAAAAACAAATTTTTTGGAATCAGACCAATTTTCTAATTTTGCAACTTCATCAAGTTGTTTTAGAAAGAAAGATATGTTGTCTGTACCAGTACCAACAAATTTTGGCAAAATACTGGCTATTGATTGCTTGTTAGCCATATTAACCTACACTTGTATACACCATATTTCACACAATTATATATCATACAATACACTATAAAAAACACAGAATCTTAATACTTTTGCATATATATAACACACTATATATCCATTGCAATTTATCTTAATGATATGCACTATCAAATAAGAATTATATTTCACAATTTTTTACATAAATTTTAAGTATGATCAATTATTTATATTTTATGCATTGATTGATTCTTATCAAAATAACTATTAACATTATAAGAACACTTCTAACCCTGATTCGAACCTAAATTACTTTAGTTTTTGAACACGGCACCAATGAAGTGAAAATAGGGTGGTAATGAAGTAAAACAAAAATAGTTCAAGGGTTATTAATGAGAGGTATAGTGATTTTACATATGTACATTGCAATAAGATGTTGTGTATGTTCTGACAATGTTAACAATTTGAAAATAGAATAACTTCACTTTTTATCAACTTTCTTGACATGCAGAAAAACCAGAAAAATGTTACTTTGTTAAAGTTTCTCACTCGAGCACTGGAGATGGGAAACTGAAAGACTGAATCAGTTCTGTAAAACTGGAGCAACGTTAAACTTATATGAATCCCACGATGATGAAATTTTCAGTTCAGCTACCGTAAATGATGGATCGATTTCTGCCACGTGGAGACGAGTTCATTAGCTGAACACTGTTTACTGGAACTGCATCAACTTGCAGATAAATCTGGAACCACATACCAAGCACGAAACGCAGTAGGTAATTAGAAAGAAGCACTCTGTTGACACTGTATCATTGGGACTTGGAAAGTAAAGATTATGTGCCTTTTAGCACTCTAGATGAAAAATGTAACTAGATCACGCATGCTGAAGACAAGGAAATTGGCACACACAAAAATTTCTTGAAAAATACCATTTTATTATGTTTCTTCGAAGATTTATAAAATAATATCACCAGTATTACACCTCCAGCCAGCCCGTATCGTGGAAAATGTCCGAAGACAAAAATTCGAGGAGACACGTTCCAATATTGCAAACAGCATTTATCTCGCTAAAAAATCGTACTCCCTTTTATGGAGGGGAAGCAAACGCTTTTCTACCCAAAACCTGCTCACACAAGCCGAGGTTAATGTGCTTACTCTGATAAAGAGATCCCATTTCCTTTTAGTCTAAACAACAAAATAAAGTCTGTAGAAGGGGATAAATAATAGAATAATAAACACTAGCTGTATCAAAGGACTAAATTAAAAGAGAAATTAATTAAACTGCGATTACACTGTTATTATCTTTAGGAAACATCGGCGTATGAATACATGTAAGCTATTGCACACGTGGGAAGTAGTTATTTTTGCAGTAAAGTTGGGAAATCAGATCGCGATGCGAAATTCGAATGAGGAAATCGATTCTATAATTGGAAAATGTAAATATATTTAGCTATTGTAGATATTAACAGTATAATCGCTTTAAGCATACAATATGTATCTGGAAAATTGTTATATTTTAAATTAATATTAATACAGCTAGCAATTAATTGTTTAAAAATGAAATTAATTAAGTTAAGTTAATAGCGTTTATAATTAAGTTTTTAAATTTTTGAGTAATTAATTTTACATAGTGGCATTATGCCACAGCTGACAACAGGGTTATGGGCCATTTGCAAAAATTTTCAAGCGAAAATATCTGTGCATAGTAACAAAAACTAAGCAGTTCAAATGAGACGTATTTAAAAAGCCTGTGATTGAACGTGAGCAGCGTATATCTACAATATGACTGAGCTGGATACAAACTATTCGTTTGGTGTTACGAAACTTAATTCTATGAAATATTAAAGTTGGAAAGTCAATGTGAAAGTTCTTTTGATTGACCCTGGTTCATGGGAATTCATTTGTGGTGAAGGAAAGCCGTATGCAGAAGACGCTTCTGAAAGGGATAAGCGACTGCACGAATGGCGGAAAGCACGGAGATATACTACAATATTACAAGGAGTTGAGGTGCAGTTACAACCGCTGATAGCCGATACTGAAGATGGGAAAATAGCGTTGAATATCCTGAAAGAAATTTGAAGCTTCTACGAGAGCTCGTCTTTCTGTACTTCTAGATGACTTTTTTTTAATAAAATTTTATTCCAGAGAAAGAAAGTATAGGTATCTTTTCCAAGAAAATATATGAAAAAAAAATTAATATGTGAAGCAGGTTTCATGTTACCGGATTCCTAGCCTGTTTTCAACTAATAAGAAGACTTCCTGCGGATTATGATAACATTGTTCAAATGCTGTATCGGTTGGAAGATAAAGAATTTACTACTACCAGAGTCAAAAAGAAATTAATTTTAGAATATGGAAGAATTCAACAAAAGGTGAAAGACATGGGTCAAGATATTGCTGATGCATATACAGCTACATCGGCTAATAGACATCATAAACATTAAAAAATGAATTCTTATTGAAGCAACCACAGTGGAACTGTCCTGGGCAACAGAAAGATTCCGATAATATGTGAGTACTGCCGAATGAAAGGATACGAAGTAAGCAAATGTTTCAGTAAGAAAAAAGACTCTGAGAGTTTACAAAAACCACCAAATCAAACACGACATCGAAAATCTGAAAGCAGTGACTTTTAATGCCATGAAATAAATTATCCCGAAGCACCCCTTTGAAATTTAACTTAACTATTTCTTTCCCCAGTTCATTCCTTACACACACACATACACACACACACACACACACACACACACACACACACACACACACATATATATATATATATATATATATATATATATATATATATATATATATATATATATATATACATATATATATACATATATATATATACATACACACAAGAGCCAAAACATTATGACCACCTGTCAATAACGAGTTGGCCCACCTTTGGCGCACAACACAGCTTCAACCCGCCTTGGCATGGATGCCACAAGTCCTTGGTAGATGGCCGGAGACAGATTGTACCAGATGTTTAAGCAACGGTCACGCAAATCCGAGATATTGCGAATTGGTGGTTTTTGAACTCTGAGCTGCCGTCCTATGACATCCCAAATGTGTTCTATCGGATTGAGATCCGGTGATTTAGGTGGCCAGGACATTAACTGGAATTCAGCATCATATTCCTGGAACCACTCCAACACAATTTTAGCCTTGTGACACGGGGTGTTGTCCTGTTGGAACATTCCATTTCCAGCTGGAAAAACAGAGGCCATGTAAGGGTGCAACTGGTCCGCAATGATGTTCAGATTCCCTGTAGCATTCATGGTCTGCTCTACCACAACCACGGGTCCCAGAGACGCCCAAGAGAAAGTTCCCCGAAGCATAATACCGCCACCACCGGCCCGTGTATGAACTACTGTACCTAGAGGGAGCAACAGTTCGCCTGGAAGACGGCGTATCCTGACACGGCCATCGGCGTGATGAATGACAAACCATGATTCATCTGACCATGCAACTCTCTCCCACTGATCCATGGACCAGTCGCGATGTTCCCGGGCCCAGCGCGGGCGCAGTTGTCGATGAGGCTTGGTCAGCAAAGGCACACGAGTGGGACGTTTGCTGCGTATCCCCATATCCAACAGTGTCCGCTGAACAGTGTGCTGCGATACTATTCTACTTGGCCCTGCATTGTATTGGGCTCTCAGCTGAGCCACTGTCTGGCTCCGGTTTTGCTTCACCATGCGAGACAGTCTCCTACGACCTTTTTCTTTGATAGCGTGTGGACGTCCAACACCATGTCGTCTACTGCTGGTTTCACCGTCATTCATCCACTTTGCATAAGTACTAACAACTGTAGGTCGCGAACAACCCACGAGTCGTGCAGTTTCGGAAATACTTGTTCCGAGCCTTCGAGCCATTACAATCTGCCCTCTATCAAAGTCGCTTAGATCCGCAGCCTTTCCCATTACACACAGAAGTAAATGAAAGAATGATTCTTCAGACTCTCCAGCAGCAGTTAAATACCACTTCCACCTGAACACGTGCCTTCCACGTCATCCAGGCGAATTCATTGCAAAATGTAGGGGTAGTCATAATGTTTTGGCTCTTGAGTGTATATATATACACATACATATGTTATTAATAAAAGAGATTGTTTGCGTGCGTGTGTGTTTATGCGGCCCCCAGGCGAATCTGTGAAACTTACAGCCGTGAAATTTGACACACGGGTAGTGCAGACTATGGGAAGGTGCACCTCGAAGCCCGAATTTTAAATTTTATTCTAGAAAATTTTTTATTTTATGTTTTGTGCGATATTTTATGTTTTTTAACTCCAGATTACGATATCTCTGCAAAAAATGATCGTAGAATTTTGATATTTTTACAATCTAAGACTACAGACATTTCTTCTTTAAACAAGACCTCATTTGTTTAAAAATAATTTAAAACAAACTAATATTTTCATCAAAATATTAAAACCACTTTTTCGATAAATTTACGCCCTTTTGAGCATCTACGGCTGATACTCTTCGTATTTTTATCTTACAAGGAAAATATTTACATCATCTGGAAGATGAAAGCTTTCTGATTCATATGAACCTCATTTCAAGTCTCTATATTAAAATTTCGATTTTTAATTGAAGTTTAAAGAACGATATTTCAACAGAAATTTTGCTGCGCGGTTTTTCAAACGCGGTTTGGATGAAGAGCCATTTTTTCACCTATAGGCGGAGGGGGGGGGGAGGGTCGAACAAAGAATTTTTCGCCCATTCGTGGAATGTTGGACGGAACGAAATTTCTTGCCGGGGGGGGGGAATTTTTCCTCTGGCTGCGATTGTTAGCAGGACGTGGAATACGTAGCCACAAAATTTAGATACCTTGATTGGTTGCTTTTTAGTGTTTCCATTCTCTGACAATGATTGCTGAAGGGAGCGGGTACCTAAACCAACCGGCTAGAAGGGCGAAGCCCGTGTCATGGGTTATGTCACAATATAAATAACAGAAAATGTCAATTTTTTCTATGTTATTTATACTGTGTTAATTTTTAAATTAATTTTGGTTAACAAACATTCTTAAAATCCCGGGCAACGCCATCTGTAATTAGGATTACCTCCAGCTTTTCCTTTCTTACAGAACAAAGGTCATTTCGGAAGTTTCATTGAAGGTAAAACGAGCAATTTCTGTTGTGGCATCTAAAAAGGTATTTTAAGTAAACAATTAAACTTTGAAGCGTATTCCCATCTTTAACATTACAGTAATATGCATTACATCTTATTAATAAAAGCGAATGTTTGCGTGCTCGTGTGTGTGTGTGTGTGGGCGGCCCCCAGGCGAATCTGTGAAACTTACAGCCGTGAAATTTGGCACACGGGTAGTGCAGACTATGGGAAAGTGCACCTCGAATCACGAATTTTAAATTTTATTCTAGAAATTTTTTTATTTTATGTTTTATGGGATATTTTATGTTTTTTTAACTTCAGGTTATGATATCTCGGCAAAAAATGATCGTAGAATTTTGATCTTTTTGCAATCTAAGACTACAGACATTTCTCCTTTTAAAAAGACCTCATTTGTTTAAAAATAATTTAAAACAGACTAATATTTTCATCAAAATATTAAACCCACTTTTTCGAGATATTTACGCACTTTTCAGGATCTACGGTCGATGCTCTTCGAGTTTTTATCTTCAAAGAAAATATTTACATCATCTGGAAGTTAAAAGCTTTCTCATTCATATAAACCTCATTTCAAGTCTCTATCTTAAAATTTCGATTTTTAATTGAATTTTAAAGAATGATGCTTCAGCACAAATTTTATACGCGATTCTTCGAACGCGGTACTCTAGGCGTTGGAATCAATCATTCATAAGAACCGCGCATGCACACAAGGAAACGTTTTATTTACTTTTGCCGGTGTTCACTTTTTCTGTATTCTGTCAATTTTTGTTTAATTTAGTTACTTTTTTACATATTCTTTCTTTTTATGCTTCTGTCTGAAACTCTGGAATATTTTTTACTATCATTCTAATACTTCGAAACTTAACAATGTTTACCAGGGGTGTTTTAAAACAACTGTTAATTATGTTGTGTTTAGCTTTGAGAAAAAATAATTTTGTAAAGGTTTTTTGGTCTTTTATGCTAAAATAGCACTTAAAAAAAGAAACAAAAACTTACCTGTAAATAGCATACCTTTTTTATAAATTGATCAATTTGAAGTAATTTTTAATGAAATTTAGCTGAAACACATATCACTCTGCACAAAATCCTAATGCTAATATTTTAAACTAATTTTAGCTTTTGATTGGGGAAATTTATATGTTAAAACATGTTAGCAATGTACTACATATGCATTATTTTGTACGTCAAATATAGTTGCACATTAATTTTATAGAAATTTGTGGTATGACTTTCTTACGTAGCATGATTTATTTTTTCTCGATGATATCTTTTTCTTAATTGTCATATTTTGAGAACATAACTTTTTTAAATAAAAAAAACACAAACAACAGTTTAGGTTAAAAATAATTATTGTTAAGAATTACATTTCACATGATTGGACAAGCCACAGGTCAAGAAGTGTTGAAATTAATGGAGGTAAGGTTATTTTTTTTACATGCAGTAATTCTTTCATGTCCTGATAAATGATTCATAAATTAGAATCGATAGCTGATTTATACCTCATTTATATTTTTAGAATTTAACTTCTTACTTCTGTTTTAACTTTCCTTTCTATTTTACCATCATGTTTCGTTTTGCTATTATTGAAGTGTGTAAAATATTTTTCATTGCTTACTAGGATTTAAAAAATTTTTTCAGCCTGTACTTTTTATTCATACTGTGTTATTTATACTGTAATTTTTTCTACGTTAATTATACTGTATTTAGTTTTTAAATTGATTTGGTATTGTTTACTTTTCAGCTTTTCCTGAATGATTTTCCGAATCTTTACCCCGGAAAGAGAAGCGAGACTGGAAGAAATCAGACAACAACAGCAAAGAATATTTGGACAAAAACCACAGGATCGTCATGATTTGTTAGCAAGAGTGTTTCATCAAAAACAAAAATCACTTATGAGTCTCATCACAAAGGCAAAGATTTTTGGAGAAGTTAGGTGTCATATGTACACCATAATTGCAGTTTTGGCTGATTTAAACTGTATTCTCACATTTTGATGCCCCTGTAGCAGTAGTGGATTACATGGTTAACTGGAGTTACTCATTTTGTTCCATTTTAAAGGAATTAGGCTGTGGTTCATATGGGAACGGCGTTTAGAAACATACGGCATATGAGGCAGATATTACAGATCAAATAATAGCCAAAGATGACATCACTTCAGTCAGTTATCACAAAACAACTGTCTCCGTCCACATGTTGCAGAAGCCTCCTCTACACGATTTCTACATTCGGGAATGGCGTTTAGAAACATACGGCATATGAGGCAGATATTACGGATCAAATAATAGCCAAAGATGACACCACTTCAGTCAGTTGTCACAAAACAACTTTCTCTGTCCACATATTGCAGAAGCCTCTTCTACACGATTTCTTCATTCGGGAATTGGCGTTTAGAAACATACGGCATATGAGGCAGATATTACGGATCAAATAATAGCCAAAGAGAGCAAGTGTCTATAGACAATGCGTGGATTGTCCCGTATTGCCCTCTACTAACAACAATTTTCAATGCCCATATAAACGTAGAGTACTGTAATTCAGTTTTATAGTGTTGCGTTTTAGTGGAACACTGGTGTGTGGTTTTCAAATGATTTTAGCTTTTACTGGAAATTAGCAGATTATTAGCATCCAAAACAGTAATCGCTTGGAAAGTTTTTATTTATATACACAACTCACTACCATAATACTCTTAAAATTTATATTTTAACGCATTTCGGTTACTGCTGTTGTTTGTAAACACACGATCTTCATTGCCATGCTCATTTCAGAAATTTCTCATTGAGATGATGCTCATTTAATGCGTGCTTTCAAAAGTGAAATATACCATGTTCTGTAAATGCCCCGAAAATATTTCTATACTGGAGATGTAGATAGATTAAAGAATTTATGTAAACTTTTGTGCAATTTATACATTTCTGTGTGTTTAATTATTTAAATTAATAGATTTATATTTTTTATACGTTTTATTCTTGCATTCTTTTAGGGGTTTATAGTGTTGCGTGTGAGTGGAACACTGGTGTGTGGTTTTCATATGATTTTAGCTTTTACTGGAAATTAGCAGAACATTAGCTTCCAAAACAGTAATCGTTTGGAAAGTTTTGAATTTAATTTATTAATTGCTGATCACGAGATTTCTTTTCTTTTTGTGATACTTTAAATTAATTTTGCGTCACGTGCATAACAACGAAATTAATTGACAAAGAAAATATTAAAATACAGTAAAAGATAAAATTTAACCCCTAGACTAATTGAGATGGAAATTTTTAAAAATTTAGTTCAAATTAGTATGTTTAATGGATATTAAATCAAATCTATATATAAAACTGTAATTTCCTCTCAAAATATGCTTCGCCATGACGATAAATAAGTCCCAAGGCCAAACTTTAAAATATGCTGGCGTACATTTACGAGAAAATTGTTTCTCGCACGGTCAGTTTTACGTAGCTTGCTCACGCATAAGTTCGCAGACGAGCCTGGTAATATTATTTCCGCCCAATGAAGAAACAAAATATATTGTTTATAAGAAAATCCTCTAAAAAGCAATTTCACTACTTTTTCATTGTAATTATCCTAAAATGTACCCCGTAGCGAAGCAAGGGTATTCAGCTAGTATATATATATATATATATATATATATATATATATATATATATATATATATATATATATATATATATATATATATATATATGTGTGTGTGTGTGTGTAAGTAAGGAATGAACTGCGGAAAGAAATAGTTAAGTTAAACTGTAAAGGGGGGCTTCGGGATAATTTATTTCGTGGCATTAAAAGTCATTGCTTTCAGATTTCAGCACGCGCTTCACGCGAAACAGGAGGGAATTTCCCCGTTTGATTAGATAACCTTGACTCGCGTCTGTGGTCGAGCGAGCGAATCTGCTTTTGGAGCAGGAACGGGCTGCGAAGAGTGAAACTATTACATAATATGGAAGCGTCCCGAATATTCTATAGACATCACAGGGCAGGCGCGAAAGTTTTGCGCTTAAGTTTAACAAAGGATTATGGCAGACCGTCTTTGGATTTCGGTTTGGGCGGAGCGCTTCACGAGGTGAGAGATCGAATCAATGTCACAGATTGAATCGGGTTAATTAATAGTTATTGAATAAAGGATTTAGATGTAAACTAATTGTCTTAATTTCACAGGCCTATGATATTACTGACTGCATAGATTTAGATTAAGTATTAAGAGGGGAACCAATTAAGAGGGAGTACGAGAGTTTAAGCTCGTCATATATATATATATTTATTATATATTTGTTATTATAAATATATATATATATATATATATATATTTATTTATTTTTTTTTTTTACAGATATTTTTGTCAGGGTACTGAAAGCCTTTTCAGTGCTGGCCAATTCTGAAAAATTGATGGGGTGGAAAAGAAGCAATACTGAGGTGACATGTTTCCATGGAATTCGGTTTCTGTCAGCTACTTGGATTATATTTGGACATACCTACGTTTACAGTGATGTTTGGAGACTTCAGAGCCATCGTAAGTTTTCTAACGGTTTACTTGACGTTTATATTTAGATATTTAATACGGAGTTTCAAGACTGAAATCAGATAAATAATGTACGACCTTTTATTTAGGTAACATCCTTGGAATTTTCGAACTCTCCGAGCATTTTTCTAATGCAATAATTGACGGCTTTTCCCTCGCAGTGAGTACATTTTTCTTTATGAGGTAAAAAATTTCTACTTATGTTCTCAGTTATTTAATAAATGATGAAACAACTTTTATTAGGGTCATCTGATTCGATTTTTTTAAATCTTTACAATCATATATAAGCAGAGGTTATTGAAAATTCCTAAATGTGAACATTTTACGAATGAAATTTTTCTTGGGATTTTCAAAATATTACTGAAAATGATTTCGACTCTAAAAAATGGTAATAAACTACTGTTCAACAATGTAACGTATTAATATAATTGTTTTCAAAATAAATCTACTTAACTTTAGGATGTGTTGAGATCCCCTCCCCCCTCCTTCCCAAATAGTAAAAAATAATATAATTGTCACTTTTGTCGTTTATTTCCAGAAAAAATACTGAAAAATTTCTTTTTTTAACGTTTATAAACGTGACATCTAGGCATACTTTTCGAAGAATTAGAAATAGAGTTTTATGGAGTGGTGTGAAAAAATTTCACAGTTAATCATTTATCGATACCCGTATTCCATGGCAATATTCCCCAAACCTCTGAATTTATCAGCACTCTAACTATTAAACCATACAGGCAAAGTAAGGGAATTTCATCTTATGGATACTGTCGCATAGATTCGATTGGCATCTGTGTTTATCACCAGAAATCAATGACAACCGATCTGAACGAAAGAACTTTATTCTCCTCGAACTGATCGGTAGCTCAACTTAAATTCAGACACCGAACTTTCTAGCATAGTAACAAGTAGAACATTCTGGACTCGGAAAGTTATATAAATAGAGCTATACAGAATATTAGAACATTCTGGATAAAACGAGAAACGATAACAAAGGAAATTTAAAGAAAAATTATTTTAAGCAACTTGCATGGCATGAACTCATAACCTACAGCATCGTAGTCAGACACTTTTTCCCTGGGATACGACAGCTATGCACAAGTTTCGCTACATTTCCCCCTCCTTCAGAGAAAGCAGTGTCCCGCTGCCATCTGGTTTGGCTCTTAGTAACAGGTCTCCTGGAAATGCCATATGCACACACGTCATATAATTGTTCCTTTGGATCAAAGTAAGGTTTTAATCCCAGGAAGTGGACTATGTCTTTTGGATCTTGCCACCTTCTATCCCCTTCCATATTTTCCACTTCGTAAGTTACATCAGATAGTCTTCGTGTTATTCGATATGGTCCAATATAACGTCTTAAGAGCTTTTCAGACAATCTAACTTGTTGTACTGGAGTATAGACCCATACTAAGTCTCCGACATTGTAGCTGACTTATCGATGCCTCTCTTCATATCGTCATTTGTCAGTTGCTTAAGCGTCGAAGATATGGATTTTTGCAAGTTGTCTAGCTTTCTCAGCAATGATCAAATGTTGTGTGCAAATGATCAAAATATCGTTTAATTCTCCGTGCTGTGAGAAAAAATTACGTCAAAAGGAGTTTGGATATCTCTACCATGGACGAGAAAGAATGGGCTAAATCCGGTGATGTCTTGTTTTGCTGAATTGTAAGCAAAAATCACAAATGTTTGGTTTGTATCCCAATTTATTTGCTCAACGTCAACGTACATGTAGAGCATGTCTACCAATGCTTTGTTAAACCTTTCTGTGAGACCATTGGTTTGTGGATGGTAGGCGGTGGTCAGAAGATGAGACGTCTGTCATAATTTTTGATGTCTTTAACAAGGTTGGATAAAAAGGAGCGTGCCCGATCACTTATCATTTCTCTGGGAGCTCTGTGAGTTAGTATGATTTCTTCTACTATAAATTTACTGATTTCCTGGGCATCAGAAGTTGGTAATGTTTTTGTAACTGTGAATCTCGTCAGGTAATCTGTGCAAACAATGATCCACTTGTTCCCATTTCGAGTAACTGGAAACCGTTCGATGAGATCTATTTCGAATTTGGAAAACGATTCATCAGGGGTTTCGAATTTTCTGACGAACTACTACAGATGGACGATAACGAAGATTGGACTTTTTGGTTTATTGTAACAGTTAACAATTCTAAAACATACATAGAAGGAAATGCTTCCCCAGATAGGGATTCCAAGGGGGGGGGTGACATGACCCTGTTTTTACGAGGGCGAGGAGCGAACTGAGAAGTGAAACTCTTCCCTCTCTACGGGCGTCGCAGCGCCCCTCGATACAATTTTCTACACACCCCACCGTGAACAAAATGTTTACCTCTAATTACACATTATGTAGGGTATATAAACTTCTTAATAAAATGTCACTAACTCTCAAAATACAATACAAATAATCAAATTTACATCAATACAAAAACATATATTATTTTAAATTTACTGACAAAAAGAGACCTAAATTTAAGTACACAGTTCTTCAGAATAAATTTAAAATTTTCATAATTAATTATGAATAATTCTACAATTTTTGATTTAGGCAAAATAATAGGATGAACTTCATTCTCAGAGAATTCACCCTGCTCAATCCTTCCCTTTAAACAAAATATTCCGTTATTGTCTTAGAATGGGGTTAAGCTAAAGATTTTCGATTCCGTGGAAACTGGCTTGCCAGTTTTCAAACAATGCAATTCCGAAGGATAGGCAATGCAATGGAATATGTTGGTATGCAAGTTCTGACCTGCGTGCAAACAGTTATTGAGAGATATTTTCTCTTTGTCATGTACAGATCCATCGAATATTATGCATACTCGACTAGTTGTTTTGTCTTTCCGTGTGACATCGTGATGGGGCAAATAAAATTATCTTTCTTCCGGATTTTTTAGAACAGTTCTTTCAACGATACCTTCCTTCAAATATTCATCAACAACACCTTTGTACTCATCGAAAAACCTGATAATCCATCTTAAACTTGCGAGTCAATCCTTCGAACCGTTTACGAGCAACTCCTATATTATCCTCTAAACCATCCTTCACACCCGACCTCCACGGCAATTTTACAGGATAGCGCCCATCAACAGAACGACTCATTGACAACAGAATCGACTCATTGAACACTCTAATTATCTCCTGATCCCTAATATCCACTCCTGAATCACAATCCTGCACCCCTAAACTCTCCAACTCCCCAAACCATCTTAATTCTGCCGAAATTGACTCTTCTTGATTGAGGACCAGATTGACAGATGTAAGTTCGTCAGCCTTAAAACATCTCCCATGAAGCGACCACCCTAGACAAGTTCCAATTGCCACTAACGAAGAATTCAACCTTTCGACACCTCTAGTTAAATTCCTTTAGTAGTCCGATCCTATCAATTTTGAAATAGACTTGTCTGATGAATCATCTGAACACATCAGCAAAAATCTCTTAGCCTTCGTGGCTTCCGACACCTCTTTACTGTGAAGTTTAACAACAGCGGAGCGTTTGATATTTCCTCGACCTCTAGAGCTTCAACGATAAACTCCTCTCCGTTCAACACATTTTTAAAAACTATTTCTACTCTGCGACAAATTTCGGTACTAGGAGCCTTAGCATCAAACGAATAAATTTTCAAACTTTCGGAACCCAAAACCTATAAACCTAATCTCTCAGACACATTTTTTTTCGAATAAAACTGCGTTCTGCGCCGTTATCAAACAAAACAGACTAATCCCGATTTTTTTCCGACCCACTATTTCTGCTTTAATGCACTGCTTCAAAAGCCCACTCAAATCATAATGGATTGAATTTTCAAATTGATTCCAGAATTCAAGAAATTCGGACGTCTCTCCATAGAATTTTGCAATAGATAATTTGGGAAGTTTGGCAGTAATTTCTACACGAGTTTTCGATGGTAACGAGTGTTCGGTGGTTCTATGTTCAGTGGTAGAATTTAAATTTAACGATTTAATTTTAATTTGCAATTTAATTTTTGTAGAAATTACCTTTTCACAATATTCATCTACAATTAAAACTTCAGCCCTTATTTCATACTCATCATTAATTAGTTTATCTATATCTTCATTTAATATACTCAGAATTTCACTTTTACTATTTAACTGTTCGAACAAAGACTCACAGACTTCAGGATTCAGATCCGGTTCTAAAAAATATTTATCAATTTTCCAATTATCTTTGTTAATTGTTCTTTATGAACATCCCGATTGGTTTTGAGCTTTATCAATTTCGACATTTTGACAATCGCTAACACAAAACAACAAAATAATACAAAAGTAAAACCTCAACTACAACAATTTCTAACAATTAAGCGAAACCAAACTAATGAAAACAGAATGGCACGTTACGTTGTGGTTTACCCCAACAAACAAAAATACGCAGATACTTTGCAATTGTATATACACAGTGCTTGTTAATATTGACAAATAAATTCCGCATGAGGTGTCGTAGTTAAATAGAAAAAGTGATATGATTGAACAACGAAATTCTAGAAAGGGATTTCTGAAATACTTTTCTTTACCCTTGTGTAGATGAAACATTATAGATACTGACCACTACGGAGAGATTAAAATCAATTGGTTTCACTTTCAATTTGCATTTACTCAGGGATATTTTGAATAACTGTCATGATCACTGGAACTAAAATAACAGTCTAATATTTTACCGTTGTTCGACCTCTCTAAGACATGCAGATGTGCTGAAAGTACCAGTTATTACATGATCAGAATATCTAACACTCGATTCCTCATGCTTTGCTTAAAGGGGGGTCAGGACCTTCGATTTGGTTGAAAAAGCTAAGAAACTTGTGCAGTTCGAAAACTCCAAACTTCAGTAAAATTAAAAAAAGAAAGTTTGTTTTGATTTTATATTAAAGTAAGACATTATGAGTTATTACGCGCATCAGAAATTAAATTTAAAACTAGATAATTAAGATAAATTTTTCAATTTAAAAAATGTGAATTTGTTAAAGGGACAAAAAGTAAAAAATCACTGAGCGCAGCATTATTTAACAAAATATGCATGTAGAAAAAAAATGTTTATTACAAAATAATTAAAACACACTTACCTTCAGTTTAAAACCAAAATATGGCAATAAAATACTACTAAACATTTTTTATATGCATAAATTATGAAATGAATAAAATTTGATGAATTTTAATACATATTTGTAAGTGAAATCCAAAAATTTTCCAAGGAGTTTCTATTTTTTTGGTTTGTAGAAAAAAAAATGTTTATTACAAAATAATTAAAACACACTTACCTTCAGTTTAAAACCAAAATATGGCAATAAAATACTACTAAACATTTTTTATATGCATAAATTATGAAATGAATAAAATTTGATGAATTTTAATACATATTTGTAAGTGAAATCCAAACATTTTCCAAGGAGTTTCTATTTTTTTGGTTTTAATTTAGAGAATGACTTATAATGAACATGTGGTTAAAATTTCAACAATATTGCTTGCAGAGCTTAAGGGTAAGAGTGTGCACAATGTTCAAAATCATCATTTTGAGAAAAAGCACTTTAAAGTTTAACACTAGAACCGCGGAACTTTCGATATACCTAGAACCGCGGAGTGGGTCATTTTGACCCTAGATTGTAAACTTATAAAATATGCACAAGCGCGTAATTTATTTAACTAAATCATTTTATTTTTAAAATAATAATCAATATTTCTCAGAATTTACATTAAATAATTTATATAAATCAAGAGAAATTAACTTAATTTTTACAAAATCGCATTAGTTAAAATTTTATGTCCTTGAGTATAATAACATGTCTCTTTAACAAAATATAACATAAATTTCCTAATTTCAATGGAAAAACAGAGTATCTCTTTTCAATATGTTTAGAAATAATTTAAAAAAATAAAAAATAAAAAATTGTTTCAGTTACTAAATTTTTTCAGTACTTAGTTTTACAGATTTTAAAATCCAATTTACTGTATGCAATTTGTACAAAACTGAGTAATTTGTTTGGTACATTTTCCACAGATGGGTGCTTTACATTTTGAACGGATATCTAGAGTTTTATTTTCACATTTCGAAATATGGCATCGGACTCGTTTACGCTTAATTTGGGGTTGTCTGTCGTTTTCATTGGTTGCTTCACATGCTCTTTTTGCCGCCTTTTTATGTCGGAAGAGAACAACCTTTTCTAGCAATTCTCCAACCAAGTCTTGAATGAATTTCCGTATACTAATAGATTTTCCATTTACAGCTTTATATAAAACCCAGGCATTGATTGTAACAGGTCCAAAATATTACAAAAAAACCTGCACCGGCCACCTACATGAAGCAGACTTGACTGTATATTTCCTTGCCATTTGTTCAATCACGTCCACACCGTATTTAGTTGCGTTGTAGAAAGCGATTGTATCAGGTAGTTTTTTTGGGTTATCTGCAATTTCTACGTTTAGATGGAGACTACTTAGCAACAAAACGTTTTTATCTTTTTTACCTCGATAAACAGTTAGACTCATGTCTTTATGGGTTAGTACCGTAGTAGAATACAATGTGGATTTTAACATTTTTACAGAGACTAGTATTTCTCTTCTTGAGCGTTTTACAGTTCCTACAAGGCTGGTGTTTTTGGAATTCAATGCCTCTGCAAGCTTCAGTGTTGGGAAAAAGTTGTTCGTAGTGACATTTCTACCTTTGTTCTCATATGGAGTTATTAGTCGCAGAAATACATGTTCAGATATAGAAACATAGGATGGACTTTCGTTATATTTTCCAAGATACGGGAATCCATTTATCAGATATTTTGAGTCAACATCTGCAGCCAACCAGAACTTGATTCCACACTTATCTGGTTTGTTTGGCATGTATTGGATAAACCTATACCTAGCTTTTGTAGGAAATAACTGTTCATCTGCAGTTATATTAGGACTTGGTGTATAGTTTGTCTTGCGATTTTCCATGAAACGATTCCAGATATCCGAAATAAGGGCAAATTTGTCTGTCTCTAGACGTTTTGATCTTGTTGATTTTACGGAAAAGCGTAAAAATCCCATTATTTCATGAAATTGGTCTCTGTAACATTGTATTTTGGAAAAATGGTGGTCCTCAGTCCTTTGACCACAAGCTATCCAGTTCAAGTCATTTTGCACAATATATACCATGTGCATATACAATTTATATTAAAGCATCTATTTCTTCTAATGTTATATTCCATTCTACTTCATGAATCTGCCGGTGAGCTTCATCTTCAGTACATTTCTTTATGTGTTTTAATATCCATTCATCTATAAAAAGTCTTCAAGCACTTGAAGGACTGTTGTCGATAACATTGCGTTTAGCATGTGGTGTTGGGTCCCCCAACTTCTTTCAAAATATTACACTTTGATTTTCTTCCTCTATCGTTTGTTCCTAATTGAGCGACATTCCAAATTATCCCATTTTTGTCATCTTCATTATTTCCAACTTTGAATGTTATTGTCGATTTGTTTTTCAAATTTCTTTGCGTGTGTGTATCTTTTCTTGGAATGTTTGATTTTTATTTTTTATCAGATAAGTTATCATCAGTATTGCGATAAGAAGGACCAGCGATTGTTAGAGCATTGCCAGAGTCATCTTCACTTTCATTTTCTTCATCCGAATCCAAATTTTCTTCATTAGCAGGCAGGTATTCATCCTCACTACTCAAAATCAAATTTTGAGAAACCTTCTTTCGAACCTTCTGAATCGTTTTCAGATAATTGTTCAAATATTCTAAAGCTTCCTAAACAGCAAGATTATGGCGTCGTGACATAGTTTTTATACATATACTAATTACAGAATAAAAGCAACTTCAAAAAGTCTAAATATTCGCAGTAATTTTTTACTGCATTCGAACGTAGTTCGTGCTTCAAACCTAATATAATGACCTTGAATGAAAAACCTTCTCTATTCCCCCTTCTGGTACAGTCCATTTACGGAATTCTATTGTGGGGTAGAAGTATTTTACAGTTACAGTTCGAGAAAATGCACCTGTTTTTCGTTATTTGTGCATTAACATTTCTTACGGGTCAAATTGACCCGCTCCGCGGTTCTAGGTATAAGTGTTAATAATCGGAAAATTATTTATGTTACGAATTTTTAAATTTGGTAAATTGTTCTTCACCTTAAAATATTAAAAGTTATAAAAGGAATTTTTTTTTCAATCGATACTTTTCGCGTGGTCATAAAATAAACATCGTTTTGGGTCAAATTGACCCGCTCCGCGGTTCTATTGTTAAAGTTCTGTTTATAACCTACTAACTGGCTCCAAATTTTCTTAAAATGCTCCTGCGGTATAAACATCCCCTTCTGCTAATAGATGTTTTTCCTCTTCTTTCTTTTTCTTTCTTCTATTAGCTATTCGAGCCTCTAAAGTTGAATTTAGAGCTCGTTTGTTTGCCAATTTAACACGTTGTTTATCAGTTTCTTCAGAAGCTGCTATAGCATTTACACCTGGTATAATGCTGAGCTCCTTCATAATGTATAATGTGGCCTGCTTTCCATAATTGGGAAACAGCAACATTTACTGCCATTTGTACAATTTTTCTAGAAGAGTTTGATGTTTTGGGACAATATGACCAAATTAATGCATTTAAAGATTCATTCACGTTTTGGGTTTTACCCCCAAGACATTTTTTTAACAAATCTGGATGTGATAAATCTTTAAAAACAGGTTTAATGCATTCCATAACAGTTAAAGGAACTGGATTTTTATGTTTAAAATCCTTTAGTGTTGCATTAGCAACCGACTTTTGATATGGACACCAGGAGTCGACCCCATCAGGGCAGAAATCGTGCATTATGGTAACATCATTTGAAGCCTTATGATACCATATGGCCCATATTGCTTTCTGCATGTCTCTGACATTATCAGAATGTTTCCTTATTGCATTACCATAATAGGTAGTTAATTTGTCTATAAGACCATCTGTTAACCGACCTTTACCACTAAGTGGTTTATTGTCGGATAGTTTTTTACCCTTATATTCAGTTTTCAGAGGCGTGCACCCATCCTTTTCTGTACATGGCCCACACACTCAATTTTAGACACTGGGACATTGTACGAATTATTATTTGTGATGCCTGTAAATGTTTTGCAGTCTCCATCACCTATATAATTTACATATCTTACTCCATATTGCTCCTCAGAACGAGAAAACATCTCAATCATGCAATTCACTTCCATTAGAGCAGCTGAACCTGAATGGTTCTTACTGCAAACTTTTTGGTGTTCAGATTTCCACTGTAATAAATTTTCTCTGGGGATATTTTTGGCAGCTTCACAACCTTTACAATATGAGCTTGAAACATACCGATCAATCACTTTTCCTGTCTCACTGCCAATAACAGTAGTCACTCCAACTCGAGAAGAATGGCCTCTGGTCTTCCAGGTTCCGTCTCCACTCATTGTTAGATCCGAAGAGCCAGTTAGATTCACTTCTTCTTCAACGGCTTGCTTCATACTTGCTTTTGTAACATCATGTGTTGCAGCATAAATATGACTAATGATTTTATCATATGACTTTTGCGAGACAGGGATAGGTAAGTCCATAACACCACAAAAAGTTTTTGATGCTTCATGTCCTTTGCCAATACACCTCATGGCAAATGTAAACCTTCTGTTTAAATCAGAGGCCTTTTGGTTTTTCCCTATCATCATAGAGTTTTTGAATGATGAAATCACTCCACAAACAGAGCACAAAACACTCAAATTCACCACAAGCCCACAATCATTTTCAGTAGATATTGTTACTTCATTATGGCAAATAAAGCAACACAGGCATTCCTCAAATGCAGAAAATAATAATCCTTTATCCATTAAAAGGTAGCCTTGAAAATTAGATTTTTTATCATTTTGCAGCACTCCACCAGTAGACATTTTTTTGGCTGATGCAGAAAAGTTCTCACCAGTAACTTTAGATTGTTCAGTATACTGGTTCCCATAAAACTGATGACGTCTCCTTTTCTTTGGCCTTTGACCAGATGCTCTTTTCACTTTAGTATTATCGCTCATTTTTAATGAAGAAATCAAAAGAAAACAGTAAAGTAAAACGATTAAAACGATGTAAAAATCTGTAGCACAGAACAGCTCTATCGTACAATGTGAGAGTGAAACACACGAGGGAAATCTACATATAAACAGTTATAGCGAGTAAAGTTGAGAAATTTTACTCCTTCTTCTGAAAAGTATGAAAAATAAAAACCACAGAGGAAAGAATAACAAAAAAGAATCATTGACATGGGTAAAAGCAATGACGAAACACTGAAAGTATGGCCACCACAAAACGTAAACAAACGATGACAGCTGTTTAAATGGGTGTGGCAATCGCATAGCGTCATACAAAAATACTCATAACTCAAGAACTAATAGGAATTTTTTAACGCGGTTTTTTGCAATCTGTTTAGAAATATTCAGAGATTCATAAAAAGTCAAAAACAAACAATCGATTTTTTGAAGGATTCAAGGTCCTGAGCCCCCTAACCATTTCCTTACGGGGTGGGATAGCATGTATCCCAAGAAAGAATATGTATATTCACACACACACACATACATACATATATATATATATATATATATATATATATATATATATATATAAACCTCATTTATGGCCGTTGTTAGAAAGGGGATATGAAATTTCCCGTTCTAAAGACGGAATGGAAAAATGGGCCCCGTAAGCTAAAGGTTAAAGGGAGTTTATTTTTTACGTTGTTGTCGTTTAGCTGCCTCCAGAATCAAACTAATAGTCAAACAGAATAGTAACTCAAGGTAGACGAAAAAAATATCACGTGTGAGTGTACTCTTATGATTAAAAGTTATAAAGTGCATGATTAGTAAATCTACAACATTAAACTATTCAATTCTGACATCTAGAGAAACAACAAATACTTAGCTAGGCATACTAGAGTGTGTTTTGTGTTTGAAAATGAGTGCGTATTTTTATGAAAGAGATTGAGAAATCTATTGAAATATATTGGAGTTACAATTCCGAAAATTCAATATGCTATTTAGAAAGCGTTTCTAAATAAATAAACACGCGTATCAACTTTTTACTGTATGCTAAATTACTGCACTCTTCACATGACGTCTGAATTTACACAAGCCATGTTCAGTCCTTAATGAATGAGTGATAAATATCGTTATCTAATGCTCTAGAAGTTTTTATTAAAGTCGGTTAAGAAAAAGTGCAATTTCGGGCGCAAAGGAGGTGGCCTTTTTCACATATGTCATTATACCATTGTTATTTATCTTTCGTTATAAAGGTACGAAAATAATCCATATTAGCCACTTTATCCAGATGAGTTACTTTTCATATACTTTTATATAACTCCCTTAGAGATAATTAGTGCTTCTGGGATTTTGTATCCTTTCGTTAACACTCTGTGACAATCAAACGAATACGAAGCTAGTTAAATAAATAATTGGATTTAAGCAATTACTTATTAGTTGTACATATTAAAACCGTTTAATCCAAATAGGTTTCCATTGTTTTAAATCACAGATTTAAAAAAAAAAATTAGGCTTATTTTGATAGTATAGAGTGGATTTGGATAACTTTTTCCCCAGGACTTGAAAAGCAGAATTTTAAGTGAATGACCACACAAATTATAATT
The DNA here is from genome assembly GCA_907164885.2 of Dolomedes plantarius. Classification (NCBI taxonomy): domain Eukaryota; kingdom Metazoa; phylum Arthropoda; class Arachnida; order Araneae; family Dolomedidae; genus Dolomedes; species Dolomedes plantarius. The sequence continues at coordinate 144,175,980 of OU015498.1, read as the reverse complement.
TTTGATGCAAAAATAAATGTTATGATGATATCAATTCTTTCATATCCCGATGGTATGTAGTCCATGGTCACACTACCAAAACTGGGTCAAACGATTAAAAATCAAACATAAAGTGTAACTGTATTATTATTTACAAGATTGAGAAATAAAAAACTAACTTTTAGCATTAACTTGAGAGCATTTCCTTCAGCCTCAGAAAGAAAAGAATTTTTAAGCTCATCCATTTCTTTCAGCTTTTTGCAAGATTTTTCGAGATGATCAATAAAAATTGTCACGTTGAAATATCCTTTACCCATACTAAATCCCTTAGTTTCGCTTTAATTTAAAAAGAAATTAAAACACTTTTATAAATTAGTTAAATTTAAGATTTTCTTCATGATGTAACAAAAAATTGAGAATTCAGGTCCAAAAAACCAGCAAATAAGAGTTACCATCCCAATGAAACTTCTGAAATCTTCTTCAAGCATGCCAGAATTCAGTATTCTTTAAACATCCACCTATTACAATAAAAGTTCAAATAATGTAATGCAAAATATAAAAAATAAATTACGTTTGGTAAAATCTATCACAAAACTACAATTTCAAAAGCTGCTATCTAATTTTTACGTTAAATAAATTTTAATTTTTATGAATAATTACATTTGAAAACAAGATACAAAATTCCTTACTCGTAAAAATAATAAAAATGCACTCATTATTCCAGCTCTGCCTGAATCCTACAGTGAAGTTGAAGACTATAAGAATTTAATACAAAAACCTCAGTTGTTAAAAACAAAGCTTTAATATTCATCTGACAATAATATACGACACTCAATTACCATGTATTGCCCTAAGATTAGCGCATCTAATCTGCATAAACTACAATTAAAATTGATGTTTTGCCGCTACAGATAATAAGAAGTTAATTGCTCTTGTGCAAGAGAGGACAAGAGAAGATCGATGAGGAAATCGATTACAGTAGAACACAAGAGAGCAGGAAAGTTTGAAATTCAGTTGAATTTCCTTATGCAGTTTGAATTAAATCCAATCTACAATACAGAAAATCAACAAACTGAAAGAGGAATTAAAAATTTTGTGGTATCTCATATGTCCCTCGAAAGTAAATTTTCCGGGGGTTCCCTGAACTCCCGGAAATCCCTCTTACCTAAAGATACTGAATTATTGCATGATGCAGTATAAAATGTAAATGAAGAGTAGCAAGTAATATAAAGCGTGATCATGAATGTAATCATAAAATATTGCATCTGATTTACCTCCTCAATCAGAACTACAAAAAAATAAAGATAAAATGTTTAAAATCCAATTCATTCACTTAACAAAATAGCCTATTTTCCCTCTATAAGCAAGATGATAAGGCTGAAGAGAGTTTTCTTATAGCTTGTAATATTGCTCGAAGTAAATTACCTTGCAGTCATGGAGGATCTTTAAAAAAGATTATTAGTGATTTGATTTCAATTCTTGCTCCAGAAAACTCAAAACTTAAGCAGGCAATAAAAACTCCCGCAATAATTCTGAGAGGTGTATATCTGAAATTTCTTCTACAATAATATGCTGATTGTTCATTGATCTGAACAGCAGTGTTGCTTCTCGATTGGTGCTGGATGAATCCACAAGCATTCACGACATCCCTCATCTAGCTGTATTTGTTCGCTATGTTACAAACGATAAAATGTGTAAATGAATACTGAGACTTGATAAGTTTACAGGAAACCTTAAAAGATATTGATTTAAAAAATACACTCCACAAAATATCATTAAATGTTCAACTACCATTGAATAAACTTGTTATCGTTACAGCAGACTTTGACCGGTCAAACTACTCACCTTGTTGGACAGTTGATAAATAGTACCAACTCTTCTGAATGTCTCTTTATGCACTGTATCAGCCCTTTTGAACATTTAGTCAGTAAACACTTCAAGTTCGACAGTGCCATAAATTGCGTTTTATAAATGGTTAGTTTCATTCAGACAAGTGTAAAAACACACCCAGAATTTTTGATAACTTACTATTTTAAAATTACTGCAAATAAATTATTCAATCCATTAAAATATTATTTTAGTCAGAATATTAAATATTTATCCATGTATTTTAGACCACATAGATAAACTTTTACGATTATAACGTCGAATTAATTCTAGTAATATAGTTCTGAATATAAATAAATGTTTAAAGCATGTGAATGATAATACTAAATTTTCAGGGGCTTTATCAGGGGTTAAAATCCCTCGAATTTTTTTCCATATCCTCTTGAATAAAAATAAAAATTTGCTTAGGTCCAGTTTAGCCTATTATATTCAAAATTTTTCATTTATATATTTTGTTGCCATAAATATGGATAATTTAAATTCATTGATTCACTGCTGTTGCTATTTTGGTTTCCAAATTTTACTTCCGCCGAAAAATTGACTTGCAGTTTCTTATATAAGAATAGTTTTTATTTCATCCGGAAATTCAATATTTTCTTTTTGCGTTACATTTGCATTCTGATAGCAAACTTGCATAACTACTTCGCGTAGGTTTTCTACTTCGGTTGCCTGAATCTGGATTCCGGAACTAGTTTCATTATTATTATATTTATTTTTGCAGCAGAGAAAACAAGGCTGGAATTGGCTGTGACGTTTTGAATTTTTACCTTTTTTTCTTCCTTATCAGCCATTTTTTCAGATACCCATTAAAAAAGTTTCTTAACGTCGACATTAAGGATACTAGAGTCAGAATAATACGTCTTCCCTCCGAGTAGGCATTCAACAAGCGTAGAAACTAAAGACGTCCGTCGCTGCGCGCGATCCATACCCGCACAGAGTAGCACAGGTCCGTGTTTACGGATCTACTAGAACTAACGCCATATTGTGTTAGACTAGGCTAGGGGTTCCCAACCTTTTTCCTACATCGACCCCTTTTAAAAGAATGATTTTCTTCATCGACCCCTCACTTTTTCTCTATAATATACAGCTTACAACATAATTATAATATTAATAATTACTCATAAAACACTCAAAGATAACAATTTGACTAAGAATATGAACAAAAAATTAGAAAAAGTGGTTCATTAGGTTTATGTTTTATTATTTTTATACTATTTTCATTTTGAATTTCACAAGTATAAACAAGATTTAAGAAAAACAGATCGTAATTGCCCAAACATCGCCAAGAGAAAAACGAAACTGCTTCTGATTGGTTGCATTGGGAGGGCCCATGTGCTGTTTAAGGTCCAGTGGAATTCCCCAGTTTCAGCCTAGTGTTGGTACACAAATAAAACCCGACGGTGGCATTCGAGGTATATACAAAAGAGTCATGACATTCAACTTTAGATGCATGGATCACTCCGCCTTATGCAAATCTGTATTTATACATATTAAAACGGATATTATTATCTAATAATTACATTCCTAAAAAAATAAATAAAATTTTAAAACAAAAAAATTTATCATAGACCCCCAATAGACCCCTGGAATACTATAGAACCTTTGTAAAATTCAATCGACCCAAAGGGGTCCACCTGTACACCGTTGGGAATCTCTGGTTTAGGCTCCACATCCATTGCCTCTCTCAGCCTTAGGCTATCGCCCAGTTTGGGTCGGACTACGTGGAAGTGGAAACAACCGACGCCGAGATAGTGCTACAACTACTCCACCAGAGGATAAAACTCCCCCAAGAGAGTCCAGAAGCTCAATTCTTTACCTTCCCCCCATGAGGTTCTACACTAAGGACCTAGGTGTTCCGGGAGAGAGCCACACTGCCCCCCACCCACCCCGGCCGTTCAAAGGATACTAAAAATGAAAAAATTAAAATCATTATATCATATTTTCAAAATATGTATGCTTACTTCATAACAACTGTAGACAGATATTATTGGGGGACGCAAATCTTTATTTCATTATTTTCCTACTGTATAGCATTTATACACTATACACGTAAGAGTAAATTGAAAAAAAACAATGTAATCGTGTACACGAGGTCGAGCTGCTTAGAGCTGTGGTGGGCAAAGTTTTCTCAACCGCGACCCACTCTCTTTAAAAAAAACTACTCGACCCCCAATGAAAATATTTCGGTAGAAACACAATTTTGTAAAAAAATGGAAAAGTAAATAAAACAAGGGGGGGGGGGGACTGAATAAAATTGTACATTTTGGGATATATTTATTTTACATAATAACAATAAAAAAGTCTTGCTTACCATCTGCACTTGTTTTAAGTAAAATTGTTTGACACCTTATATAACAATATCATATCATTATTCAACGTATAAATATATATATATATATATATATATATATATATATATATATACATACAGGTGGATATCAATATAAATGGAAACACCTATCAATATTAATGGTGATTATGAATGTGCTTCGTATTCCTTAAAAAACAAGTGTGGCCACAAGTATTTTTTTACATAATGTAGTGTATGTATTATTCTACTGTTAGGTAGCAGTTATGAAGCTAAGGGCATCGTGCTTTTGGGAGGAACAGCGTAAAATGTCAGATCTTTTGAAAAGGGCAAAATGTTGGAGCGTGTTTAAATTGCAGTATCTGTTACTCCAACCCCCAGACAAATGGGTGTTTTTTGAGCTATGGTATCGAAAATCATGATAGAGTGCACGGAAAAACATCCTTTGCCAAACAGAATAGTGGACGAAAGGGAGAACTGAGGTTAAGAAACGGACGAGGTAATGAAGCTAATTGTGACACGAAGAAAGAAAACAACTGCAACCAAAATGACCGAATAGCTCAATCGGCATCTTCATGTCCTGGTATCAACCATTAGAGGTATAAGGGAACTTCACAAAGCATTTCCGGAAGTGTAGTTATTCCCGAGCCACTTGTGATAGATGCCAATAGAAAATGTCGTCCACAATGCTGCCACGAGTGCAAATCCTGGTCAACTAATATGTCGAAAAATGGCATTTGGTCCGACGAATCATTGTTCACATTGTTCCTCGCAATAGGACGTGCTTATGTGTGGAGAACACCTACAAAAGAGTAAGATTCTGGCTGTCTCATCTCAACTGTCAATCATGGAGGTAGAACTATCAGGGTTTGGAATGGCATCTCATGGTTTTCTTCAGGCCCTATTATAACCCTAAAAGGGAGATTGAATGAGAAGGACTATATCGAAATTTTAGCTCACTTGTCCATCCTATGGTGCAAACATTATTTCTTGCAGGAGATGGCGTTCTCCGGTATGATAATCCCCTATACATACAGCTTGTAACAGCTTGGCCTGTTGGCTCACTATTAAATAAATCCAATGTGTAAGGCGAAAAGCACTAAACATGGACGATTAACATCTCATGCATCTATTTATTATATATCAAGAACACACATTTTAAATGTAAGTAACAATCACACCTCAGCGCGCGGAGCTGAGATACAAAAATCCTGGCGCGCGGAAAAAACTCCCAATCTCGCGCGTGGAAAAAGCTCCCAACGCTGTTGTAAATAAACAATCTTCGTCTACTGTCCAGTGGCGAGCCATGGCTTTCAATTTTCAACTCTGACGTTGTCACAAACTCCTCCCCCCTCCAGTGTTGAACTTGTCCGAACTCAGGATAAGTTCATGCTTGTTACTAGTTCAGATGCTGAAGGCAACAGATGTCTGAGTTCCATAATGTTCAGGAAATAAGCTCCAAATTTGCCATAGACAAAGACATCTCTTTTCCTAATACGGTACTGTGCCAATTCCCTATTTAAATTTTATTTAATGCTATTAAGTCCCTAACAATTTAGACTACCCGCAATAGCACTTTACAATGTACCAGTTACAACATAATATAATTCTTTACAATCATATACAATTTAAACAATTTCAATCAATTTTAAACAGAATTCCTCAAAATACTATTACATAAAGAATTACTTAAACATGAGACTCTAAAGTAGTACAGTTAAATAAATATATTCCGGCAACTTATAACTAATACAAAACAATTTGTTTACACAAGGGATCAAATTTTATACACATTACAAAGTCACATGGTTTAATAGAAACTAAGTAGGATATGGGTGCCGGCTTAAGGTGTCTACATTGCAGTGATTTTTCCCTTTCTTGTGTTGAATTTTATAATTGAAGGGTTGTAACGCCAGGGCCCATCGCAAAAGTCTCTGGTTATTCCCGGCATGGGTTTTGAGCCACACCAGTGGGTTGTGGTCGGTCTGTATTATGAACGGTAAATGACCATCTAAATAACACTGTAACTTTTTCACTGCATACACTATAGCCGCACACTCTTTTTCAGTGGTACAATATTTCCACTCTGATGGTTTGAGTTTTCTACTCATATATAGAATCGGATGTTCTTCTCCTTGGTCGTCGAACTGTGCTAAAATTATGCCTAGACCGGTGTCGGATGCATCAGTTTGCAACAGGAATTCTTTTTGGTAGTTAGGTGCATAAAGCACCGGTTTGCTTGACAATCTTTCTTTTAATATACAAAAAGCATCTTCACAAGCATTATTCCATTTTATCTTCCCTTTTTGTTCTTTTCCCTTGAGAGTCTCCGTCAAAGGGGCGGCGATAGCTGAAAACATGGGAATGTACTGTCGATAGTACCCCGCTAAGCCAAGGAAAGCTCGAACCTCTGTTTTGCAAGTCGGAGTCTGAAATTCTCGGACTGCTTGTACTTTTTTAACTCTGCTGGTGATCTTTTCCCTTCCCCAATAAGGTGTCCCAGGTACTGGACTTCTTTTTGAGCAAATTTACATTTCTTGGGCTTGATGGTTAATTGAGCACTTTTTATTTTGTCAAGAACCCTCTTCAGATGTTCTAAGTGTTCTTCCCAAGTTTTAGAGAATATAGCAATGTCGTCTAAATAAGGTATTGCGAAGTTTTCACAATCATGTAGCAAGTCCGACATCATTTTGCTAAAATAATATGGGGCATTTTTCAGACCAAACGGCATTCTCAACGGACGGTAGACCCCAAAGTTGGTTGTGAATGCAGCTATTTTCTGGGCCTTCTTACTTAAAGGAATCTGCCAATATCCTTTCGTTAGATCTAACAAAGTAATGTACTTTGCTGCAGCAACTGTTTCGACTCTTTGCTCTATGTTAGGCAATGGAAAGTATTGGGTTTTAGTAACTTCATTGATTTTCCTGTAATCTATACAAGGTCGAGGATCTCGTCCTGGAGATTCAACTAGTATCATGGGTGATGTATAATCTGATTCACCCGGTTCAATGATTTTGTATTGCAACATCTTCTGGATCTCTAACTGCAATATCTCGTTTTGTCTAGGTGACATACGATAGGGTTTCATACGAATAGGTTTATCGTTCATTAGCTCTATGTCATGTTCGACGACGTTTGTTTTCCCTGGGATGTTAGAAAACAATTTGGCATATTCTACCAGTATTTTCTGCAATTGTTCTTGCTGTTTTTCATTTAAAAGCTTATCTAAAGCACTATTCTCCCTTATTTCATTGAAATCGAATATGTTAGGATCCGATTCAATCTTCGGAAAATCATCTTCAATTTCCGCAGGTTCGTTGTCATCTAAACTCCATAAGATGTTCACAAGCTCTGGCCGTTTGTAATACGGTTTTAGCATGTTAATGTGATAAACTTCATTTTTCTTTTGTCTTCCTTCTGAGCTAACAACATAATTTGTTTCTGACAACTTCTTAACAATTTTGTCAGGTCCTTTCCACTGAACTGCCAGTTTATTTGGTCTACAAGTGGATAAGATCAACACCAAGTCTCCCTCTTGAAATACTCGTTTAACAGCATTTCGATCATACCATTTTTTTCGTTTGTCTCTCATTTCTTCCATTTTTTCTTCAGCTAACTCCTGACTTCTCTTCATTCGATTGATTAGCTGAAACACATATTCAACTACTCCATTTCCTTCTTCATCTGGCTCCAACCATTGTTCGTACAATAGGGTGACCGGTGACCTTAGATTTCTTCCATGTACTAACTCGGCAGGACTGAATCCAGTACTTTCATGTGTGACAGTCCTTAAGGCAAATAGAGCTGCTGGAACATGTCTTTCCCATTCAGGAGCAGCTTCAATGCATAACACTCTCAAAATTCTTTTGATGGTCCTATGGAATCGTTCGACTGGATTAGTCTGAGGATGGTGTACAGAACTTCTAATGGTTTTTATTCCAAATCTCTGGAAAAATTCTACAGTTAAGTTACTCATAAATGAGGTCCCTTGATCAGTTTGTATTTCCTTCGGAAAACCCATACGACTGAATATCTGCAATAATGCATCAATTACAGACGTTGATCCAATATCTGCTACCGCTACTGCATCTGGATATTTGGATGCCATGCACATAGCTGTAATCAGATAACGATTTCCATTTGGTGTAGTGGGCAAGGGCCCACAAGCATCTACATTTAGTTTGCTGAAAATCTCAGATATGACAGGTACCAAAGTTAATGGGGCTTTCTTCTTGTCATTACATTTGCCGGCTCGTTGACAAGCATCACAGGTTTTGACAAACTCCTCTATTTCTTTGTAACAATTCGGCCAGAAGAAATATTTCACCATTCGGTCCTTTGTTTTGGCGACTCCTAAGTGAGCCGACGTTCCTTCGTGGCACATGCTTTTGACTTGCTCCCTAAAACATTCAGTAACCACTAGTATATCAACTTCTTTCCCCATCTTGTCGACTTTCTTCTTAACCAGTAATTTATCTTTAACTATTCTGAAATCTTTTGATTCTGTCGAGGCCTTTTTGGCTAATGTAAACAACGGAGCCAGATCTTTGCTCTTCTGTTGTTCTTCAGCAAACTTTTCTGAATTGACTTTTACCAAGTCCAAAATAACTTCAGTTTCATCAATTTCTGGCAAAAGTTGAACTTCTGTACTTGGAAGATCATTTTCTTCCTCTTTCTCTAACTCTGTCTTTTTGGACATTTCAAATTTCTCTTCTTGGGATTTTGACAAGCTTCCTCCTTCAGCAAGATGTTTTCTCTGCTGCGCTCTTGTAAGTACTGCGTTCACAGTTTCCTTTTTCTTCCTACTGTCATCTTTAGTTTCTTCTAACAGAGAGGCGGTTTTATTTCCAAGGATGTACCTCCCTTGGTCCAAGTTATCTCTGAGAACGGCTGCCTTAGTGGTGACATGGCCTAATTCACATTCAATTTCAATTTCGGCCAAAGGCAAGCAAGACATCTGCTCGTTCAGTAAATGTTGCACCCATACATGTTCCCCTGTCATTCTTTGAGGCGACACATATTTCTGGCACACTACATCTACAGTTGCTCCAGTATCTCTAAGTATAGGAATGCTAGTCCCATTTATTTTACCAGGAATGGTGTATGGAGCTAATAGGTCTTCATCAACTTTATTCTTAATATAGTTTACGCTGCCTATACTGTTTTTCTTTTTGAGTTTAGGGCAATCAGGCCTGATGTGTGTGGTATCCCCACATTCAAAACAATGAAAGTGTTTCCTCTTATCGAAGTTGGGATCTGGTTTCTTAACCGTGTGGAAGTTTTCCATTTCTTTTACGGCATACGTATCTTCCTTTTTCTGGCTATTTCCCTTCCAAGGTTTCGATTGCCATGGTTTTTTATTACTTTGATCCTTGTAACTCATCGAAGGAGTTTTACCCCGTATGCACTTTCTCACATCCTCAAATTCGTCAATCTTGGTTACAAGTTCAACTGGGGAAGTAATGGATGTCCAATGATCCAAAAAGTTTTCTTTAAATTCATTCGGTGCCCTTTTCTTTATCTGATCAACGATCATCAATTCTTTTAATTGTTCATAGGTTTCTATCTTCAATCCATTTAGCCAGCCTTCTAGATAATTTTTCATCTCGTAGTAAAAATCCTGCCAAGTACGGTCTGGTGATTTTTGCAGTTTCACAAAATTTTGGCGAAACTTCTCTGGGCTCATCTTAAAACGCTTAAGTAATAAGGTCTTAACATATGGATACTCACTAGCCTGTTCTTCAGGTTCACGAGCTATCAAGTGAGCAATTTCTAATGGCAGAACACCAATTAATTTAGTGACCCACTTCTCTCGGGGTACCTTAAGAACTTTCGCTTGTCGTTCGAAAAGCTCTAAGAACAAACTTATCTCACCCCCTTTTTCATCAAATTTGGGCATTAGCTTTTGAAGTTCAATTTTAGAACTAAAATCTGTACTAGAATTAATAGATTCCTCAGAGTTTTTGTTTTCCTTTAACTGTAACTCTAATCTTAGTTTTTCCAATTGAAAGTCCCTTTCTTCTTTCTTTTTTCTTTCTTCTTCTTTTCTTTCTTCTTTCTTCTTCTTTCTCTAATCTTAGTTGTTCCAACTGAAAGTTCCTTTCTTCTTTCTTTCTTCTTTCTTCTTCTTCTTTCATTTTTCTTTCTTCTTCTTTCTCTAATCTTAGCTTTTCCAATTGAAAGTCCCTTTCTTCTTTCTTTTTTCTTTCTTCTTCTTTTTCTTTTCTTTCTTGTTCTTTCTTTTTTCTTTCCTCTTCTTTTTCTTTTCTTTCTCTGATCACAGTTGAAAGAAGTTCTTTTATATACTCTTCCTCATAATTACTACTTTTCAAAATTAAGTTACGCAGATCAATTACCTTTAAGTCTTCTGTTACATTTTCCCCTAATTCTCTCGCAATCACCTTCAAGTCCTCCTTCCGGCCTTGGCCAAGATAAGCCATATTAAATTCCGAATCTAACACTACTATATTCTAAATTGCACAAATAAATTATAATACACACTTAATATCTGCCAGTTTGGCTTTAGCAGTATTCAATACAAAATAAAATATTCTTTATCTTTACAAAACACAAACACAATTTACTTAAAAATCAGTTCGATTTTTAATACATGAATCGTTATTCATTTAATTATTTCAGCCAGTTTGGCATTACACAATATCTCAACTATCTTAAGTTTTAAGAATTTAAATCGCCAGTTTGGCATTAAAATTTATCTCATCTATCTCAAGTTTAAGATTTTAAATCGCCAGTTTGGCATTACACAATATCTCAACTATCTGAAATTTTAAGAATTCAAATCGCCAGTTTGGCATTAAAAAAATATCTCAACTATCTTAAGTTTTAAGAATTCAAATCGCCAGTTTGGCATTAAAAACAAATATCTCAACTATCTTAAGTTTTTTAAATAGCCAATTTGGCATTAGATACACTTGAAACACGAACACACTTTATGTAATTCGAACTAACAGAGGATACACAATTTAATTATTACACATACGAAACCAAATCTAGAGTTTCTAGATAAAAATAAGTCAGTCTGGTACTTGTGAACTGCTATTTTAAACCGATGCATATAAGCCAGTTTGGCCCCCCAATATACATCCAAAACTTTCAACTAGTTTAGCCTAATAGCAAACACTAAGTTCCTAACTTTGCCAAGGCGGCAACAAAATCTCAGGCACGTACTGTATTAAATAAAAAGAAATACCTCCTTTTAGTTCCTCCACGCAATATTTTTTATCGCTGGATTCCGCATTCAAAATCTCGGTGGAACCTCCATTTTCAATATATATATATAGACTGTAACAGCTTGGCCTGTTGGCTCACTATTAAATAAATCCAATGTGTAAGGCGAAAAGCACTAAACATGGACGATTAACATCTCATGCATCTATTTATTATATATCAAGAACACACATTTTAAATGTAAGTAACAATCACACCTCAGCGCGCGGAGCTGAGATACAAAAATCCTGGCGCGCGGAAAAAACTCCCAATCTCGCGCGTGGAAAAAGCTCCCAACGCTGTTGTAAATAAACAATCTTCGTCTACTGTCCAGTGGCGAGCCATGGCTTTCAATTTTCAACTCTGACGTTGTCACAAGCTAAATCTATCAAGTATTGGTTTGAAGAGCATGAAAAAGCAGTCAAATATCTTATCTTGCCCTGTACAATCCCCCCGACAATAAATCATCCAACCACTGTGATCTGTATAAGCGGATAGATAAAGGCATTGATATCCACCACAGCATCTCTACAGGAACCTCAGGAGTTTCCCTGAAGAATGGTATAATATATTCTTAACCACTATTTATGACTTTTATAATCGAATTCCAAGGTGAATCAGATGGTATTATATGACAAACGTGATCCTGCCCCATATTACTAAAGGTTTTCATGATGTTTCTTGGTGCTTCCATTATTTTGATAACCACCTGTATATATATATATATATATATATATATATATATATATATATATATATATATATATATATATATATATATATATATATATATATATATATATGTGTGTGTGTGTGTGTGTGTGTGTGTGTGTGTGTCACTGTGTCGAGGGAATGGGAAAAATTGACTTCGTAAGCTAAAGATTAAAGATTTGATAATTATGAAAATTAATTACAGAAAATTAATAATAACTGTAGAAATTATTTTAATTGTATGATTCAATAAAACAAATTTACTTCAAACTATCCGCGGCCCATACTATTTCACCCCCCCCCCCTCTGTGGGTTGTGACCCACAGCCTACGCACCACTTGCTTAGAAGATTCAGAATACGTCTGTTATCACAGAAATCTGCAATATTCAGAAATGGCGAATTCAATGTCTGCAGATTCACAAGTTTGTTGACACGTCTGTTTTGTAATTAATTCAGATCTATTCTATTTCGGTCATTGATATTCTTCACTGAGTAGATGCATCCTATCAGTCACCTAACAGTGAGTGACCTATAATCTCGTTAACATTCGACTGTCTCTTCTACAATCACGGAAAGAGAGAAGGGTATAAAACTAGCAAAAAACCGCAGAAATCTTTTCTTTAAAACGTGACCAACGTCTAAAAATGCTGTTTTGAGAGCTCTAAATTGAATTTGCGAAACTCACAATCTCTCGCTTGAAGAGAGTGAAGTTAATTGAAAGTAACCGCAATGAAATATATCCTTCCTCGAGCACAGGTAAAATCTATGCCCTTCTGACATATATTCATACATGCTATGCTGAATACCTGATAAGTGTTTCAACGATTATAATGAAAGGAAGACGCGAGACGAATATTAAAAGAGCATTTCTTAATGATCCATAACGTGTGCTCTAAAGCTGGGCTCTCGATATCCGAACTAGAATCGATAGGCATGGATTATTTGTGATATCTCAAGTGAAGCAGAGCCCGATTTAGAAAATTCTTGACTATAGGCACAACTCGGAATGAGGGCCCCCTAACACTGATGGCGGCGTAAAATTTCCAAAATTGACACACACAAAAAAAAAATAATCATGAATCATTGTGAAAGTATTATTTTATAAAGAATTGGCTATTTGAAGCGTAGAAGCCTAGAAAATTATCTAATAACAAAAAGCAATACAACATATTAACTTTATCAGTAAAACACCAATACGCTGCAACCAGAAAAACTTATTATTCCCTTATATACACTATAACATACATGTGATGAACTATACATATAACTATACATATGATGAACCAATCAATCAATCACATTTGAAAGGATATATAAAAAATTGCTATTTAAAAAGGTAAAATAAAGAAACTTGAATTGCGATTTTTTTGTTTTCCTTTTAAAATAAATTTTTTTTTCTTTTAAGCGGGGCCCGGTAGGCCCCGGCTTCATCTAGGTCGGGGCCCACCGGGCCTAATGGAAAATCAGGGCCTGAAATGAAGTGTTAAGCACAAGTTTATATCTAAATAATGGAAATGCTGTATAAATAAAACTTTGTCATATAAAGTTACTGGACCACCTCAAACTTTCAGGGCGGAATCAGTTCCTTTAAAATTGACTTGTACAAATCATACTTATAGGTTGTTCATATCTACACACAAAATATTTGATTAAGTTGATACCATAGAAATAGAATCAACGTGGTCTGTATTCAGTTATGTTAGTTAGTATTCTTAAACTTTCATTGTATCTCATAATGTAAAAATTTTATTATTTTTTGAAGGTCGTAATGTCTATAGTATTTCCTGTTTGAACACCTTCTATCCGTCAGCTATTTTTTTTTATAATGGAATCTTATTTAAAGGAACCCAGTTATTTATTGCATCTGACATAAGTAAAGAGCGTCGAATTTACATTTTACGAAGCTCTCGCCTTCAAAAGGGACCTGAATAAAAACATTTCACAAAATTCTAGAATATCAAAAAGGCGATCAATTCCGTTTGATCTTATTGTAACAAAAGACATTTACTTCAGTAAATAGTGCCCTTTACACGTACGTTCTTTCGCGAGTGCTTGAAGCATACGGGATTGCGCGCACTCTCCAAGCACTCGCAAACGAAAGTACGAGTAATGAGCGCGAATAGCTCCCTTTACAAGTACGCTCTTGCAGTGTTTGGAGCGTACGGGATTGCGCACAGGAAAACTTGCAGCACGCTCCAAAGCAGCTTTCCCTTCCTCTCTGACACTTTCACACGTGCACTCAATCGCGTGGGATCGTGGTTTCACGCGGGAAAGAACGTACATGTAAAGGGCGCTAATATTAAAAGAAATGCTCAAGGGTTACTACGGAAAAGTAGCTTCATCTATGACTACTATATCTAAAGTACAGGGTGGTCATTAAAAAACTTTGCCGATATATGGACCTCTAGCAGCCGTTCCGTTCAACCTATCGAGATGGGATTTCAGTTATAGTTATTCAGAGGTATGAGCTCGTGAGTCTGTGGAACGGCGACAAAGTGGCACTCACGGTTACGGTTATATGTAGAGAAACTCGAAATTTTCGAATGGCAACATCCCCTTTTTCCCATCGCAAAATGCTCAGTGAATGCGAAAATCCTAAAGAGCGTTGGAACGGTACGTGTATCACAAAAAACGGACGCGATATGCACGCACAAAAAACAGCTCTGCGAACGGCCAACAAAAACACTATTGGGGTGCACGGAGGATATTTGCATATGACAGACGCGATACAATCACAGAACGCCGTTTATTATAAACACTTTAAAACTGAAATCTAGGTACATTAATAGAATATCTACATACCTGAATTCTCTTGAAGGTCCCGGAATTATCTTAGTTGAACAGCAAAAACTTCTTATTAAAAATAGCATATTACACTGATCAAAGAAACTATAATCCACAAGAAACAGACTTTAATTACAGACTAACATAGAACACACAGGACATGAAGAAGAAAAACATAAAGTGATGCATTCTGGGAAGGGGGAAAAAGTCCCGTCAGGCGCACTTGTGCAATAACTTTTTTAGAAAAATCCCTACGTTACGGGTTTCCAACACCGTTCGTCAGATATTCAACGTAGAAAACCGATAAAAAGCTCTGCCTTATGCAAATTTCCTCCGCGCTCCCCGATCGTGTTTTTGTTGGCCGTTTTTTGTGCTTGCATAACTTGTCCGTTTTTTGTGATAGGCGTACCGTTCCAACGTTCTTTAGGGTTTTCGCATGCACTCAGCATTTTGCGACGCAAAAACGTCATTTCCAGTCGAAAATTTTGAGTTTCTGTACCTATAACCGTAACCGTGAGCACCGTTCACAGAATCCCCAGTTCATACCTCTGAATAACTGTATCTGAAATCTCATCTCGATAGGTTGAACGGAACGGCCGCTAGAAGTCCATATATTGGCAATTTTTTTTATGACCACCCTGTAGTTTATTTCAGAGTAACTAACACAGACATCATTATAGAATTCCACTAGGTAATTAACTGTATATTTATAGAGTAAATAAAATAACGTAACCCACGTAAAAGCATTGTTAATGACAGTGGTGTAGGGAGCATAATTGGCGCCTGGGACACGGTACCTTTTTGGCGCCCCCTAGTGAAATTTTCCGGAAAATTTCACCAGGGGGCGCCAAAAAGGTACCGTGCCCCGGGTCTTTGTCTTGGGGACAATCTTGTTTGTTTTGGGGACCATTTGGCGCCCCTTTTCGAGTGACGCCCGGGGCATGATAGACCCCCTTGCACCCCCTTCGCTACGCCTATTGGTTATTGAACCGTGACTGAATATATTTACGCTACCCGATCTGTAAAATGTTTGCTCGCTGTTGAGAGTTACTGATTTCGACATCCTAGCGTAAACAAACATGTCTTTAAAATTATTTAATTAAATTTAAACCTTGGAAAACGAGGGTGTATCTTGCAAATGTCCGAGAATGAAAGTTTTCAGAAAATTTTCAAGCAATGTTTAAGGGCAGTGTTTGAAGAAAAATACAATTATTTACTTTCAAATTATACAATTATTTAATTTCAATTATACAAGAGTCACGCCATACAATGTTTCTCTAAAAACCTCTTTGAGAGCATTTATTGTTATGTAAAATATCTGTCATAATTTAAGTAACGAATGTTGTCAGATATATTCTGGGTTATGTTACACTGATCATCTTCCAGTGTTCCTCCAAGTTTCTTTGGCAGCAGAACAGGGTTAACGTACTGATGCAGTTTCTTTGAATCAGAACCGAGAAGTATAATCTGCGAGAAACAAATATATATGAAAGGAATATCGGTCAAAAAAACAATTTTTGAAAGATGAAAATAATACTTAAATTTCCTATCTTGCATTAGCAGAATATGTCATAAATAGAGAAATAACAACTAAGATTGAAAACGCAAATTAAAAGTTTACTTAAAAACACTCAAGCATCTCGCTTCCATTAAACAGCGAACAGAGCGAAATGTAAGTATGTGTGTATATATTTCAACTACATCTGAAATATATACATACATACTTACATTTGCATATTACACAGTTGAAATTACAGTTAAATACACATAGTTACATTTGAATACTACATAGTTTAATCCACAGTTAAATAGACAAAAGATTCAACTACAAGTAGCATAAATTTAGACGTCATTTTCAATGCGACAGTCGATATCGAAAATGACGTCACCGACCTCGGCAGAGGTAAGCCTTTCGGGTCACCTCTGCCTTTAAGGGGCAACAACCTCCACCGTTTACTCAGTACAGATATTTTCTGCGATTTTTTTAACCTAAAAAATCTTGAAATTTTTTCCAATTAAAGGTAACAAAATGTTTTTACTTCTTTAAACTAATAGAAGATGGCAGCACTAACCATTTTTCTGCTCATTTAACTGGAATACGTTGAATGCAAGGGAAAATAAGACTAGATTTAGGCGTTAGCACTGTGCCAACGGTGCCCCTGAAAGGGTTAATGATAACTGGCAGTTCACGAAATAATGACGGGAATGAGGCACCTTAAATTATGTAAAATACGAAGTTTCCTAGCATATAAGAATCTCTGTAAAGATTCTAAACACATTGAAAATCTTCATGAGATAAATAATTGTTGTAATGTTTATGTACAACAAGGACATAAGAAGACATATAGGTATGTCGACTGTTTGGTTTGAAGCGCTACGGTCTATTTTTGCTACACGAGGGCTAATTAGCCCGGGACCTACTGCTTAAAGCCGATTCCAAACGGCTACAAACGTCCATGCCAAGAGTGGTATTTGAACCCACAAACTTTGGTACCGAATGCCAGCGCCCTAGCCATTCGGCCATCGTCCGGCAGGTATACCTGTTATAAATGTACTTATGTATTATATGTAGATCACAATTCATGCCTTTTATAACTCTCTCCAATCAATGTAATATACTTGTACAATGTATAAGAATTACCACCAATAAAGACTATCTGCACCAAATCTTGTAGATATTACCCTAAGTGCGCATGTGCTGGGCGCATTTTGAATTATTGGCGCAAGGTAGGCGAACGAGCGTTCGCTTCTCGAGAACCAGTGAGCAGATTGCGACTGTGCTTGAAGGGTGTAGGTGACCTGCTGGAAGGTCCGGTGTTGGTGAGTGAGTGGCTATCGAGGTATGGCAGAGTCGATTAGGCCTAGGTAACGAAAGTCTTTTTGACCATTTTGTAACTGTTAATTTCTGTTTTACTATAAATAAATATCTAGTTTCTGCTCCTTACCTAAGTAGTCTAAGTTCTTCTTAATTGTCTTAATAAGTAATTTAATTTCATCTAATATGTTGAACTATGAACTTATTACCTTTTTAACATGTGGGTTGAGCAGTTAGTCAGGTAACTTGAACTTATAAGGTTCATGTCAAATTTAAAGACAAAGCTTAACGTAGATGTTAGCTGAGACAAAAGAATCGGTGTTATTGCTACAGTTAATATATTAATATAATTTACAGTAGTAACTTTATCTTTCTTACAATGCAATATACTCTTTCGCCGTCGCCCAGTGGCTAAGTGGTTAAAGGCATCAGCTTGCCACGCCGGGGGTGCGGGTTCGATTCCCGCATAAGACTTGGCTGTATTCTGTGGAACCGGTCAGTCTTCCGCCTGCAAATGGAGCCCCGTCTAGAAAGGGGAGCTGCAACCCATCGTCCATCGCCGGTGTCATCGTTTGTCAATAAAATTCTTCTGTGATTGTGTCATTTGTTTGTTTCTATGTCTTGTATTCATATGTACACCGGACTGGGGTGTAATGTCGTCATCCCCCAGGGACATTAGCCACACACAGACTCTTTCGCCACTTTCGGCCAGCTTAATTTCCTACTGTAACAATACCCACATAATCTTTCATCATTGTAAATACACCTGCATTTTAAACTTATTTCTCAGAAAACTGTCTGAATTAGCCACGTGTTATTTAAAATAAATATATTGAAAGGGACTTCCTATGGATGGCTCTCTATGTTCCAAATCATTCTTTTACTGTAATTCTCAGATCAATAACACAAGAATTCTGATATGTTGTTTTTGTTGCTAATGCTCCCCGGCGGGAAGTTCCAGACCAGGTCCATGTAGGTTTCGGGCTGAGTAATGCGGCTCCGGTTTATAATAGCACCACAAAGGTCGGAGTCCGAATTGGCCAAATTTCACCGATCACCCCCAGGGGCGACATCAGGGGGATCGTACCTTACCCACCCACTGACCGCATAGAAGGACTTTCCTGACTCCAGATTTAACGTGCCCATATCCGGCCTAGACATGAAGGTATTTAACGGCGCATGTCGTGATTCGTTCCTTGCACCCTCAATACCGAGCCGCTACCGATAGGCTAGCTCATGCTGAATTCCGTTATTGACGGTGGGGAGTTCAAAGACTTACAGAACAAAAAATCAATTGGAGAAAGGGGGAAACTTGTGTTTGACTTCTAATGTATAAAAATTGTGAAGTTAAATAGGCTCATAAAGGATTTTATTTCCGCCCTACGGCATGTCAGTGATGCGTTTATTGAAATTACAAGCATTGCCCAGAATTCTGAAATATAGTGAAGTATATTTACCCTTTCAGAGATTTTTTTACTGAGGAAAGGACGAAACATTTTATATATCAGACGTATTAATAGGCTGGTGTTGATGACGATTAAATTTGTCAATCTCCACGGGTGAAAGTTCTAAGAAAGAAAAAAAACCGAATGATATGACATCCGATATGCAAAAATTCATAAATAATTCATGCATTTCTCCATTAATTTTATAAATCAAGGCTTTTTATTGGAATTATAATAAAAACATTAAAAGAACTACCCCCCCCCAAAAAAAAAAAAAAAAAAAGAGAGAATTGATCTCTTTATAAACTATTCAAAACAGATGTCGAAAAAAATTTATACTACTTGAACTGAAATCGGTTGTTAAGCTTGATGAAACCGCATTCGGGTTGCAAAGCTATTTCTGGTCATATTGTCCATAGTGCCAATGTGGCAGCCATGTGCTTGCCCTATTGGCACTATTTTCGTAGTCAGCCATGAGCTGTTCAGTTCTATAATTCATCGGGACACGAGCTCTTGCACGACTAGGTTGCTTCCACATTCTAACACGTTCTACTATGTTCTAGTAGGTTCAAAATAAATACTACTTATTTTTTTAATTTCTACTATGTTAATTTCAATATAGAGTCCGCTGATTCATCGATCATAGAAAGTTTCTGATAGACAGTTACCTACTTTTTGGACCATACATCGATAATTTCACGTTTATTCAAAGAGTTGGGTTAATGTAAAAAAAAAAATTGTCTCTACAGGTGAGTAAAGCCTCGATATTTCTGTCCTGTCATTCAGGCTAATTCTACCGTAATCTTACATTGGCTGTCATCTGCAAATCAATAAATTATATATTTAATAATATGGGGAAATTTATTTGGAAGTGAAGAGGCCTGTTAGATCGTTTCTCAGAATCAGCAATACAATATGAGTATTGCTGATTCAGAATGAACTTTTCTTTTATTTTGAATGAATGTTTTTGAAACAATTGCATATCAAAATTGTTAATTTGGCTTCACTTCTTAGAATGGTCACGTTCGAAAAAAGTATTAAGCCTGCTGCGTACTAAGCCTATCACATTCGCTCACCTCAATGTTATTGAGGTGAATCCAAGGAGAAAATGTCTCTACAATTTACAGCTACATAAATGCTGATAATCCAATAAAAATATTTTTAGATAGCCTGAAGTCTTCTGCACCTTTCACAGGATTCATTTTATAAATTTCGTCCACCAAAGGAATTTAGGAGTGTTTCAAACACACTACAACAGATTTTTTTCCTAGAATAACTTAAATTTTAAAATATTCTTTGCATTTTTTTTAAACGAAAAATGCTCCAAGGTGTAATTTTTTTTATTACGGAGTACAGTTATTAAAAAAAAATCTTTCAATCCAAGTCTTCAATACTTGGACACATTTTCTCCATCAGCTGTACTAACCCTATCGCTTTCGCTCACCATTGAGGTGAGCGAATTCAATAGGGTTACTACAAAGAAGCCTTAAGACTGAAATGGGTTGCTCGAAAGATTAATTTGTGTAGGGCTATTTCGTGATTATGCCCAAAATAATGATAATCACATACGGTTCCGTTCCAAAACAGATTTTTTTTTTGGCTAAAATATTAAATCGGGACCGGTTTGGCTAGATTTTCTAGAAATTTCGCTGCGGAACTACCATTTTGGCGCGAGAAATTTACCTCCAAACGGTAAGCAAACGGTACCTCCAAACGGAGAGCACTCCTGTTCAAAGATTGGTGGGTTTTTTCCTACTCTTTTTTCCCTTCGATGTTCCGCAGAGAAGCTATATACCAAAATCATTCAGGGTTCTTTATATCGGACATTTTGATGTGGGTGCAATTTGGACAAGAAAGGGGACCACAGAGCTATTTCGAAATGTATCTGACTCTTTTTAGGCTCATTATTCATTTTATAATTTTATAAATAATGCCATGACTGTTAAAATTCAAACTTGTCTTAACGTCTAAACTTTCATAAAAATTCGTACAAAATTAAATTAAATTAAATTTTATCATCATTACAAAACAAATAATAATACATTGCATCGTATAAATTCAATACGACGGCTGAAATTTCATGTTCCTCACAAAGGATTTCAATTCATTTAATAATTTTATAAATAATGCCATGACTGTTAAAATTCAAACTTGTCTTAACGTCTAAACTTTCATAAACATTCGTACAAAATTAAATTAAATTAAATTTTATCATCATTGCAAAACAAATAATAATACATTGAATCGTATAAATTCAATACGACGGCTGAAATTTCATGTTCCTCACTCATGGTCCTTCACTTCCAAAGTTAAGCACGGAGAGGAAGATGTTAATTTCCGTAAGCCAATCTGAATTAAAGAAGCTGAAATTTTCTGTAAAGGTAGAAGGAAGTATGCAAATATGTTAGGTAACAGCCAATCACGGTTTCGTGTCGAGAACTATGCAAAAGAGGCAGTCGTATAAGAAGCCGGCACTGTGAAGGTTACAGGAGTTGCATGTTGTTGTTCATAAGTGCTGATGAAAGGTGTTTAGAACATTCATACGATTTATTTTCAAGCTACACGTGTTTCTATGGCTTCTAGAAGACAAATGGAAGATTCTGAGCTGTGGCGGGCTGTCGGGCGCATTGAAGCAGGGCAGTCTATCACAGATGTTGCTCTTTTCTTCGGCGTTCATCATTCCGTCATTTCGCGATTATGGAAACAATTCCACAGAAGCCAAACAGTTGTCCGAAGACCTGTAGCCGGTCGTCCAAGGGTTACGACCCCCTCGAAAGATCCATATATTGATGTTGTAGCCAAGCGGAATCGAAGATCGACCTCCATACGTGTGACATCTATGGTTGCAGCGGCCATTGCTAAGACGATATCTACCACTACTGTTCGTCGAAGGCTACGCATGAATGGTCTGTATGCCCGGGTACCACGAGTTTGTGTTCCTTTATCCGTCCAATCCAGAGAGGCACGATTAAAGTGGTGCCGCCAGAATGTGAATTGGACTGTGTCTGATTGAGGCAACGTTGTGTTCACAGATGAGTCCAGTTTTGCCTACAACCCGATGATAAGCCTGTAGGGGTTTGGAGGGAACAAGGCACACGCAATCGGCCCGAGAACATCACCGAACATCACGTATTACGCGGTGGAAGCATCAATGGTCTAGGCAGGGATTTTATTGAGATATCGCACCGACCTGCACATCTACAGGCAGGTGGAAGCATCAATGGTCTAGGCAGGGATTTCATTGAGATATCGCACCGCACATCTACAGGCAGGGCTCTGTGACGGCTGCACGTTATCGAGATGGAGTCCTAGACCCCATTGTGAAACTGTACACTGCAGCAGTTGGTCCTTCTTTCGTTTTTATGGACGATAATGCCCGTCCCCATTGAACTGCCATAGGTGACGACTGTCTGGAGAGTGAGGGGATTTCGCGTATGGAGTGGCCGCCTTACTCGCTGGACATTAATCCAACTGAAAATCTTTGGGATGCCCTCGGCCGAGCTGTAAGTAGACGTTTCCCACCTCCAGCCACTCTCAGAGATGTAGAAACTGCCCTACAGGAGGAATGGCGATTACTGGACTCTGCGGTGGTTGATCACCTCGTAACAAGCATGATCACACGCTGTAAACTTTGTATGGAGGTGAGGGGTGCTGACATACCCTATTAATGTTGGTTTTTTTTTTGCCATTTAAACAGCATTTTGTTAAAAACACAAATATGACATCATCTTATAATTTTTGAAAATTCAATATTTTTTTAATCTCTGTATGTAATTCTTTGTTTTGTTTCATAGATAAACATAGAGCTACTTACTTGCAGCATTTCATGCCAATCGAAGCAGTACTTGTCCATTTTTTCGCAATTTACCGCTCCGTGCTTAACTTTTGGAAATGAGTGTATATATATATAAATATATATATATATATATATATATATATATATATATATATATATATGTAATATAAAAATAATTTTTATATTAATTATCTGACTTGTCTATATTCCTATAAAACATAATTTATTCCATTTCTAATGATGATATAATAGCTCTTAAAGTTTGCAGTAGTTAATCCCTTCGTTCCCATATAGACAGAGAAATATCCTGATAGACTTAGAACAGCCTCTGTCTAGGGAGACTGAACCGATAAGAATCATCGGACACGCCCTAGTCCATGACGTAGCATAGCGTCATAGGGATTATTGCTTACACCAAGTCTTCTGTATGTTCCCGATATAAAATGTGAACACGGCATGAAGCCGGGCTCTTCTTGATAATGATTGTACATAGAATATGTCACACGGTCTAGCTCCCTCCCTATGGGGAACTCCATATGAACAACAATAAAACTATTTTATATCTTTCGACTGTTTACTGCGTCCCAAGAATTCTTTTATAGCTGTTCCAACGATGCCTATTGCTATGATATTACAAGCCGTCAGGACAATAAAGGGGGCTAGACAAAACGATTAAATTTTGTGGGACGCAGATGAGGGCTAAAGTTTATGAGTGGAGCAGGGCTCCTCCGCCGCTCTCTGAGGAATGAGTGCTTTCTGCCCGCCGACTTTTATGCTAAACCGAAACGGAAGCTGGAATACAGATGGAGGATGACAGACAGCGTTTTAAGAGGTGTTAGTTCCGATGCAGTACTTCTACGGCCACCGCGACATCAATAATGTTTTTGCGTGTGAATACACTTGTTTTGAAAAGGACCAACCTTCTGTTCGAACTGGATCCCAAAGCCTGGAGACTTTCCTATTTGAGTGCTACCTGTGGATTAATCAAAGAACAGTGAGAGTCCAATGCTTCCAGGATTAAAATACACGAAAGTGGACAATCTAAGCCGATTTTTTTTTTTCGTTTCGTGAATGACGATTCCAGTGAAATCTGAACAAAAACTGTACATAAAGAGTAAATTTTTTTTTATTATTTTTTTTTCGTTCAAGGAAGTGGTGAATCATTACGTGAGTAATTTTTCTTTCTTTATTAAGTCATAAATAAATGTGGATAGGAATTTTTTTTGAACTGAATAATGAATAATTTTAACAAATGGTTTATATCTCAATATGCTGTAGTTTTATGATGGTTTATAACTGAATCTGCTTTCTGTGTAAATATTTTGGAATTTGTATATTAATATTGTAACCATATTACTTAGGGATATTGACGTAATTTGTAAAGCTTTGAAGAAGCAAAAAGCTTCAACGGTCAAGTTATTAGATAAACTCGTTTTTCAAAAAGGAAACACGAGATTAGATCGTAATAGAGTTTTAAATTTTTGTGGCTTTAAATATGAAGTTGGAGATAAAGAGTTTTTAGCTAAAGTGAATGAAATTTCAGAACAGTTTAAGTTAACGGAATTGATTAAGATTTGCGATATTTTAAATATTTCGGGAGAAGGTGAAAAAGAGGAAATTACTAAACATATTATTTCGTGCTTATCTAATTTCGAATTTCTTAAAAATTCGATAATTGCAGAGGACATTTCGGAAGACGAAATTAGTCTCGAAACAGAACAGGCTGAATTTCAGTCCGGATCCACAAATAAAGTCAATAATGAAAATAGTACTCAAACCGAAACAGGTGGGGTACAACTTACAGATACTACCGCAAATACTACTCAAACCGAAAACCTTATAAGTAATAACGAAAATGATACCCAAACCGAAACGTTTGGAGTCAAAATGAAAAATAATACAAGTAGAGAACATGAAATCAAAAGCAGTAATGACGAGGAAAACAGTTATTCTAAAATCGAAAATGTCGATAAAAATTCAAAATTGTCAAACATGGGAGAAACAAAAATTATGGTAAACTTCTCTGACATTGAGGCAGTGATTCCTCTCTTTAAGGGAAAAAAACATGAAAATATCGTACAATGGTTTGAAACTTTTGAAAATCATGCTGCATTATTCTCCTTATCTGAGTTTCATAAATTTTTATTCGCAAAACGTTGTCTTAGAGGAAACGCACTTCTGTTCATTCGTAGTGAAACTTCAGTCAATTTTTTTGACAAACTAAAGAAATTATTAATTGAAGAGTTTAAAGTAACATATAATTCGGCGGAAATACATGACATCCTACAAAAACGTAAAATAAAACATAATGAGTCAATGCAAGAATATTTTTTAACCATGAAACAAATTGCTAATCAAAGTAATATAGACGAAGGTGCTTTAATCACTTACGTCATTAACGGGATTAATGACACTACACAGAACAAAGCCATTTTATATGGATGTGAGAATTTAGTTGAGTTTAAAAATAAATTGAAAATTTACGAACAAATTCGCAAAGACATGGACAAAGTAAAAGTACCGTTCCATCGGGTACCCTATACGAATGGAAAGGCAGAAAAACTTAAACCGGAAATCCGTTGTTTTATTTGTCAACAGCTAGGACACAAATCTTTCCAATGTAGTAAGGACAAGAAAATTACACCACGAATGTATAATAATTCAAAACCAGCAAAGGCTCAAACGACGCATGCGGTGCAAGAGTTGCCCCCCAACCCCTGTAAGTTTTGCGCAAACATAGGGATCATGAATTCTTATCATTGGGGATTCTCTTGCATCAATAGACCATCTACGTCTGAAATTGCAGCGTCTAAGCCACAACCCGAAAAATGACAATTAATAGTATCCGGATACACAAAAAACAAAACGTACGTACATAATAAAAGAAAAACAAATAATGAAAACAACTCGAGTTCAAATAATAAGATATGGTTAAATATGGATACTGGAAGTTCGGTGAATATAATTCCAAGTAAAATTGTTGAAAAATTAAATGTTCCCATTAGAGAAAATAAAGTGATAAACGTGAAACAAACAAAAGGGCTAATACAGCTTCACAAAACATGCAATCTCTACCTTAAAATTGGTAATATTGTTAAATCGGCAGAGTTTTTCATACTTGACACCGATTTACCATATGCCCTCTTGGGTTTAAATAGTTGTGTTGATTTTCGTTTGGTAATTAATTGTGCGAACCAAATTGTTGAGCAGGATGGGAGAAAACTGATCACTTTCTCTAGTTCTGAATGCAGCGATTTGTCTTTGCATATCATGCCCGAAAATCATGTTGAGCTAAATGTTAATAACGTTAAAGAGAAAAAGGAAGTAAAGACAAAGTCTAAAAATAAAAACGTTTTAACATTTTCGAATGTTTCCGAGATGGATTCTGGTAATGGGTGCACACATTATCAGAGTACAGTCGAGGAAAAAACGAAAATGAGTGAAAATGTAGGAAGTTCCGAAATAAAACAACTTTTAGAGGAATATGAAGACATATTTGCGAAAAATAAATATGACGTGGGATCAGTAAGAATAGAACCCCAAAGAGTGATATTGACTTCCGATTTGCCAGTTTCGTTACGCGCATATAAAACTTCACCAAAACAACAAGAAGAAATTGATACTCAAATTGAAGAGTTATTAAAAGCCAATATCATAAAAGAAAGTTCGTCTCCATTTTCGGCACCAGTAACACTTGTTTATAAAAAAGATGAAAACAAAAAGAATAGGTTATGTATTGATTTCAGGAAATTAAACCAGGTGACGAAGTCGGATGCCGAACCATTACCTCTGGTCGAGACATTGATTGATAAACTAGCTCAAAGTACATATTTTTCAAAATTGGACATGGCCTCAGGTTACTGGCATATCTCTATTCACCCAGATGACACAGAAAAACTCGCTTTTGCAACCCATAATGGATTATATGAATGGCTACGTTTACCTTTTGGTTGGCGCAATGCACCCAGCATTTTTCAGAGAACAATTCGTAGAATTTTAACTAAATATAAAATTACATTTGCTGCAAATTATTTTGATGATATTTTAATTTTTTCAGATAGCTATTCTAATCATATTGAACACATTCAACAAATTTTTGATATCTGCAGACAGGAAAACTTAAAACTAAAATTTTCTAAATGTTCCTTTTTACAAAAACAAATTCAATTTTTAGGATATGATATACCAATGGGATTGTCACTCCGGATAACACCAACATTGAGGTTATTAAAAAGCTAAAACCACCCAATAATGTAAAATCTTTACAAAGATTTCTCGGTTCAATTAATGTGTATCATAAATTTATTGACAAATATGCCACTATTAGACAGCCACTAAATAACTTGTTAAAAAAAAATACACCTTGGCAATGGACTGAGAAATGCCAAGAAGCGTTTGAAATGTTAAAAAGAACTTTAATTTGTAAACCTGTGTTGAAAATTTTTAATCCAAAAGATGAATGTCATATTTATGTTGATGCCAGTCACACTGGTGTAGGAGCGGTTTTAAAGCAAACAGATGCTTCTGGTGTCCTATACCCTGTCGCGTTTCACTCCCGCTCATTAAAAGATTATGAAAAAAATTATTGTATTACTGAGCTGGAATGTCTCGCTATAGTGGATTCTTTAAATAAGTTTCATCATTATATTTTCGGAAACAAATTTACCATACATACGGACCATGCGGCTTTAGTTTGGCTCAAAAATGTTAAAAACTTAAAAGGAAGATTGTTCCGCTGGTCTTTGCAGTTACGTATGTATGAGTATGATATTAAATATACAAAGGGCACCACAAACATCGAAGCAGATATGCTCTCTCGTGATGTACCAGATAACAATGTACACAATGATGTTATTGTAAGCAATGTTGAAACTCAGGTATCACATCTCTTGCAGTTGAGTGAAATTACCGAGGCTCAAAAAAATGACAATTTAACTGGAAAGTTTGTCGAAATTAACAATGTTTTATGCCTTCGTAAAAAAGGGTTTACAAAGATTGTAGTACCTTTTTCTTTAAGACTGAAATTACTCAAAATTACTCATGAAAAATTTGGCCATCCTGGTATTCAAAAAACAATTAATTTGCTCACCCCTGTTTATTATTGGCAAAATATAACTTCTGATATTAGTAATTTTATTAAACACTGTCATACATGTCAAGTAAATAAAAAACCTCGACAAAAAAGATTTGGACTTTTGCAATCAATGCCTCCGGTTGACAAGTCATTTGACTTGATTGCAATTGATAGTGTGGGTGGCCTTAACCATTACAATTCAACTAAAAAATACCTGACGTTAATTATTGACCATCACACTCGATTTATATGGGCTTTTGCTTCAAAATCAATTACAACAGAAACTTACACTAACTTCCTAAACCAAATTTTTCAAATTCAAGTGCCAAAGAGTATCTTAAGTGATAGAAATCCAGCTTTCACATCTTCTCATTTTAAAAAATTTCTTAAGCATTATAACGTTAAACAACTATTGACTACAGCACACAGACCAGAAACGAATGACAAAGTGGAGAGATTAGGCCAAACAATAATCACACGTTTAAAATGTAAAATTAATGAATCATCTACAAAAGTTCCATGGCCTAATTTACTAAAGGAAGTAACTCACGAATACAACTTGACCCCCCATTCCGTTACTAAATTTCCACCAGCCTATTTAATGTATGGCACAATTCCATATACAAATCCGTTAAAGGAAAGTATTTATCCTCCTGTTGAAGAGGCGAGAAAAATAGCAGTTCAGAGAACAAAACATTACCATGAAAGGAATAAAATACATTACGATGCTAGATTTGTGGATATACAATTTACACCTAATGAGTCAGTCATTTATGGAGAATTTAAATACCCTAATACTAGGAAACTGTCTCCAGTTTTCAGCGGTCCTTATAAAATACTTAGCAAAATTTCTGACGTTAATTATGAAATTAATAAGAAAAATACCCACTCTCAAGAATCTTCAGAAGTTGTGCATGTTTCGAAGTTACGAAAATACCATGCACCAGAAAAATTAAAACTGAGTCATGAATAATGTAAATAAAGTATGTATGTTTGTATATTATTATAGGGTTGTATTTTTTTTACGTATTGTTGTATTGCAATTTTTTTCAGTATTATGATAGTGCATTTGTATTCAGTTTTATTTGGCTCAGCAGTGAAAGGACAATAATTTCTCTGCAAAAGACTGTATAAGCCAAAAAACAAAACAACCATGGTTGTCACCACTTGTTACCACATGTTTTTTCTTCAAGACGTCTTATATTTTTATATTGTATTGTGCTTTTTGTAGTATACGTTGCGATTTTTATGTTGAACTTGCAAAGAATATTGAAATTGGAGAGAATATTATGCAAAGATTGTTGTTAAAAATTTTATAAGTGAGCATTCAGAGATTTGAATGTTAGTTTTGTACACAGAAGAGTTGGTGGATAGGTTCAGTTTTAAATTGTCAGAATAGGTAAATTAATTTTTCTTTTTGTTTGGCATGGGGAATTTATTTTTCTTTGAGGGGGGGATGTAATATAAAAATAATTTTTATATTAATTATCTGACTTTTCTATATTCCTATAAAACATAATTTATTCCATTTCTAATGATGATATAATAGCTCTTAAAGTTTGCAGTAGTTAATCCCTTCGTTCCCATATAGACAGAGAAATATCCTGATAGACTTAGAACAGCCTCTGTCTAGGGAGACTGAACCGATAAGAATCATCGGACACGCCCTAGTCCATGACGTAGCATAGCGTCATAGGGATTATTGCTTACACCAAGTCTTCTGTATGTTCCCGATATAAAATGTGAACACGGCATGAAGCCGGGCTCTTCTTGATAATGATTGTACATAGAATATGTCACACGGTCTAGCTCCCTCCCTATGGGGAACTCCATATGAACAACAATAAAACTATTTTAAATCATTCGACTGTTTACTGCGTCCCAAGAATTCTTTTATAGCTGTTCCAACGATGCCTATTGCTATGATATTACACACACACACACATATATATATATATATATATATATATATATATATATATATATATATATATATATATATTTATATATATATATACAGGTGGTTATCAAAATGGAGACACATATCAATATTAGTGGTGTTTATGAACGTGCTTCGTATTCCTTAAAAAGCAGGTCTTTCCACCGGTATTTTTTATATAATATATTGTATGTACACTGCTGGCCACCCAAATTGCAACACCAAGAAAGACAAGAGATATCACAACAAAATTTATTTTGTAGATAACATGTTGACCAAGTATCAAATGATTAAATTTATAGACTTCTGTGAAGTGTGGTTCCTGCCAAAATCAGTAGCCAGAGTAGCCGCCATTGTTGGAGATCACCGCTGCCACACGCCTCGGCATTGATTCAAAGAGACTTTGGATGAGTTCTTGGGGTACAGCAGACCAGGCAGCTTCCACACGTTGCCAAAGTTCATCTGCTGTGGCAGCTGGGGATGGAATCTGGGTCAATCGTAGAGCAACCATGGACCACATGTTTTCTATCGGCGAAAGATCCGGAGAGCGAGGCGGTCAGGGAAGCAATTCAATCTGGCGATTGACGAAGAACCGTTGGACAATGCGTGCCACGTGTAGTAGCGCATTATCCTGTTGAATTATGGCTGTGGGCAAGCCCTGAAGGTAAGGAAGGACAACTGGCTCCAACACCTCGGAGATGTAGTGCTGGCTGTTTAAAGTACCGGCAATGCGTACTAGAGGTGTGCGAGAGTGATATCCAATACCGCCCCATACCATAATACCCGGTGCAGGACCAGTGTGGCGGTGCATAACGCAGCTGTTCAGCATCCTCTCTTCACGGTGTCTGCAGACTCGAATGCGACCATCATGGTGTTGCATACAGAAGCGTGACTCGTCAGTAAAGACAATTTCATTCCATTCTGCCGTCCACATCCTTCTGTCATCGCACCATTGGCGGCGGAGACGTCTGTGGTTCTGCGTCAAGGGTAGACAAAGCAATGGACGTCTTGCGGACAGACCACTCTGCTGTAAACGGCGTCGAATTGTACGCGCAGACACTGGATGATGCGTTACAGACTGCATGTGCTGTGCTATGGTTCGTGATGTGACTGAGCGATCCGTCACTGCCATGCTCACAATTTGCCTGTCATCACGTGAAGTGGTGCGCTGAGGTGGATGCGATCGAACACGCCGGTCCGTCGTACCCTCCTGCATCCAACGATCACATATCCGCAATACAGTTGTTTTGTTTCGTTCAACACGACTACCGATTTCCCTGAAAGATAATCCACAATCTCGGTAGGCCACTATCCTTCCTCTGTCGAACTCGGATACTTGATAAAAGATGATCGCTGTTTTCGACGAGGCATGATTGATCGTTTTTTTTTGAAAAAACCACAAGAAAAACACAATTGCCAAACTTGAAATCGTCGAAATCTCCAAGCCTTAAATAGCGCTTTGAAGTGGCGCCACAGGCGCGCGTGATGTGCGTCTGCGCTGAAATTCTAATCATTTGCATATCTCACCTCCGCTAATGCATGTTGTAAATTTCATGTTATTTGCATGTTTCCTTCAGGGTGTTGCATTTACAGTGACCAGCAGTGTATTATTCTAATGTCAGATAGCAGTAATGAAGCTGAGTGTATCGTGTTTTTGGGGGGGAACAGCGTAAAATATCAAATCTTGCAGACCTTGTGAAAAGGGCAAATTTTTGGAGCGCGTTTAAATTGGAGTATCTGTTACTGCAACCCCCAGGTGAATGGGTGTCTTTCGAGCTATGGTATCGAAAGTCATGATAGCATACAGAGTGCACGGAAAAACATTCTTTTCCAAACACAATAGTGGACGAAAGGGAGAGCTGAGTGAAAGAGAAGGACCAGGTATTGAAGTGGATTGCGACATAAAGAAAGAAAACAACTGCAGCCAAAATGACTGAAGAGCTCAATCTAAATCTGCATGTTCCGGTATCAACCATTAGATGTAGAAGGGAACTTCACAAACAAAACATTTACGGAAGAGTAGCTATTCCAAAGCCACTTGTAATGGAAGGCAATACAAAATATCGCTCACACTGGTCCCACGAGCGCAAATCCTGGTCGAGTAATATGTCGAAAACCTGCATTTGGTCCGATGAATCATTGCTCACATTGTTCCTTGCAACAGGACGTGCGTATGTCTGGAGACACCTACACAAGAGTAAGATTCTGGTTGTCGCCTCTCAACTGTCAATCATAGAGGTAGATCTATCAGGGTTTGAGATGGCATATCATGGTTTTTTTCAGGCCCTATTGTAATCCTAAAAGGGAGATAGTATGGGAAGGACTATGTCGAAATTTTAGCTCACTTGTCCATCCTATGGGGCAAACACTGTTTCTGGCAGGAAAAGACTTTCTCCAGGATGATAATCCCCCTATACATACAGCTAAATCTATCAAGTATCGGTTTGAAGAGCATGAAAAAGAAGTCAAATATCTTATCTTGCCCTGTACAGTGTACAATCACCCCGACTATTTGTCATCCAACCACTGTGATCTGTATAAGCGGATAGACCCAGGTATCAATATCCACCACAGATTCTCTACAGGAACTTTCATGATTTTTCCCTGAAAAATGGTATAATATATTCTTAACTACTATTCATGACCTGTATAATCCAATTCCAAGGTGAATCAGGTGGTATTACATGACAAAGGTAATTCTGCGCAGTATTAATAAAGTTTTTCGTGTTGTTTCTTAGTGTTTCAATTATTTTGATAACCACCTGTATATATAAACAAGAATAAACAAACAAAAGCGAACTAGAACGTCCGTGAACTCAAAAGTGTCCTAGCTATCCATTAGCGCCCTTTACACGTACTCTCTTTCGCGAGTGCTTGGAGCTTACGGGATTGCGTGCGGAAAACTTGCAGTACGTTCCAAAGCTACTTCCCCTTCCTCTCCGACACCTTCACATGTGCACTCAATCACGCGGGATTGTGATTTCTTGTGGGAAAGAGCGTACGTGTAAAGGGTGCTAATATCTCTCCCACACTGGAGCTGTGGGTAAAGCGGAGAAAGACAGTATATGAGTAAATTCCATGTCCTCTCATCGATTACAGAGCTTGCAAAAGGGTTCTGAAACGATAGTTATATGACAGAGATGTTTCAATAGGCAATCAGGGCCTGTCACTAATCGAAACAAAGTGACTGCTATCTGCCTTGGGCAGTAAAATATTACCGTCCTCTTTGGCAGACCGGTCCCGATTTAGAATCACAGCCGATTTGTTTTTCTTAAATGTTCTGTTATTATCAAATACGTATCAATGGCGACATT
Organism: Dolomedes plantarius; assembly: GCA_907164885.2. Classification (NCBI taxonomy): domain Eukaryota; kingdom Metazoa; phylum Arthropoda; class Arachnida; order Araneae; family Dolomedidae; genus Dolomedes; species Dolomedes plantarius. The sequence goes on along the minus strand of OU015498.1, from coordinate 144,142,700 downwards.
AAGTTTATCATCTGAATTGCAATGCAATTTTCCTTTGTTTATTTTAGCTAGTTCTAAAAGCTTTACGACAACATGTGTTATTTCAAAACATGATTTTTAATAATTGTCCTAAACAATCATAAATTTTTCTCTATTTCAATGTCGCTGATATTTTTAATGTTATTTTTAACTACATTGATTTTATATCTTCTCTGTGGTTCAATCATTGCAAATACACCTGTATTTCAAACTTAATTTCTCTAAGAATTCTGCGACTTAACTGAGTGTCATTTAAAAGAAATATATTGATGGCTTTCTGTGTTCCAAATCATTGATTTAATGCAATTCTTAGAAAAATACGAATATATAAAATCAAGAACACTGAAATTCCGTTATTCACAGTGGGAAGATGAAAAATTTACTGAACAAAAAATCAATGCATATTATTAGGAACAAATTTTGTAAATGTACATAATAACATGCAAAATTGGCAATGGAATTTAAAGCTGCTAAACATACTTAAAAGAAGTCAGATTATAAATATAACATACCATATTTTTTTCCAGTAAAGCAAGATGGAAGACTAATTCAGACAATAGCGCCCTTTACACGTACGTTCTTTCCCGTGTGAAGCCACGACCCCGCGCGATTTAGTGCACGTGGGAAGGTGTCTTAGAGGAAGGGAAAGCTGCTTTGGAGCGTACTGCAAGTTTTCTCGCTCGCAATACCGTACGCTCCAAGCACTCCAAGAGCGTAAGTGTTACATGTGCGCTCTTTTGCGAGTGCTTGGAGCGTGCGCGCAATCTCGTACGCTCCAAGCACTCGTGAAAGAACGTACGTGTAAAGGGCGCTAATGTGTCTACAAGAATTATAATCATAGTATACTAACATTAGTTTTGTGTTATCTTTGTATAATTATGCATCTCTTGCTTTAGAAAAAATATTTTGTTTATGGAAATTACCTCGTGGATTTTTCCAATCCATAATTGGGCTATGTTCTTTAATTGTATACCAAGGAATTAGTTAGGCATCATTCTGAATATACATAAATTTACATTTTTAAGTATATTCAGGTACTTGAACATTAGTTTGCGATACCAGTTCGTATGACATTTTGCTACAAGAATTTTAATTATGGTGACAGGAAATATTATTATACATAAATGTAACTTTTGTACTAACCAGCAAAAAGGAAACGTATGTCGTAATATCCATGAAACTGAACATCTCACCAACATGATGCCTATTTAGTCCTTTCATGTCGCAGATAAAGATGACGCCGTTGACTTGACATTTAGGGTTCATAGATATTATGTCGGATATAGCAATCACTGTTTGCAGGATTTCCACGAAAGATGTTTCTTGATGGTTCCACTTTTCTGTAAAATAAATTATGAATCATTATTTTGCAACTATGAATAATTTATTTAAATGACATTGATTATAATTTTATAGCAAATGTATCAAAGCCTAATTGTAAAATATGACATGGTTTGTAAATATTTGATTATCATAAATGAATCTACAAGGTCTGTCCCAAAAGTAATGAGAAAATATTTCATAACTTAAATAATTGTTCTTACAAAAAAAAAACAGTTAATAATCTTCGAAATATGCGCCTTCGGTAGCAATACAGTTGATTACAAGTTGTTACATTTGTCCAGTGTTGCTGCCAGTGGAAGCATTTTGTGAACTCATTTTGTGAGATGCCGTGAAGCCATTTTCACACACTCCAAGATGTCCAAAGAGCCGAGTGGTTTCGGCTCTTTGGACATCTTGGAGTGTGTCAAAATTGCGTCCAAATGTCTTCAACGTACTGTCGGCTGTTCCTAAACGCAGTGTGTCACTTGTAGACTCGTGATTGTGACAAAACTTCTTTGTAAACCTCCTTTAACATTTGCAAGGTTTCATTACCACTTTTACCGAGTTTAATCGCCTCATCTTAAGCGTAACGAGCCACGTTCACTACGACTTACTGTTAGGCTATTGGGACAACACTAAGTCGTTGCAACGTCGTCGGGACTTACTGTCGCAACTTACTGTCGTCGGGACAACAGTAAGTTGCGCATTGGGAATGCGCTGTTAATTAGGAGCAGTTGCGCGACCGTTGGAATACGTCACTGACATTCAAATCCACATTTCTGAGCCACCTGTTTTCCTTGGCGATTTGCCAGAAATGCACAGAAATTTTTTTCTCATTACTTCTGGGACAGACCTTGTATATATCTGTGATATGCATATCTAGGATAAGGTGTAGCCGTTGGAAATCCACTTCAAATTGTACAATTTGTCAACTGCACATAGTAAAACTGTACAACTGTACAATGTAAGACGGTCAGTTTAGGATTCATGTCTCAAGAGATGGTTTTAACTATCCCAAACAACCTCGTATATACAATATTATAAACACGGAAAAATTAGTTTCTATAGTAAATGAAAGTTAGATTTATTCCTATTTCGTTGTTGCTTTGCGATTTCGAGAAAAATAATCGAGTAAGTTTCAGAATCTACTGATATCTGTATTTGTAAAAAAACTTTAACTTTGCACCTTCCACTTGCTATTTATCATGATATAAAGAATTTTTAAAGAATACATGGAGATGGGCCATATGTTAGAGATAATTGAGGAAAAGGAACCTTATATTACATATTACATGCCACATCATGGATTAAATCATCCTGACAAACAAACAATAAAATTGCGTATTCATTTTAACTCATCTGCTTTAACAAGTGCTAAGAATTTTTTAAATTCAATTCAACTCAATGGAGAAGTTATCCAAGATGATTTGTTTGCTATCATTACTCGATTTCGAAAGCACGAATATGCTTTCACCACTGCTATACAGAAAATGTTTAAAATGATTAGAATTCATCCAGATCAAAGAAATCTGCAAATAATTGTATGGAAGGACATCACTGATACACCTGTTAAAATCTATGAGCTGAACATGATTACGTATGTACCGTAAGCGCACCTTATCTCGCGACTTGAGTCTTGCAATACCTTGCGCAAGACGAAGGAGACGAATTTCCCCTTGCAACCCCTATAATTTCTAATGATATGTACATGGATGATGTATTTAGTGGCGCTAATGACTTAACTACCACCAAGAATCTTCAGTTGGAAGTAATACGAATTTTAGAATGAGGAAGAATGATATTGCGCAAATGATATGCCAGTGATCCTGATCTACTGTCTTGTGCAGATGAGGACTTTTCATTTCATGAGGACTTCTCAATCATAAGCTGGTAAGTCTAGTGAAGCTTTCTTAAACTCAACAAAAAGCATTTTATTACTATAATTTATTGTAAAATCTATGTAGGAACTGTACGTTGAATCAAACTAAAAAGCGAATATTTGGCGTACTTGTAGTTACGTTCTTGCTATCATAGTTAAAAATTATTATCTAATGGGAGCATTAAATAAAAATAATGTCTACAAATCTGATCTGGATTATTCGGAGATCCGGATCAACGAGAGCCAGATAAACAAGGTTTTACTGTACATCCACTTATTTATCAATGTTTTTTTCTATTCAATACATTCAAGTATGGGTGATTTGTCCTCCTGGAAAAAATAGGTCTTCCTGAATATTTTCCAGATAATTGGCGCCTATTTATTGACAGCTCAAAGCGAAGTTTGAAATGTGGCCTTCTACACAATTGTAACAAATATGGTTCAATACCATTTGGACACTCAACGAAAATGAAAGAAGAATATGACACCATAGCTTTGGTCTTCAAGAAGATAAAGTATCATGAACATCAATAAGTAATTTGTGTGGACTTAAAAATGGTAAACTTTCTCCTTGGACCGCAAAGTGGATACACCAGATATCCTTGCATCGTGTTCCTCTGGGATAGCAGAGACAAAACACACCACTGGGTTAGAAAAGAGTGGCCTAAGAGAGAAAACATGGACGTTGGGGAAAAGAATGTCATTAACAACTCCTTAGTTGGACGAGAGAAAATCATCTTTCCTCCACTGCATATCAAGCTGGGCCTAATGAAGCAGTTTGTAAAGGCTCTTGATAAGAACAGATCATGCTTTGCAGACATAGGGGAAAATGCCTAAGTTGAGTACGGAAAAAAAATTGAAGCAGGAATATTTGATGGCCCACAAATAAGACAACTCATTAAGGATCCTGCCTTCGTAAATTCCATGAATGAGGCTGAGCAAAAAGCCTGGACTGCATTTGTTCCAGTTGTCAGAAATTTTCTGGGCAAATGCAAAGCTGAAAATTATGTTGAATTGGTAAATGAGATGCTAAACATGTCCAGATCCCTTGGGTGTAACATGAGCATTAAGGTGCACTATTTGCACAGCCACCTTAGACCATTTTCCTGAAAATTTAGGTAGACACCAGTGAGGAACGGTGAAAGGGATTTTCACCAGGATATTAAAATTTTGGAAGACCGCTACGAAGGAAGATGGGATACGCACATGATGGCAGATTCCTGCTTCAGTTTAAAAAGGGACTGTTCCAAAATACATTTTAGAATGTCATGGAAATGAAGTTCCGGAGTGTTCAGTAACTAGTTGTTTTCATCGATGACTTTTTCCTCTTTCTTGATATTTGTAATTAGATAAGTACTATTGCAATATTCTCTATGATTTTTATGATCTTTTAACATTAAAATTAAAATAGTAATAAAAAATTTCATGTTTAGTTTTTTAATTTGATCCGCGGATTTAACTTAAAATAGTGTAATGTATATTTCACTAAAATGTTATATCTTAGAAATTTTTGCTCCTAGCCAAAAATTAATGCCATATTTAAATTCATGGCATCAAATCCATATGAAATCAGCTCCAAATACCCCGGCACCAAAACCACTGTTGACCTGTGTAATGATCAAAGGAGATTTGGAAAGGGTAACTTTGAGAATCGTAACAATAAAATATTTCTAAAGTGTTTTTATCGATTGATAATTCAAAATGTGTTATGTGCCACAATAACCACCCGATATTTAGGTGTCAAGATTTCCAAAAAAAGTCTGTCAATTATAGATTAGGCTTTGTGAAAGCGCAAAACTTATGTTTTAAACGCCTTTCACTAACTTGTAATGTAAAGAAGTTTTCTGCATGAAAGTGCTTTTGTAAAAGACCTTATAATAAATTATTTCACTTTCCCAGAGAATATGATTAATCTACATAGTAAGAATATTAAAATCGAAAGTAGTGCAATAACAAGTTTGGGAGAATGTCCAAAATCTATTCTAAACGAGGAAAGTTGTGATTTTTTACCCAAATTCTAGTGTAACCTATGAAAATGTGCAATCATCATTTTCAGCTACTAGTACAACTGAAAACAAACGAAGGAGAACTGTAATGTTGAGTACTGTTATATTTTACATCCCAGACAAATATGGGAATTTGCAGTCTGTTAGAGGGCTACTTGATGTAGGTAGCCAGTCAGATATTATGACTAAAGAGTGTACAAATAGATTAGGGCTAAAACAAGAAAGAATTAATGTGATAATATCCTGTTTAAATAATTCGTCAATGACTGTTGCTAAATTTGCTAAAGCTGAAATTTCAAACGTGATAAGAGTTTTAACTAAGAATTTGAGTTTCTTGTTGTAGACAAAATTACTGATTTAACGCCAGGAAAATATTTAAGTGCTGAAGAAGAGATTCTTTTAATTTAAATTTGACCGATAATTTTCTGGTTCCCCAAAAGGTTGATTGTTTTCTGGGTTCTAAATGGTTTTATCATTTGTTAAGGCCAGAAAAAAATTTATTCACCACATGCAGAGTTGTTTTTTCAAAATAGTGTTTTTGGATTTTTAGCTAGTGACAGTGTTAAGGAATCAGATAACAAAAATATTCATTGGAGTTAATAATTGATGACGATTTAAACATCACCCTGGGGAAATTTTGGGAATTAGAAAGCGTTGAGTTAGACATCCCTAAATCCGACGAGACCCTCCGAAGATTGCTGAGGAGCATTTTGTTCAAACTCATTTCAGATAGCCCAGTGGAAAATATGTAGTGTCATTCCAATTTAAAGAGCTGTTTAGGCGAGTCTAAAAGTATACAGCTAAAAAAGATTAAATTCACTTTGGATTAAGCTATCTCGTGATCAAAATTATTTAAACTTATATAAATACATTATTAATGAATATAAGAGATTTGGACACATGAGCGACCTGACGCACGAGGCAGAACCAGAGTTATCCTACTACATGCCCCACCATGGTGTCTACAGACCCGAGAAGATGTCTACAAAGCTACGTGTTGTTTTCAACGCGTCGAGTGAAACAATGGATGGAACTTCTTTCCATAATTTGCAACTTAACGGAGGAGTGTCCCAAGAAGACTTAATCTTCTTGGCACAGCTCAATCATGATGCTGTTCCGCAAACATCCATTCGCCTTTACTGCCGATATAGAAAAAAAATATATCGTTTGATTGACATACATCCTGGTCAGTGAAATTTATAACCTACAGTTTGGAAGGACAGTGAATTAAGTCCAGTGAAAACCTTCGAACTGTTAAACATTACATATGGCACTGTGAGAGCACCATTTTTAGCGACTCGAACACTAATTCAGATTGAAAAGGATGAGGGACAAAATTTCCCTCCCGCAGCTTCCATTGTCTTGAATGACTTCTCTGTTGACGACGTGCTGACTGGAGCAAAAACTTTACCTGAATGCATAGAGATGCAATAACAGCTCACTTCAATGTTAATTCGAGCTGGAATGATGTTGCATAAATGGTGTGGCAATAATCCTCAATTGTCCGCCACTTTTGTAAGCAGCTACGAGTTTTAAAATTTAGAAACATAGACTTTAGGTGACACTTGGGACTCTACTGATGATTGATTCTGTTTTAAAGTGTCAATATCATCATCAGATATTCATACTAAAACAAGTTTTGTCTGCAATTGCAAAGCTTTTTGGCCCTCTGGGCCTTCTTGGGCCTGTGATAACTTTGGCCAAAATATTTCTACAAAAATTATGGCTTTTGAATCTTCATTGAGATGACCAGCTCCCCCTGAAGTTCATGGAGAATGGGATAACTTTTCTAAAGCATTACAGTCCAATAGCAACATAAATGTGAACCCATGTATTTTGCCCCTTTCTAATGTTAAAGTTACCGAGCTCCATGGATTCAGGGACGCTTCAGAGGCTGCCTTTTGAGCAGTTGTTTACTGCAAATCCCAAACACCAGCTGGAGAAGTTGCCATCAAGCTAGTAGCCAGTAAGTCCAGAGTGGCTCCACTGAAGACGATTACAGTGCCTAGATTGGAGCTTTGTGCGGTTGTGCTGCTAGTCAAGATGATGCGATGAATTAAGTCAGCTCTTTGATTTGAAGTGTGTAAAATCTATTTCTGGAGCGATCGTATAATTGTTCTGCCATGGATCACAAAACAGCAGTCTGTGTTGTAAACCTTCGTGGCGAATAGTGTGGCCACAATTCAAGATCTTTCCTGTCATGAACAGTGGAGGCATGTTCCATCTGTGGACAATCCGGCTGATGTTATCAGTCGAGGTGTGAACCCATCAAACATGCTCGAGATCCATTTGTGGTGTGAAAGCCCATCCTTTCTGACTAATAGTAAGTATCCTCAGAGAGAAATTTCTGATAATGTGATAAAGGATGATGTATAGAGTGAACTCAAGAAACTGCAATCTGAGCAGAGTTCTTCAATTGCTATATGTAACAATTCATTTTTTACTGATATCCTCAATTGTAGTAATAAGTATTTTAAAATATTGCATGTTTTGAGTTTTATTCTTAGATTTTTGCATACTTGTAAATCTGGTATTGAGAAGCATTCTGGCCACCTCACTAGAGAAGAGATTGGAGAAGCTTAACTTATTTTAATAAGATGGGTGCAAGAGTCTGAGTTTTCAAGAGTGTTGAGTGCTCTTAAGATCAAAGGTGAAGTAAATCCTTACAGTCAGATAAACAATTTATGTCCTTTCATTGATTCTGCTGGTATTATTAGAGTTGGGGGCAGATTAAGATATAGTAATTTGACATTTGAGAAAAAAATTCCAATACTACTTCCCAAGGCTCATAAATTGTCTAATTTAATAGTAAATTGTTTTCATATAAAATTTTTACACTCTGGCCCTCAGCAATTGTTGTATCAAGATGCCAGAAATTTTGGGTTGTTCAAGGTAGGACACTGCATTGAAAAATCATAAATGCGTGTGTCATTAGCTTCAAAGCAAAACCGATATCTCTTGATTAAATAATGGGAAATCTTCCCGTAGATAGGGTGAGCAAAAATTATCAATTTAATGTAAGTGGGGTCGATTTTTACCGCCCATTTTATATAAGGTGTAAATATCAGCGTAAGCATACTTTAAACAAAATTTACATATGCATTTTCGTTTGTTTTGTAACGAAAGCAATACACCTTGAAATTGTGAGTGATCTAATTTAATTGTGAGTGATGTAATTTATTGTTTTGATGAAGAGATTTTTTGCCAGAAGAGGTGAAGCTGCCAGAATTTACTCGGATAACGGGAAAACCTTTGTTGGAGCTAATGAAGAGTTAAAAAGGTTTTTTAAGATTGTTAAGGAAAAATATGAGCAATTTTCAAATTTTCTAGTTAATGAAGGAGTGAGTTGGCACTTCATTCCTCCCTGTGCGCCACATTTCGGTAGGCTTTGGGAGGCTGGAGTCAAATCTTTTAAATTTTACTTAAAAAGAGTTGTAGTAAACTCAAGGTTAACATATGAGGAGTTCCTAACAGTACCATTCAGATTGAGGGAATGCTCAATTCGAGACCACTCGTATCTTTGTCGGAAGACACGGATGAAGTGGAAGTCTTCCCTCCCGCTCATTTCCTTATTGGAAGGTAGCTTACCTCAGTCATTGAGCCCGATTATACAAATTCAAAACAAGTGGAAATCCAAAAAGAAGGAGGTGAAAAAAGGGGATATAGTTGTTCTTAAGGAAGAAAATTTGCTTCCCTTTAAATGGGCACTAGGAAAAATAACCGAAATCATACAAGGAAAGGATGATAGGGTGAGAGTGGTCGTTGTTAAGACTTCATCTGGCGTATTTAAACTCCCAATCACAAAAATATGTTTATTACCTTGTAACGAGTAGTGTGAATTTATTAATTTATGTTTGTTTTAATTAGTGTTTTTCCCTCTATGTTAAAATAATTTTTTAAAACATTCAGTTTAAAATGTCAATTTGAATTGGGAAATTTAATTTTTTTTAGTGTTTATTGTGTTCACAATAATTTGTCAAGGCGGGCGGTATGTTCATACCTATCACGCCCTTTAGCGCAAGAGTGAGAAAAAGGTCAGAAGCTATGTGTAAGCGCAGCGAGAGGCCGCAATTGATGAGCGGCATGTAACCTTTAACTAAATAAAATTACGAAGTGAAACAATTCCCTGAAGTCATTATTGTGGAATGAGTGAACTGTGCAGAGATCAATGATCTTTGATCAAGAGGTCCTTCATTCTTAAATAAGGACTTTTTTCCTCCCTTTGAGATACTTTTAGCTGTTTTCAAAGTCAAGCACAACTCTGAAATTAATAAAACATCATGAACCCCTTAGTGAAAATGCTTAACTTCAAAAGATAACCTAATTATTTTGAGCCCAATAGTCGACCACCTTCTTAATGATTCTAATAATTATATTAATGTGCTTCGTATATTAAGTTTTCTTTTAAGATTTATACACAATTGCAGAAACCCAGAAAAGAAACACGTCAATCCTCTACTTATGGAAGAGTGGAAGAAGACGGAACAATTTGTAGTTATGGAGTGCCAAAGGAAGGTATTTCAGCAAGAAATAAAAGGCATTAATGTAAAAGGTGAAGTGTCTAAAACGAGTAAAACCAACCAGTTGCACCCGTTTTTAGATAATTGCGGAGAATTGCGTGAAGGGGAGAGACAGCCAGTAGGGTGGGTTGAAAATAATAATTTTTTTTTTTCGGAATGCTTTAGTGCGGAAAAGTTGCCTATTGTAATAATAAGAAAAACGGCATAAAAAATTTAAATAGGTTAATATCTTCCGTTCGCGCATCGTAATTAAATTTTATGAAACATTGCAAAAATCACGATATTTTTGCAATTTCTTCTGTTAGTTAAAACTTTTAAAGTAAACATGTTTTATTTTTTATGCTTGATGACTGGTTTATATAACCTAAATAAATTAAATTCTGATCAATAATCTAATTCTTTCCGTTCGCGAAACGTCTTAGAAAAAACAGAAATTTATCAATATTTCGCAATTTTCACTGTGCTACTCTTCGTTCATTTTGCTAGAACAAAACGAACTAGAACTCACTTGAAATAGGTTGAACTGGTTTGAACTAGATTGAACCGTGGTGTGGTCCCTCCCTACTCTGCCTACCTGAAAATGAACTCGCGATCGTCAGCGAGCACTGAGTGGCAAAGAAGTTCCTAAAATAGGAGAGTACTGTAGCAGTGAAAGTTGTTAAATTAATTCATTAAATTAATGATTGGGGTGGTTATTAGATATTAAATTATATTTATTATTATTTTGATTTAGTAATTCATTGATTAAAGATTGTGGCTAGTACATTGATTGATTGTGCTTCCCAAATAATGGAAATAACTCTGGTTTATATTGACAAATCAATTTATTGATTATTAACACATAAATAATACGCTACAATACTACTAATATTTCATCCTTCATCTACACATACTATATGTATACACTCATAATCAAAATAATCATCACACTTTAAATAGATTTTGCGCATTCAATTAATTACTACTTATTCTTCTAATACATATACTTTACACCCTTAATTAATAATTGTCATCACTCTACTACTTGGCGCTCACTATCGTCCTACATATACTTGATCAATATTTAGCGTTACTGCAACATCTATCAATATCCGCATTATCATTAATTACTTAGGACAAGGTAGAATGGCTTACGACAAATTGGGAAATAACTGACAATACCTCCGTTTGATGATACGTCGGGCACTGTTGACATCATACCGCTGGCAGTAGCATCTTAGACATCTCAAGAGTGGGATCGCAGGGCTTGGTTGATCACTGAGGTCTCGTCTCCGGTTGACGCTCATTCATCTGTCGGTAGTATCGTGTTCTTTAACATCTCATAGGTGGTACCGCAGGGCTTAACTTGATTTCTGGTGCCTCGTCTAGAATTGAAGCTCATTCATCTGGCAGAAGTATCGTGTTCAATATTTTTCTATATGGGCTACTTCGTTTCCATCTCTATCAACTCTATCTCTGTCTTCTCAATCCATCTCTATCAACCGTCAAATAATTTCAGTCTATCTCTATCAACTGTCAAGTCTCAGTCTATCCGTCGTGCAGCCTCTTTTTTTTCTTTTACTCAAAATGTCTTCCATTACTTAATTCTTCGTCCCGCCGACTCTGAAATTTCATTGGTGTCTCCAGTCCCTTTTCACAACATCCACACACCATCATTCGCTTGGGTTTTTAATTATTACTTCTTTGGTGACCATTCCTAGTTAAGGGGCGTATCTCTCTTCCTGACCCCTATTTCGTTGTTCGGATGGGTATCCTCTTCTTGTGAGGTCCACTTTTATGACCCTCAATAAATTCTGCCTCCCTGACTTGCAAGACTTTTATATATCTCCTTTTATTTTCTTCCCTCTTTTGCGTTCTAAGCCCTCTTTTAGCGATTCGTTTATGGCCTAAAATAGCTCTTCACTATAATTTACCATCATATCTTCCAATTAACTTGCCTTCTATACCTATTTCTTTGTGCGCTTTCACGATGTCGCGAAACTCTGCGACAAGTACTCGGAAATTGATGAACACAAACACAGTTCTATTGAAAACTCGGAGTATGAGGAAGATGAATACAAACCAAGTACATCGACTGAAAATCCCCAATGGCAGATGAGAATATCAACTTAGCGCAACAGCGCTAAACAGTGATCGGTTCGGAGTTTCTGATCGGGCAATAGCTCTCATAGCGTAAAGTGTTGTTCTATCTGCCAATATGATGCGATCGCAACAATCTTTTTCAAATAATCCAACTTCGGTTGTCCTTTTGATTTTTGATTTTCACAACATGGACATCACAACATACATTACTTTTAAAAACATATAATTCAGTGTTGGTAATATATGATTCAACATAGTCTTTCAGGCTGGATCGTTATCTATAATGAACAAAGTTGGCTTACATTCGCCATCGGAGAAAGCTTATAACACTTTGAATCAAAAGTATTTTTCCCATCGGCGCGGAAGGAATAAAATTTAAATCCATCTTGGTAGGGAAAACGTAAGTGCATTTTAAGTTGGAAAAAGTGTTCTGCGAGACGTTGAGATGATAACTGACTCATTCTTCCTATGTGGTTGATAAGTGTAAAATAAGAAAAGACAAGAGTCGTGTTAGGACGGATTTGAAAAGTCAATTCACACCTCCTGATGAAAGTTGGGGTCTTTTGTTCGATGGGCGAAAAGATGATACTTTGTTCGTCGAAAAATGGAATGCCAAGCAATTTCGCAGGAATGTGAAAGAAGAATACTATTATCTTATCCAGGAACCTGGATCAACTTATATTGGACATATATCTCCTTCCTCGAGTTCATCAAAAGATATAACTCAAAGTATTATTTCTCGTTTGTCTGAAGTATTACTATCACTAGAAAAACTAGAAGTTGTAGGGTGCGATGGCACTGTAACCAACACTGGATGGAAGAATGGTGTCATTCACCGACTAGAAAATCATATAGGGCGCCCGCTACAGTAGAGGATATGCCTCCTGCATTTTAATGAGCTTCCTTTTCGCCACAATTGCTAACATATTGACGGTCAAACTGCAGGACCTAATTCTTTTAGTCGGCCAATGCTGTGAAAAACTCCCTGTGGTTGATTATGAACCCATAGATGGTTCGATTCCCAATATAGACAGGAATTTGTTGCGAAAAGACCAACAGTATTTGTTGGACATTTCCAATGCACTCACCTTGGGACATTGTCCAGAAGACTTGGCAAATAGGGACCATGGTCCTTTGTCCCATTCCAGTTGGCTGCGACCAACCGAGTCCTTAGGTTGTATATAAGTTCATCAGATCCCTCCGGAAACTTAAAGATAGTTGGTTCATCTTGAAATCATATATGTATATGTGGTTTGACACAAAAAAGAGCAAATATTTTACTGGCGGACCAAAACATGTCTTTCTAGCAATCCAAACATCACGGTATTTATCCGACGAACTTCTTCAAGTTGTGGATCCAGTAATTCAACGAAATGCATTCTTTGCGCACCCAGAGAATGTTCCGGTGGCAATGCTTGTTGATGAAAGAGGTCATATTCGGGAGCTTGGTTACAGAAGGATCTTAAAAGCAAGACAAACCATCCCAAAGAAGAAGACTGTTAGAAATGTCGTACCACCGAAGATAAACTTTAAAACTTCCGATTACATTGAAATTGTTAATTGGAATTCTTGTGCGGTATATCCTCCCCCAATTCTGCGGAACCTAAGTGAAGATGATACGAGGGTTGTAAATAAAGTAGTGGCAACATAGCCCAGAAAGTCGTAGAACATCGGGCATACGCAAACAGGATATCGGATGAGTGAGGTGGAGCTGTTGTCGCTGTGCAGAGTACATAAAACCGTCGATCCAGTAGAAGGGGTAGTTGCTGCGTGACGTTGAAGTGGACAGTGTCGTTTTTACCGCTCTAAATCTTGTTTACGAAAAGTGATCAGCGGTCGGGAATTAAAATCGAGGTTGCCGGTGCAGCATCTGCGCCCGGCACCATCTACACCCGGCTATACGGCGCAAACGTCCACGTTTATTGTGGGACAATCTCCCTATCGTGTTACATGGCAATGCTCGTTGTCATGTTGCACGAGCTGTAAATGATCGTTTGCGGCGGTGGTCTTGGGAGTTTTTGGAACGACTTCCGTACTCGCCTGACACGACCTCCTTCCTAAGTTGGAAGAGCCCCTTCGAAGCATCCGATTTCCTGACCTGCCGTCTGTGATCCGAGCAGTAGGGCGCTCCGTCGCTGACATCAACACACAACACATTGCAACGGTACCCTACAGCTTCCTGACATCTGGCGAAAGGTACAGGACTTTGCAGGTGATTATATTGAAGGAATGTAATGAAATTTTGCTTGTAAGTTCATTGAAAAATGTTTTCCGGGTATATTGCCATTACTTTATTTACAACCCTCGTATTAAATCATTCCTCAATTCTGACATTTCGCCCATCAGAAAAATACGAAAGTTTTCTTGTCAAACCCAGACTGTGGAGAGGTGCGTCAAAATTGTGACAGAGGCTTCGAATAAAGTATGTGGACATGAAGGCAGAGATGGCTATATCCGAGCAACACTGAAGTCTAGATCGATTATGCCTCATTTCTCCAAAAAATCAGACTTTAAATGTGTATAGATATAAAAAAGAAAAAGAAAAAAACAGAGTAAGCCCAAGAATCCTACTCTATGGAAAATATGTGTAAACAGATGAAAATATAATGTAAATACCACACCCAACAATTGGATGGTTGGTTGGGTAGGGTGTGGGTGGAACTCGACGTGCAACCACCTCCGCATGGTGAGTTCTGGGTCGTTTTGTTCTAGCAAATCGAGCGAAGAGTTGCAGAGTGAAAATTGCGAAAAGTTGTTAAATTTCTGTTTTTTCAAAGACGTTGTGCGAACGAAAAAAATTAGATTTATGATCAGAATTTAATATATTTAGGATATTTAAAACATAAAATAAGCATAAAAAACTAAAGCGTGTTTATTTTAAAAGTTATAACTAACAGGAGAAATTACAAAAATATCGTGATTTTTGTAATTTTTCATAAAATTTAAGTATGATGCGCTACCGGAAGATGTTAACCGAGTTAAAAAAATTTTTGCCATTTTTCTTCTTATTACAATAGACAACTTTTCTGCGCTAAAGCATTCCGAAAAAAACGATATTTACTTTTTTCGACCCACCCTATTGCCAGGCTGATTTAGCTTACTATAAAAAAATATCCCTTTATGTTACCTTCAAGCCATAAGCTAACTTCTGCGATTGTATACCATTATCATAAGTTGAACTTATAGTTTGGCCCTCAGTCATTGTAATATTTTGAACGTAACAAAGTTTGGCCATTAGATGGTCGGGATGCCTGTAGAAAGGTAGTTCATGACTGTATGTTCATGCTTTAAAAGTAAACCTGTATGTACAACTCAAATAATGGGTAATTTACCTAAAGAAAAAATTTCTGCAGATTTTACATTTAACTCTACTAAAGTAGATTTTTGTAGACCTTTCCGCATTAAAAACAGAACTCAAAAATGGGGTATTTATCAAAAGGTTTATGGTTGTATTTTTATTTGTATGGTAACAAAGGCTGTGTATTTAGAAGTAGTCACAGATTTATCTTCAGAGGCGTTTATCACTACCTTTAAACGCTTTTTTGCTACGAGGAGCAAATGTTCTAAATTGTTTAGCGATAATGCTGCGAATTTTGTTGGTTCTAATATTGAATTGAAAAATAAAGAAAATCGGTGAATGAACCTGAAGAAGTCTTAACTTTCTTAGCTCCAAAAATATCGAATGGAAATTTCTTCCAGCCCGAGCGCCCAATTTTGGCGGCCGCTTGGAAGTTGGAGTAAAGTCTTTCAAACACCATTACAAGCGAACGATTGGTAATAGAAAATTAACTCTTGAGCAAATTTTTACTATAATTACCAAAATTGAGGGAATTCTTAATTCTCACCCTCTGACTCCATTATAAGCTGATATTCATGATTTGGAGGTCTTGACTCCAGGACACTTTTTAATAGGTCTACAATAACTAGTATAGTTGAGCCAGACTACACAGATGTTAATGAAAATTGATTAAGGTTGTTGCAAAGAGTCACAAGGTATGTGCAGTTAATTTGGAAACGATGGAAAAACACCTATTTAAGCCATTTTCAAAATACACTCATGGACAAAAAAATTAGCGCACCAAGAAATAATTGCGGAATCGTAACGAAACTTGCAATGAAGGCACATGTCGGGGAGATATGCAAATGATTAGAAATGCAGCGTGATTGCGCATTACGTATAGCCGTTAGAGGGCGTTGAAAATCGTACTCTGTGGAGTATAAAACAGGTAACCAAAGCTTGTTTGAGTGGGCTGAATCATTTACAAAGGAAGAGATGAGATAGACATGCCATTACGCCGTGTTCGAAGACAATATAAGAAGTTGTCGCAGTTTGAGAGGGGGAGAATCGTCGGGATGATGGAAGCTGGGTGGTCAGCTAGGCGAGTAGCTCGTCAATTAGGCCGCTCTGATTGTGTTGTGAGGAGGTGTTGGGACCAGTGGACCCGAGAGATGTCATGTACATGAAGACCAGGCTCAGGACGCCCCGACAGACCAGTCGTCGAGATGACCGCCACATCGTAAGAAATGCACGCGTACAGCCAACTGCTTCATCGGCCGCCATCCAGGCTCAGGTAGCACCTTCACTAGGGGCCTCTGTGTCTTCTCGAACCATACGAAGGCGCCTGGCTGAAGGACAGTTGGTATCGTGGCGCCCATTACGTGTGCTGCCCTTGACGCCCACCCATCGACGCCTCCGTTTGGAGTTTTGCCGCGCACGGGGAAACTGGACTGCAGCGGAATGGAACCAGGTCGTCTTTAGAGACGAATCCAGATTCAATCTTGGCAATGATGACAATCGTGTTCGTGTGTGGAGAGCCCGTGGTGAACGCTTCAATCCTGCCTTTGCTGTACAGCGACACATCGCTCCCACAGCTGGTGTGATGGTATGGGGTGCCATTGCCTACAATACACGGTCACCCCTAGTATTGTTCCGTGGCACCATGACAGCCTAGCGGTATGTTCATGAAATCCTGCAACCACATGTGTTGCCACTCATGCAATGGCTCCCAGGAGCCATTTTTCAGCAAGACAATGCTCGGCATCATACGGCAAGGGTGTCACAAGACTGTCTCCGCACTGTTACTACCCTTCCTTGACCTGCCCGATCCCCAGATTTGTCTCCAATCGAGCATATCTGGGATCATTTGGGACGACGAGTTGGGCATCCCACGAGTTTGAACGAACTAGAGGCAAGGTTACAGCAAATATGGAACGAAATGTCTCAAGACATTATACAGAACTTGTATGACTCAATGCCCGATCGTATCGCATCGTGCATTTGCGCTAGAGGGGGTCCAATGGAGTATTAACTCCTCCGTTCTTTTGCGTTTTTCTCTGAAATAAATTATCCTTTTTCTTTGATTTTTTTATCATTTACTTATATCAAAGTAGTCATTACGTATGTAAAATTTCGTTTCATTTTGACGACTCCTTCGTGGTGCGCTAATTTTTTTGTCCATGAGTGTAGATCAAAATGGGCAATTCAGAAAAATAATATTGGAATTGAGATTTAGTTCTTGTCAAAAAGGACAATTTGCCTCCCCTAAAATGGTTAGTAGGTATAATTTGCGATGTGTTTTTTAGAAAAGATAAAACGCTTAGAGTTTGTTATGTGAAAACCAAATCTAGTATTTTTAAAAGGCCTATTACCAAACTGGTTATTTTACCTTTGGATATTGATTCTTGAATTGTAGTTGTTTCAGCATGCTTAACTGTGAATGGTTCTTTTTGAATTTATTGTATTTTGTGATTTTTTGAATAATTTGGTGAGAAACACTAATTTGCATTTATTGTTAATTTGAATGTTAATATTCATATACTAGTTTGATTCTTCTATGTCATTCATTATGTTTCAATATGTGCGTGCACTGATAATTGTTGAATTGTATTGATTACAAGAGTGCAAGGCGGGCGGTATGTACGTGCCATTTCAAACATTATGCCACGAACGGCACATTTTAGGAGCAAAGAAAGAAACGCCAGTGACTGATCGAGGAGGTCGTGATTTAGGGCCTATTCACATAGAATCCTTTAGCGCCGAGGTACTCAACCTGTGAAAACGCGGGCCGCATACGGCCCATCAAGCAAATATGTGCGGCCAGAACACATTAAATTTTATTTTTTTCATTTTTAGAAACGTAATTAAAAAGCTGGCATTATAAGTTTATTTATATTTTTAATATATTTTTTATATTTTTATAAGTTTTATAATAACGAGAACAATAATCGCTCGCTGAGATCTAACTGAAACTGGCTGAAGCGCCTGCGGCACTTAACTTTAAACTCCATGGTCTTGGCTCTTGGCCAACAAAAAGATTTTTACATCTAAACTTGCACCTCCATCGGAAACACCACCGCCCTCTGATGACATGGAATGTCCTAAAATTCACGATGGAGTAATAGATATTTTAGAATAAGATTAATGGAATTCAACGATTTGAATGAATCAATAAGTCCAGTTATTTGATGAAACAGGAAGTTGACGTTTGAGTGTATTGCAGGCAATAAAGGCCGAGTTAAAACCAGTAAATGAATAAATATTGTAGTGGATAAAGACACGAAAGGCGGGAGGTCAATAATATCAACATAATAATATCAACAATTTGAGAGCATAATAATATCAACAATTTGTTATTAGCATTTTCTCTTTACTTTGCCCGGTGACACCGAAAATTTTAGTATTACAGATTTTTTCAAATAAGTAACTGAGATGTTTGAAAGAGACAATAATTAAATCGAATTCTCATGAAGTTACTTTTGGAGTTTCTTGACACAAAAACTAATTAAGTCAATATCATTATCCGAAACAGTTTGAGCCGAAACAAAGTATTTCTTATACTTTACTACTAATAAATGAATCATATAAAATGTTACAGACATATGTTTTAAAACTTTTCAAATCGTGCATTTTACAGTGATAAAAGTAATTTACCTGCATCTGTTAAGATTAAAACGCTCCCTTTTTCATCAACGTAAGGCAAGTAAGTAAGGAAGTTTAGATTCAGCAGAGATTCCAAATTCGGTGGAATAGAGACGACTTCCGGATATTTTGTCTTCAATGAATGGACCTGCTTTAAATTTTGATACACTCTGCTGCAGTTGAACTTTCTAATTCTCAAATAACGAAGTAGGTAGATTTCGTCAGTTCTGTAATTCCCGTCTTCAGATTCTACAATTAGAATTCATGGTAAATAATTTCATAACAGTGCATATTTTTACAATATAATAAGTTTGTTTCAGAAATATATTTGCATTTTAATCCACAAGAATTTTACATTTAGTGATGAAAATCAATAATTACATTATGTCCGATGAAAACAAAAGTGTTGCATTTTCTCTTTAAAGCGAATTTTAAAAAAAAAAGCCATGTCCTCAAAAGTTAATTTTCTGACACAAAAAGTAATATAAAGAAAAATTATAGAGGGGTTAGTTTCTTTGATGACGCTAAAATTGTTCTTAACAAATTCAGCAAAATTGTGTATAGATGCCTAGATTGAACATAGGGTAAACGGGGGAATGATAGAAAATAATCAAGCACACGGAAGAAAATATCAAATTAAACGCAAATTGAGGCGTTGACATTGAAAAGGAGGTAAGTACCAAAATTTCCGAAAAGTACTTTTTCACTGATACAAGGGTTTGTTCCAAGGCCTTTCAACGTCAACGCCTCAATTAACAAGCATAATATTTCGAATTATTTCATGAATTACAATTATGATACATTCCATCAAAAGATATTAGAGGTAATTAAATGTGTATGGGTTAAATGATTGCAACTCACTGCACTAAACATTAAAAGTTTCTAATTTTTCCGATTTTCCAAAACACATTGAGAATCATTCAATTTGAAATAGCTGGAATATAAAATCACGTCAAGGTTGTACAAAATATGATAACACTTTTTTGTTGTTTTTGAATTCGTATCAAATTTTTCAGCCCTGCATAATCAGTAATTGATAAGCAGTATTGTTGGAATAACTAAGAAGTCACTGTTCAGTGCTAAAACGTCTATAAAATAGGGAAGATCGAATACTAAGATACCGTTCGGGTGCACAAATTGTTTCAAAGAACCCTACTTTGCAGCCACAGATAAATTCTCTACACAGATAAAATATGTTGATGATCTATAGAATATAATAGAAACTTTTCTTAAAATTTTCAGAAATATAATTATCTGGAAAGTTTAAATACAGTTTTCTTTAACTTTCTAAATTACAGGGAAATCTTAGACATAGTTTCTGCAAACAAAACAAAGGCTAACTGTATATTAGGGTGGGCCGATAAGTCGTAATACCACGGAGAAGTTGCAAATTTAGGAAACTAACAAGGGGTAAAAAAGAAATAAATCGGTTTATATCTTACGGTCACGCATGTGCTCTAAAGTTTGCTGAAATTTTGAAAATTTCACATTTTTACGATATTTTTTTTTTACATTTTTAAATTAGCCTCTTCCCGAATGTAATAGCTCATTTTCTTATATATTAGAACCACAGAAAATAATGTTTAAATATTATTTAAATCCATCAACATCTTTTGGTCACGCATTACTTTTAAAGTTAATGAAATTTCGAAAAAAAAAAATTATAAAGGTAGATCATAGTTCAAGGAAAAAAATACTAACAACTTAAATGTTTTTTTTTGTTTTCTCTATTGAATACAAATTTAAATGTTTAAAAAAATTATTTTAGACCATTAGTAATATTTATAAACAATTTTTTTAAGTGAAAAAATTAAGTTTTTGTGTGAAGAGTTGTAAGTCCAAGAAAGTCATGGCAAATAACTGAACATCTCCATTTTCGTTTCAATAAAACCATCCCTAGACTCAGCCCCGCAAAGTTCTTCTCAGAGTTCATCACGAGTTTCCCACATCGTTCAACTGTCTTTGTGTGAGCTTGGTATGTCTTGAATGTTATATCCCAATTAGGTACTGGGCCACTTTGAATATGTGATTTAATCTCATCGTCACTGATATCTTTTAATAATGGGGGAGAAGATAAATCACAGTCCTTCCAGTTAATTATTTCCGAGGGTCTTGAGCGTTGAAATTGAGTTCTGGTGACATGAATGTTCTGATAGTTGTTCTCTTTTGATCTAAGTGTCTCGCCTTTAGAATTCGTCAAACTCCGACCTCTCTTGTGTGCTTTGTATTATCTTGTGTCATGGCAAACATTACACGTCCTGGATGAGCGAAAAAACCATTTCGTTCGATCACAGGGTCGACAATATTACGTAAATCTTCAGGCAGGTACCTTGGAGATTCTATTCATTGGTACACTAGTTTTGGTCCCTCTGCAAAGTATTTGCTTGTTTTAATACTATACCACATTGGTATGCATGACTTCAAAATAAATACAACTATTTCTTGAAGTTCAGGTGTGGGACTTTCTTCACTTAAGTACAATCTAAGAGTTCGATTTGCTGTTGTCAACCACCTAGAGTGTGACAAAGGACCATGATCTCGTACAGTCAAATCCTCTTTACAGTTTCCCGACTCTACTACCATGGAAATATCGAGCAAATAGTGTTGATCCTTACTAAGTATACTTCTGTCTATTGTGGGGATCTAACAGCCAATACTCTTGAAGCCAATCACTGGACGTTTTTCGCAGCCACATAGCTTTTCACTGATTTGACCTTTCAAAGACTTCAGACCCGTTAATTTACCGTCTAGGTACTGAAACAGATGCCGGAAAGGCAGTTCATTGAAATGGAGAAGGCAAACTGCCCATTTAACGGTTTCTCCAAACGTATTTCGATTCGGCGAATCAGACCGTTTTTCCAACCTATATTAACAGCAGTGCCATCACACCCTATAAGAACTAATTTTTCAAGAGAAATAAAACGACCAGACAGATAAGAAATAATGGAAGTGACAATATCTTCAGAACTTCCAGAAGTTGGAGTAACATGGCCGATTTAGACTGAACCAGGTTCCGAGTAATGATCTTCCGAGTAATGAATTACCGAGTAATGATCTTCCTTTTTACTTTACTGAACCTTTTCGAATGAGCTAGTACTACCACTAACGTGCCGTCCTTCCTCCCATTCAAATACAGACCTTGTAGTGGAAATTCATCAGATTTACCACACAATTCAGCCCTAACATTTTGTTTGTCTCTTCTTATTTTGCTTTTGTCGTTTAAGAGACAGTGGTAGGTGTGGGGAGCACCGTGGTCTTTGACCCGAGCAAGTTACGACGAATGCGTGAATTTGTTAGATTTGATTTTTTGTGTTGGCGTGAATTTGTTAGATTGTGGAGCGAGTAGAAGACCTTAAGCGATTTGAACCATTCTTTTTTCTAAATCATTATCGGTTCGAGTAAGACTTGACTAGAGCTATTACATTTAAATACTGACAAGTTAAGTAAGATAATAAAATTATCGTAAAATATATATTTTTCCAAATTTTGGCTAAGTTTAGAGCACATGCGCGACTGGAAGACATAAACCAATTTTATTTCTTTTTTACCCCTTTTTAGTCTCCCAATTCGCAACCTTTCCGTAGTTTTACGTCTTGAAAATAAAATATTTTGAATTTTTTTGGCGCACCCTACTCTATGATTTTAGCCAAGTAAGGACCATTAACAACATAACAGTAAAAACCCTTGGAAAAATTAGGAATTTACTTTACTTTGATATATCATGAATTTTGAAAAATAATTCTACTATATTTTATTAATAATATCTAATATTAATAAAACTTTACTACATCTATCCCATTAAAAATAATTAAATATTCTTTACATTTTGTTAATTTCTCTAATACTTGTGAAATATGTGTCGATTTATTGTTTATGTCTGTAAGGTTTGAAGTCCATAACATGCTTGGCTATATGAAAAAACCGTACATAGTTAACCCTTTCAGGGGCAAAAACCTCCGCCGTTTGCTCGGTGCAAATTTGTCCCCCGATTTTTTTAACCTAAAGAATCTTGAAAATTTTTCCAATTAAAGGTTGCAAAATATTTTTACTTCTTTAAACTCATAACAGATGGCAGTACTAACCATTTTTCTGCTCATTTAACTGGAATACATTGAATGCAAGTGAAGAAAAGAGTAGATTTAGGCGTTTGCACTGCAAACTGCGTCCCTCAAAGGGTTAAAGATATAACTTTTTGAGTTTTTACTCCTTAATAGATCACCCAGCATTTTTTACCCTTATAAGCCTTGCATATAATGTGTGGATCTAGGAAAGATCGACTACATACGGATTAAAACGAAGAATCTAATTACCTGCAAGTTTTCTTCTCAGTTCACGAATGGACGAGTTTCTTTTCTCTTCTGTCTCCCCAAGTTCTTTGCGGGCTTTATTTATTTCCTCTTCTGTTAAATAAAAATTATTCGAAGAAACAAATTCTCCGCTGTCAGTTATTAGCGGTTTCTTCTTTTCTTCACGAAATTTGATCTCAACTATGTCCATATCAGCCTGAAATTTTTTCAAGGATTGTTAAAAGGAATTTTTTTAGCAATAGCATTTCCATTACGTATATGTGCTAATGTGTAAATACCCTGCACGTAGAGACAATAGAATAAAGAAACATTTAAATGCAGTCAAAAAGAAATTATTAAAAAGAACTGGAATGGTGAAGTCTACTGCAAATTTTGAAGTTTGTCCCTCGACAGCCAATATCATTTGTAGATGAAATGGAAATGTTTATAGAGTTGTCAAAAGACAAGCTTTGACGTGTTTATTTTATCCCATTTTAACAGTCATGAACATATTATCATATAGAATTTTATAGACATGGATATTTGAGAATATTTATGTCTGAAATTAATATATGCGTTCGTACATACCCTACTTTTTCAAAAGTAATAGGTACATAAGTCGAACGAAGAAAAGTTAATTTATTTTAAAAAAATCAATACACTGATGGGTCATCTTTTGCTTCAATGGCTGCCTCGATACTTTGGGGCATGTTTTGGACCAAGTTTTGCTGTTTCCGCAGGAATATATTACTAAACGTCTGCGAGAGTGCCTGAACGCTGGGCTAAAAAACCACTTCCTCTTTTTTGCATCAGGTCTGATAATGTGGGACTTATGTGTTACCGATCACCGTCGTATCCGATATTATGCGATTTCCGACGAGATCTGTAGGTGCTGATATGAATTCCTGGAATTTCTACCACTGTGATGACAATGCTGATAAAGTGGAAAAGCGATTCTACGTTAGAGTTCTCACTAAGCATCTCTTGCCTCGAACTTACAATTTGTGAGGCCTACCAGGTTAAGGTTTCGATCCAGTAGTTCAACCAGTCTTCCAGTTTCGAGTAATATCTGACACAAAATTATTTCAGGATGACTAGAAGACCAGCATCTGCATGTACATACTGTTTACTTAAGTAACATCAAATAACCATACCTCATTGGAAAGTCATAAATTCGGCGTTGCGTGTGGTAGCAGATATCTATAAAAGTTTTGCTACGTGATCCCATTTATATATAGTGCTCAATACTCACTGCACATATTCAACTGAATATAAGAGTTTGCCTATATTTGCATATTTGGAGACAACCGATTATTTTAGTATATACACTGAAGTGCCACTGAATTAGGGATACCTACCTAGTAACGAGTTGGGCCTCCTCTGGCCTTGATAACGGCTGCCACACGACGAGGCATAGATTCAACAAGTTTCTGGAAACGTTCCACGGGAATGGCTTACCAAATATTGGCTAAAGCTGTCCATAATTCAGTAAGGTTCTTTGGTGCTGTGTGATGGCCTTTCACGCCTTGTTCCAAAACATCCCAAAGATGCTCAATAGGATTTAAGTCTGGGATCCTAGGTGGCCAATTCATGACAGAGAAGTCAGAGGAATGCTCATCCAACCAGCCAGTAGCCAACCGGGACTTGTGAGAGGTACAGTTGTCTTGCTAGAAAACTCCATAACCGTGCGGATCACAGAACAGCATAAACGGATGGAGGTGATCACCCAGCAACTCTACGTACCGAATTGCATTGAGGGAGGTTGGTACACGCACCAAAGATCCCAAACTGTGCCACGAAAAAACACCCCAGACCATGATTGAGCCACCATGCCCTTGTACAGTTCCAGCCAGGCATGCAGGATCCATGGCTTCATGAGCCTGACGCCTTATTCTCAGCCTCTCGTCGGCATTAAGTAGCCGGAATCGAGACTCATCATTCCATGCTACTCGTTTCCAGTCCTCTACACTCCAGTCTCTGTGCTCTCTTGCCCAGGCAAGACGTGCAGCCGGATGGCGAGTATAGAGCAATGGTACTCTCGTAGATCGACGGCTCCCGAAACCCATACGGTGAAGCGAGCGTTGCACAGTCCGTTAACTGACTGTACGACTGGCACCGTCATTAAACTGGGGGGTAATTTGAGCTAATGTTTGGCTTCGCTGGCTACGTACAATACGCATGAGCCGTCTCTCACCACGCACTGTCAAGGCTAATTGTCCTTTGCAGTTTGCCCGATCGCTAGTTTTTTTCCACCATCCATGTATTCTTGGTATACTCTTGACACTGTCGACCTTGAAAATCCTAGCTGTCTGACGATATCGGAAATTGAATGGCCCATGCGTCGCGAACCCACGATTTGTCCGCGATCGAAGGCGTCTAAATCAGGCAGTTTACCCATACTGACAATTCCAACAACTAATTCAGAAACCCACAGTACGCTCTATATATGCAGTTACCACAGCGCCCTCACATGCTCATACATGATGCGCAGCGCTACACAATTTGCATAGCCGTTGATAGGGTTATTTTTTTCAAGATCCGATAGGTCGCTAAATGAAAATCACAGTCAGAATCAAGAAAATTTTATATGGAACAATGTGATACAACATTAAGCTACTTTTCGACGTAATCGCCGTTCCGATTCATAGATTTGTCGTAGCGTGGTACCAATTTTCCAATACCTTCATCATAGAAAGCAGCCGCCTGTGTTTTTAGCCAATTCTGTACGCTGGTCTGAAACTCGTTGTTTGTGGCGAATTTTTGTCCTCCTAGCCAGCGTTTCATGTGGGCAAAGAGATGAAAATCTGAGGGAGCCAAGTCAGGACTGTATGGTGTATGATCAAAAACTTTCCATCCAAAAAGCTCCAGGAGGATCTTTGTTGCAACTGCAGTGTGCGGCCTCGCATTGTCATGAAGAAGGACAATGCCTTACGACAACATTCCTCTTCTCTTGTTCTGAATTGTCCTTCGAAGACATTGAGCTGACGAGAGTCTTGCTGTACGAAGCTGCATTGATGGTTGTGCCACGTGGCATGAATTCCACCAAGAGAACACCTTTACGGTCCCAAACCACTGTAGCCATACACTTTTTGTGGAGAACGTGCGCTGGAACTGCACTGGTTTACAACTCGAGGAGTGTGAATGCATCCACTGTTTGGATTGCTATTTCGTTTCTTCAGTTTTCGTAATGGACCCATGTCACATCTCATGTGACAATTTTGTCTAAAAACTCATCTCCGTCGTGATGGTAGAGCTAGAGGAAGGTTAATGCGGCGCCCATTCGCTGAGTTTTGTGATGGTCATACAGCATCTTGGGAACCCATCTCGTGCAGAGTTTGCGGTACTCGAGTCTTTCACTCACAATGGTATAGAGATCTGACCGTGAAATTTCCGGAAACAAATCACTCAACCCAGAAATTGTGAAACGACGATTTCCGCGAATCGCCTGATCCACGCGCTGAACAAGATCAGCGGTTGACACTGGCTTCCTTCCATGGCCGCCTGCATCATGAACATCTGTGCGTCCAGCATCAAAGTTACTGCACCATTTCCGCACTTTGCTGTCAGACATGAACGTTTCTCCGTACACTTTACTCATTCGTCTATGAATTTCAGCTACTTTGCTTCTTTCAGCATGCAGAAATCGAATGACTGAACGCAACTCACATTTGGCGCGAGACTCTATTTTTCGAAGCATGTTTATGTGCTCCCTACGTACTCAGAAATGACAACCGCGAATCGGGGCTTTCCCCTGGCCAACTACAGACACAACCCAAGACTTCTGCGCACAGACATAGCGGATTTTCCCCGAATCTTTCCTTTAGCGACCCATCGGACCTTGAAAAAAAATAGCACTCGTTTATATATATATATATATATATATATATATATATATATATATATATACAGGGTTAGATTTGATGCGGAACGCGCCGAAACGGCGTTCCGGTACCTCTTTAGGTACCTCTCTTTATCAATATTTTGGAATACCCCCCACACACTCCCGGAAGGTAACCGTTCCGGCACCTCTATTTCTAAAAATCTAGCACTGTATATATATATATATATATATATATATATATATATATATATATATATATATATATATACACTAACCTACAATAGAGGACCAGTCGCCAGCGGATTTGCATAAAATACGACTCCATGTCGGATTTTATGCAAATCCAGTGCTCGCACGTGACCTGTTAAGATTAAATACGATACGCGAAGTGGTAACGTCGTTAGTTCTGTATGAAATGGTGATAATATGTCGAAACGAAATGAACTTAGTGACTTTGAATGAGGTGTTATATTTGGTTGTCATATTAGTGGCAAGTCCATTCGAGCAATTGCGATAGAATTATCACAGCCACGGTGAACAGTTGGTGATGTCTTGAAGAAGTGGAAGACTACAGGAGATGGGACACGAACTGCATATATTTGTCGTCCCCGACTAAAAGGTAAACTAACCCCGATTAGGCCGAACGGGGATTAACCGAAAGGGATCGGCGTGTCCTGAAGCGTGAGGTTCATAAAAACAGCAAGAAACCACTCCAAATCATCACCAGTGAGTTAAAACATGCAGCAGGGGTTACGGTGCACCCCTATACTTTGCGGAAAGAACTGCAATCCCTCAGTATCCCCAGATGTGTGGAACACAAAGAAAACATCACTCCATCCAACAAAGCTCGCAGACTCGCTTGGTGTTTGCATAGTCGCAATTGGACTGGGGACCACTGGTTTTATCGGGGGATGAGTCACGCTGCACGCTCTTCCAGTCGGGGCGTGCTTGGGATTAGCGAATGCCAGGCGAACGTCTGTTACCCGAGTGCATCGATCCAACTCTCAAGTTCGGTGGTGGTGGTGGTGTACCTGTTTGGGGGTGTTTTTCGTGGCAGGGCCTGGGACCTTTGCATGTTGTTCCTGGCAAATTGAACACTGACGCCGCATGAACATTTTGGACAATGGGGTTTTTTTACACTGTGGCAATTTTATGGAATGGACAAATGTTACTTCCTGGACGACAACGCTCTATGTCATGTTACAGCCTCCGTCAAGCAGTGGTATCAATATATGGATGTAAAATGTCTTCCCTGGCCTGCTTAGAGTCCGGACCTAAACCCCATAGAACATTTGTTGGACGAGTTAGAGCGACGCTTACGGACCAGGAAACCACATCCGAAATCTACAGCTGAGCTGGCGACATTCTTGCAGCAGGATCACGGTCGTAAGATAACAAAGAAAATTTACTTAAGTAAATGCAAATGATTCACATAAAGTGTTACTTAATAACTATCCCAATGCGTTAGTTAATCGTATAATTGCTATCTACAGATATTCATACTAATTAGTAATAATATTTGTAGTAATATTAGATTGGTTGACGTGAAAAAAATCTCTTAATATGCCCATCAGCTCTATTGAGATCGCTCTATTATATGGTCTATTTGATTAACAATTTAAAATAAGAGTAAATAAATTATTAATTCTTTTTATCTACAAACGTTTCATGTTTATTATGTTTTTTCATATTAAGGCACTCTAAATTACATAGCTATTTAAATTAAAATATTTACTTAGTACATACTTTATATTCTCACTTGATATAAAATAAATAAAAATCTTCATATACTTCGTTGTACCCTTTTAAAATGAATATAAATAACATTAATATGCATTCTAAATTTATAAACCAAAGATTTTCCATCACATTACATAAGCAGTATTAGGTATGTTGAAATTAATATAAGAATGATCTTTATTCCTACAATAATTTCCGATGATTGTTAGAATTTGCTGTACACTTAATAATACACAACATGAGATAATTTGTTGTAGACTCTATAAAAAATTCTACTCGTTTCCAGTTATTCACCGCTTTAAATGTATTAAAACTGTCATTTAAATTCGCAGAACTATTAGGTTTGATGGAGTTGCAATATGCGTAACTTGATATTTCAATCGTTCTTCTAATTTGGCATAATTTTAAATATTTTGGTATAATTTTCTATAGTTTGCAATAGACCTTTGAAGAACTATTACTTTAATTTGCATGTTCATTAAATATTAGGTTTTCAGATAATAAAGAACATAATTTCCTTTTATTTTACATTTCTCTCATTAATCCAGCTCAAATAAACTTAGTGGGCTATTTAATAAATTTTTATATAGATCTGTAAATAAATATTAAGAATTTTTACGATTCATCAAAATAACTAATCATTTTAATATCTATATCAATTTGGCAGTTATAAAAATTCTTTTAAGTTTATAATAAAATTTTATATTTTTCTTTCTCGTTATTCTTTTACTTCATATAACTTTAATTTTTATTCTTTATTTTAGACATTTGAAGAAAATCAATCACTACAAATTTCATATCTAGTTTTATCTAGTACTGTATTTTTCGGATCATAAGATGCACCTTTTTACATAAAAAATGACTTAAAAGTGGGGTGCGTCTTACAGTCCGAAGGTAACATTAAAATAAAATGAATATTTTATACATATTTATTACATATATTATTTATAGTATTTATTATATACATTTTTTTACTTTATTAAGTAAGAAATATCAAATATTTTTATATACCTAACAAAATAAAAAATATTCTTTTCTAAAAATATTCTGATAAATTTGAGGTGCGTTTTACAGTCCGAAGGTAACATTAAAATAAAATGAATATTTTATATATATTATATATATTTATTATATATATTATTTATAGTATTTATTATATACATTTTTTTACTTTATTAAGTAAGAAATATCAAATATTTTTATGTACCTAACAAAATAAAAAAATATTCTTTTCTAAAAATATTCCGATAAATTTGAGGTGCGTTTTACAGTCCGAAGGTAACATTAAAATAAAATGAATATTTTATATATATTATATATATATTTATTAAATATATTATTTATAGTATTTATTATATACATTTTTTTACTTTATTAAGTAAGAAATATCAAATATTTTTATATACCTAACAAAATACAAAATATTCTTTTCTAAAAATCTTCCGATAAATTTGAGGTGCGTCTTATTGTTCGCTGTATCTTAAGATCCGAAAAATACGGTACATAAATTCTTTTAAATTTATAATTAAATTTTATTTTTACTGTATTGTTATTCTTTTACATTATGTAACTTTAGTACACAAATTTTTATACTTTTTTTAGACATTTCAAGAAAAATCAGTCAATCTACAAATTTCATATCTAGTTTGATCTAATAATCGCTTTATATTTCCATACTCCTAGTACTAAAATAAATATTAATATAGTTAAAACTGAGATATAAACATTTTTCTTACTCTCTATACAGCTTTTCTATTCAGCTAAACATAAACGTCATGTGCTTTTCTGTAAACCTATGAAGGTTTAGAAATCACTTTATACATACTCTTAACATAGTTCTAAACAAGGATGTGGAGTTATTGAAAAGGAAAGTATCATATAATGTATCTTATTTAAAAAATTTGAGCTATCTTATTTTAAATCTCTCTTAAAGGAAAGTCTTTTAAAGGAAGTAACTAAACAGTCATGAATACACTAAGAAAATTAAACCGCGGTTGTCGATACACCAGTGATCAGATATGGATATTATTTCAGAAGTTATTGAGGAAAAAAGGAGTTAAAAAGGATCCAGATATTATCGGTGAACACGATGAATGTTTGAGAAACATTCCGAATACTTAAAAAAAAAAGAAACGTTTAAAGCTGCTGTGTTAAGACTTCAATGTAAAACGTTAAGATTTCAATGTTCACCTATGGAGAAAATGTGACTAAGGATTGCCGACTTGGATAGAGAGATTTTTGTAAGTTGTACTCCATAATAGAAAACGAAATTTTACACCTTGGAACGTTTTTCGTTTTAAAAAAATGCAAGTAATATTTTAAAATTTAAATTATTAGTGTAAAACGTTGTGTAATGTGTTTTAAACGCTCCTAAATTCCTTTGGTGGACGAAATTTATAAAATGAATCCTGTTGCAAGGGGCATAAAAGTTCAGGCTATCTGAAAATATAATTTTTATTGTATTATAAGCATTTGTGTAGCTGTCAATAGTATACACATTTTCTCCATAGGTTAACATTGAGGTGAGTGAATCCAATGGGGTTTGTACACAGCAGCCTTAATGCATGGCTGAAATTATAGATAAAGTGGTGGAAGATATTGGAATGAAAGATGTTATACGATACAATAAACACTGCATATTATTCTTATCAAATAAAAAAGATAACTAAAAGATAAATAACAGTTTTATAGATCCTATATATCAAACGTTTATCAGACTCTCTCCTTCTGCCCCGTTCAGTCGGGCGATAACCGAAGGACTTGGTAGTCGGCATGTGGCCCAGAGAATGTGTGCTCCAGTCTTGCTATTTGCTTAGATGTTTGTAGCCGTTATTAAGTCACATTATGTCATGACTTAATGGGGAAACATTAAGTCAGACTTAAGTAAGCCAGTTTAATTAAACTTTGTGTAGCAAACGACGGCGCTGTTAACGATACAAGCAACCAACTACTCTTCCTTACACACACACATTAACATTTCACACACACTGACTCATATGTGTATATGTGATTCCTTAATTTCTATTGTTTCTAATGCCTCCTGGCCATAAGTATTCCAGACCAGGTCCATATAGGCTAGAGAACTGAGGGGGGAGGCTCCGGTTTATAATGGCACCACAAAGGTCGGAGTCCAATTTAGTTAAATACCACCTTAATTAGCACCCCCAGGGTAGACTTTTGGGGGATCGTACCCCCTCATAGAGGTACTTTACGGTCTATGGATTTAAAGTGTTCATATCTGGCCTAGATACGGAAATACTACTGTTATCAAATAGGACCCGGAATGGTGGCATAAAACAAAAGTTATCAGTTTATTGGTAAAAATTTATTGCATCTCCTTCAAAGTTAGCTTCTCCGATTACAATGCACTTCTGCCAACTTTTTTTCCAACCATCAAAACATGCTGTAGCGTACTGGAAATGGTCTTATTTTTTACCGAGACCCCACAACTGCTGAAACACAGCTGCGTGTTTTTCAAAGAATGTGTTGTTCGGTTCCACCAGTTCGGAACACGTGGAGGGATTAAAAGCCGTTTCCCTCACAGACAAGCCACTAAAGCTGTCAACTTAACGTTTCGGAATGTAATAAAGATCGGCGTCTCAAGAAGAACTGTCAGCCGATAATCTGCCTGGCTCCTCCACCCCTTCTGAAAATCCAGACATTGAGGAGAGACGCTTGAGAACGTGGGAGGTGCGGATGTGTGTTTCGGCTCCGTATGTTGTGAATATGCACGGGATTTTAATTGAATATGTTTCACTGTTTAAATGTTAAATTTTGTTGTTAATAAATTGTTGAGTTTTCGTTTTAAAATTTTGGCCTTCGTTTGTTAATTAGAACTCTGTCTTTCTTGGTATGGATCAATAGTTGTGGAATTAATTCAAATGCCTCAGAGAGATAATGCCTTACTACTTGTCGTGACGCCACAATGCCTTTAAGTCGTTTTTGTGAAACCCCTTCAGAGTTCGTAGAGAATTTTCTTTTATCGAATTAATGATCCCAAAGCGGTGACCACGAAGAGGCATTTCAACCGTGGCTGCAAGAAAAAGTCCCACGGCGCCATATCAGTTGAATATAGAGCCGTATTTGTTGAATGTTTGGTTAATAACTCACGAATAAAAATTGCACTGTAAGAAGGCTCATTATCGTGGTGCAAAACACATGAGTTTTCTCGTCACATTTCAGGCCGTTTTCGACGAATTGCTTCACTCAAACGGCGGAAAACTCTCAAATAGTAATATTTATTGACTGTCTAGCAAGTTGGTAGGAATTCATAATGCACAACCAAAGAAACAATCAACAATACCTTTATTTTTGGGCGACTTTGGTCTTTTCGATCTTGCTTCACCTTTCATGCGATATTCCCATTATTGTTGAGCTGTTTCTGTATCAAAAGTGTGTATACAAGTTTCATCACCGGTAAGAATACGTTTTAGAAGGGAATCGCTTGGAGTAAGCATCTCTCGGACCACTGGAACACGTTGTTGTTTTTAGGAACAAATTAAAATTTCTTGGTACAACTCGAGAAGCGACGCGTCGCAACCCTAAATGATCTTTTAAAATTGCCTGATGTGGCGGTGAAAATGTAAATATAATTTTGAATTAATTAATGATTCATTGGTTGAGATTGATCAAAATTGTGGTTAGTACATTTCATTCATTGTGATTCCCAAATGATGGAAACAACTCTGGTTTGCACTGACAAATTAATTTATTGAATATTAAACACATATATGATACGATACAATACTACTAAATATTTCATACTTCATCTACACATTTACTCACAACTTTATTACTACTAAGTTAATTCTCTACGACACATATATTTAATTCATTCAATTATTATGATAATATTTCATACTTCATCTACACATTTACTCACAACTTCATTACTACTAAGTTAATTCTCTACATATATTTAATTCATTCAATTATTTTTATGCTACTCCTACTGAATACACATTACTCACCACTTCATTCCTACGACACATATAAGTATACACTCATAATCAAAATAATCATCACACTTTAAATCGATTTTACAAATTCAATTAATTACTATTTTTTCTTCCAATGCATATACTTTACACCCTTAAATAATAATTGTCATCATTCTATTAAATGGAGCGCACTATCTTCCTATATATATTTGACCAATATTTAGCGTTACTTCAACATCTATCAATATCCGCATTATCATTAATTACTTAGGACAAGCTAGCATGGCTTACGACAAATTGGGAAATAACAGACAGTACCTCCGTTTGATGATACGTCGGGCGATGTCGGATATCATACCTCTGGCAGTAGCATCTTAGTCTTAGGCATCTCAAGGGTGGGATCGCAGGGCTTAGTTGATTGCTGGGGCCTCGTCTCCGGTTGACGTTCATTCATCTGTCAGTAGTATCGTGTCCTTTGACATCTCATAGGTGGGACCACAGGACTTCAGTTGATTGCTGGGGCCTCGTCTCCGATTGAAGCTCATTCATCTGGCAGAAGTATCGTGTTCAATACTTTTCTATATGGGCTACTTCGTTTCAATGGCCGTCCTTCGCTACGCCGAACGCTCTGACTAACTTAGCTTAATTCGTTTCATGTAACAACACCAGCCTCATTCATCTCTATCAACTGTCAAATCATTTCAGTCTCTCCATATCAACAGACTCCTTCTCTCCATCTCTATCAACAGTCAAATCATCTCAGTCTACCTGCCTGTGTAGCCTCTCTCTCTCTCTACTTTCTTACTCAAAATTTCTTCCCTTACTTAATTTTTTGTTCCGCCCACTATGAAATTTCATTGTTGTCTCCAGTCCCTTTTTACAACACCCACACATCATCATTCGCTTGGGTTTTTAATTTCCACTTCTTTGGTGACCATTCCTTGTTAAGGGGCGTATCTATCTTCCTGACCCCTTATTTCATCGTTCCCACGGACAACTACTCTCCTCTTCTTGTGAGGTCCACTTTTAGGACCCTCAATAAATTCTGCCTCCTTGACTTGTAGTCCAGTAACCTAGTACATCGTAAGTTGCATCAAGTAGGAGTAGTAGGTTTCTTTTTTGTTTCTTGTATGGGATGTGACTCAGATGCAAAATCCAAGTTTTCGACCTCGGCATCCCCCGGATCACTTTTAAATATCCCAAAAACTGCAAAATTTTCGCCCTTTTTTCAGTTTTTTCCCATTTTGACCATAAAGGAGCATGTTTGTGGCAAAGATTATATACACATTTTTAAACTAGATTAAATTCGCTGCAATTTGAGACCAAAATGGGCTTGGTAGATCTAATAGTTTCCGAGATACAGCTTTTCAAAGTTAGGCAAATTTTCCAATCTTTATAACTCCTGACTATTGTTAGATGTTTATAGAAGTAGTAAAAAAATTTGATAAAAGTTTGTAGACGATATCTACTATAGATGTATTTTAAATAATGCAGTCCGGATACTTTTTGATCGCAGTAGTATTTTTATGGCACTTGTCGGAATTCGATCCGAGCACCCTCAGCTCCAAAAGCCCACGGGCTACCACTAGGCTGATTCGGACTATCCTTAGTTTCTAGAAATCACTTCGATAGTTAAAATGATATACCAGAATTTTTAAAACAATACTAATTGCAAAGATTTGCCTTGATTCTAGTGGACATGCAGTTGATGCTCATTGAAGGAATACTGCAAAGGAATATAGCGATTTTTCAGATTTTTTTGATAATAAGTGTCTCGTTGACCTCGTTGCCACTCTTGATAAATGTGGTGAAATATGAAGGTCAAAAGGATTATCAATGGAACATCCAGCTTCCCAATTAAGAGAGTTGTATTTAGTTTTTATTCATCATGTGAAATCGCATTATTCCATCTGTCAACGTACTTGAAATCTTCAGCTTGTAATTCTTTCAAATAAGCTACAACTATTGATACCTGGGCATCAGGTAAAACACGGTAAACGTAAAATAATGTTTCAGAGAGTTGTATTAATATTCTGATGCTATAATGCCTACATTTCTACAAAAATAGTGAATAATAACATTTAATAAAAATACACTAGGTTCTCCCGAGAAATAAATGTAACGGAAACGTGACCGTAATCCCGAGATCTCTTAGCTGGATTAAACAGTTTTCCGGACCCTAAATTGGATTCTTGAAAGCAGTCAAATAAGAAACATTAATTTGTACTGTTGACGCTGATTGGTTAAATGGGTAGTGATTGGTGAATGCTGGATTATACTTTTTTACACTGACGCTGACAGATTTTATGTGAACAGGCCCTAACGGTTAACTTTTTAAAAATATCACGTGTTACTGTAATGGTCGACTGGCAGTGCCGGAGGTCGAATCATGAATCATCAAGAATACAGATTATCGAATTATTCAGTTATACGTATAGAACCCTCGTAATATAAAAAATCTCCATCTTGCCTAAAGAATGTTACAGTTTGAATGTCATTTGTAACAACATGACTGGATCTGTTTCGAGACTATTCTGCTTGAAAGTTATGGAGAATAGGTGATACTTGAGAAACTCTTGCATACGTGAGAATCGAACCCAACAGGATTTCTTCCGGAAGTTCGGAGAAAAAGTCTTGTACTTAGGGTAAGTGTCCCAAATATCGCCTACCCTAAGTTTTTTCGACATTTCATCCACTTTTTAGTTTCTGATTAGTCTGGGAACTCAAAGAACATCCCTAAGAACTATTTCCTTTGGTATCCTGAGATCAACCAGCTACAAAACCAGTGCCAGTTTAAGTTATGTAGCTAAATTGGAAAAATTGGAATTTCCAGTGAACTCCAGAGCAGTTCCTAATATCGCCTACCTCTGTTTCTCTTACCACCTACCAGGCGAAATTTGGAGCACCTGTTAAAAGGCGTTGCTAGCAGAGTCTCTGTTTAATGCACTTTGAAATGGTATAAGCAAATTTAGAATTTGGATGCACCGACCTGGTCATTCACTGGATTCTGATTCTTTGGAGCCAAAGTTTACGAAGACAACAGTCAAAACAACTTCAGATGCCATATAGTTTATGTTGTCAGTTATAAGAGCGTTGTCGCTATCGCCGCTGTTAGTACAAACCCAGAACTAAGAAGTTACTGCATTTTCTCATACAAAGCGCGAATCATACTTTAGAAACACGAGTAGGCACAGGGGCGATATTTGGGACACCCACCCTATGATTTTCCCAGCTTTTCCAAAATGAGTGTAAATATGGTATAAGACAACTTTTTTAAGAATAATTTCCTCAAACAAGCATCCTTTCACAAAGTTTCTCCCATTAGTCGTTCACGACAATTACTGTTGAGGAAAAGGTGAGAAAAAATAATACTTGAGAAAAGAAATGATTAAGTTGAATCTCATATGAAATTTTGCTCAATGAATGCTTTTTACGGTGCTTTCTTACTTTCAAATTTCCCTTTTGTTAAATTAAATGTTTGGCTGGAATTAAATTTTGGAAAACGCATTTGAGTTTATTTTCCTCGTGTCTTAAATGCTCTTTTAAAGGAAAATATGTTGCATGATGTGTGGAAACCACTGACGTTGATCCCGACTCGAAAACAGTTGAGAAACACTGTATTAAGCAACTTTATCAGATAATGTTTCCTAAATTGTTTTCCTGATAGTAGCATATGTGATTTACAAACAAGGAAAACGTAGGAGAAATAAACGTGAGAAATGAAATCATTAAGCTGCCCCCTTGAATCTGTAATCAATATCCTTTGTTCTTGCAAAGTTTCCTGCACATTGTATTTACGTTCACTGACAAAGATACGATGTATTCGTAGTGTTGTCCATATTCTGCTTGCATATCATGGATGGTTCTGTGGTCCATAAAGGAGAGTCTAATTTGAGATGGGCGTCACTGGCATCGGGTGCGAATTCGGTCGCACGTCCTCCCATTAAGTCCTCCATACCAACTGGGTTGAAATTAATCTGAGAATCTAACGGCAGCAGCTCCTGGAGAGGAGTTTGATGGCTTATTTAATGGATCTGCAACGCTTGAAGACGTGGGCCATTTGAAGTAAGTTGAATGTTTATTTGAATGTTTAGAGATACGATTGATTGATGTTTAGAGATACGATCGATTGATTGATGGCTTATTTAAAGGATCTGCAATGCTTGAAGACGAGGGCCATTTGAAGTAAGTTGAATATTTAGTTAAATGTTTATAGTTGAATGTAAGTTGAATGTTTAGTTGAATGTTTAGAGATACGAGGCATGCATTTCGTAGTGTTGTCCATGCTCTGCTTGCATATCATCGATGGTTCTGTGGTCCATAAAGAAGAGTCTAACTTGAGATGGGTGTCAATGGCATGAGGTGCGAATTCGGTTGCACGTCCTTCCATCAAGTCCTCCATACGAACTGGGTTGAAGTTAATATGAGAATCTAACGGCAGTAGCTCCTGCGAGAGGAGTTTGATGGCTTATTTAATGGATCTGCAGCGCTTGAAGATGTGGGCCATTGGAAGTAAGTTGAATGTTTATTTTTATGTTTTACATCTTCAACGGATGTTTTGGGATAAGGGAACAATAAAATTTCGAAAATACATATATTTTATGTTTCTATAATGTATTTCTTTGGTTTAGATAAAATACTAACAAAACCTTAAAAAGCTGGTTGAAACTAGATGATAGTGGATAAAAAATATCTGTTGTTATTAAAATTTTATTATTCTAATAAAAGATATAACTGATTGCAATTAATCCAGGCGCATTTCTCTTCCATGCTATATATGAACTTCCCAGAATCAAGTTAGTATGTATTGTACTAATTAACTTTTTAAAATCATTGCTATGCCCTGTAAATATATCCACATCATTTAATAATAAAATATTTTTAATTTTTGTTATCTTTTTTAATACAGTCTTTTGTATAATTTTGAAAATAATTTTTAATACAGTCTTTGTATAATTTTGGAAATAGTACTTGTTGGAATTAACCATTTGGATTTCAAGAAAGAGCTCAATATAGAGCATTCTCATCCCATCCCACCATATAAACAATTTTAAAAAATATAAAAATATATTAATATAAAAACCATATAAAAATTCTAAAATATCAATTTCTTTTATTCAATTTTAATGCTTACAATAGCTTTATTTTCTGACTCAAAAACAGTTCTAATTATAAAAAAGAAACAGGTAAACATAGTCGTTTCGAAAAAATATTACTAACTTGCAATTTAGTTTAATCAGTCTACAATTTTGGATTTCACATGAGGGCCAAAATTATTATCCTTGGTGTCAAACTTTGGAAGTTCCTTTCCTGACTTCATTCCACTGCGAATTTATCCATCCCTAGCTTCTGCTCCACTTTTCACCAATGATGCTTGTGATACCAGTCGCACATGCCTCTCTACTGCTTGATAATGGCAAAGGAGCTTCTCTATTTCAAATTATGAACCGTTTCTGATCATACTTGCTATGTCTTCATCTCTGAGGTTCATGGTAGCTGGTGGTTCCAAAGGATTGTCCCAGTTAATCATCTCAAAGTATTCCTCTCCTTCGAAATTTAAATCGGAAGATCAAATCGGAAGATCATTTTCCCCTACCAGTCAGTTTTTCTTGCTTCCAGTATTCTTCTAAGGTCAAGTTCTCGATCTAACAGCATTGCCAACAGAATGTTTTATCAATTTCAGGCAGAGCAACTGGAATAGAAACAAAACTTTTCACAGCAAGGGTTTCGCACGTTTGCAGAGATTTTCCTATTGTTCCGGAAACCTGTTGTGGCCCAGATGATTTTCCGTCAATCTATTGGAAAAAGTGGCGAAGAGATAGTTCATTAGCATGCAGTAAGCATACAAACCAGTGCAATTTATGGACAACAAAGATTTCAAGCCATCTAACTCCGTCATTTTTATTCCCGACGTTGACATTCGTTCTATCACACAAAACAGGAACCAGTTTCGAAAGTGAAATCTCTTTCTTTGTAACGAAGTTGATGATGATTTGTATAATACCTACACCAGATCCAGAATTCGGATTCACATGTCCTATATAAACAGAACCAGATTATGACAACAAAACAATATGCTCTTCCACAGCTGTTATAGTCCTATATAAAGAACTTCCCTTCTTTTCTTGCACTATAGTTTTCTCTTTTCTTCCATCGAAGCAGATGGCGTACAAAGACTGTGTTATTTGTGTAGAAATAAGCTGTGATCTTACCTTTCGACGTTCTCTCCTCAGCTTACTCCTGTCAATAACTTTAGATGGAGTATCTTTGGATACAATCCCTGTATCACGAAGCACCAAGGATACAATGATAGCAGCTGACCTATCCGATACTCCCTTTCTATCACAAGCAACGGCAAGATTTGGCAGTGATATTCTCATTTGGCCCATCTTGGAGGTTGAGAGTGTTTCATCGTCAGTTGTTTTCCGACATTTGGCTTCATGACTAACGTAATCGTCATAATCTTCAGAGATGTCTTTCTATTCTGAATCTATTAATAACCAAACTGGTGCAATGGATATTTAACGCTTGATTTGGATATTTTGAGTATGTCAGCTATCTCCGTGGTATATTGTTAATTGCTCTCAACCAATGTCTCGATCTGATTAATTTCTATTACAACTGGTCTACCCGGCGTTGGAGCATTGCCCAGCGAGAAATGTCCAATACGAAACTTTGCAAACGACTTTTGACACATTCTAGCAGTCGCAGCACCTTCTCCATACATGGCAAAAATACTTTTTGTGTATTTTAGTTGCCTTTTTACCTTCCTTGAAATAATGAATCATCCTACCGAAAATGTTGCCTACTTTCTTCCATATTGAGTACGAAAATAGCTACATAAAAATTAATGAATTTGATGATTTATTTTGTTTGTTAATGCCCTCTGATATGGCAGCTGTCACAATAAAATATTATAAAAATGTTTCGAATGAAGTTAAAGCCAAC
Organism: Dolomedes plantarius; assembly: GCA_907164885.2. Classification (NCBI taxonomy): domain Eukaryota; kingdom Metazoa; phylum Arthropoda; class Arachnida; order Araneae; family Dolomedidae; genus Dolomedes; species Dolomedes plantarius. The sequence goes on along the minus strand of OU015498.1, from coordinate 144,102,198 downwards.
AAAGTGCTAATAATCCATCTCAAAAAAACCTAATATTACTCAGGTTATTACACTTTCTTTTCTTAATGTATGAGTGTATGGTTAAGGATGAATATCAGTATTGTGTTTTGAATGAAAGGTCATTATTGGCGACAGTTATTGGCTAACAACATTGTTATTAAAACATTTAACCTCTGGGAAATTTTATCAGAAATAAAATCCAATAGTTCAAGCTGCACAAGCCAATAGTGTAGAGAAATGTGAAAATATTTATCTTATACAAAACAATTTATTTATACTATGTGCTAGAGAAAGTGTTATTGGTAATGTTTTTGTCCGAACGGGGTTGAAAGGCAAAAGAGATTGATCTACTCATATGCATACATTTTTCTCAATTTAATTCAAATTCTTCAAGTTCAAATGATGCAAACCATCTCCAATCACCTTTGAATTATCTAACTGTAATATTATTTGGTATAAATTTTTAATTTATTTTTTCCCTACATTTCTACATTTGAAATCATTTACATAATGCATAATACAGAGGCTGTTTACAAATTTTTAAAATGGATTAAAAGCATTATAATTAAGGTTTTCAGTAACGATATAAATTTTTTAAAAGTACAATCTGATGGCTAATTCTCTGGACTATCCTATGATAGCTTTATGTCTAGAGAGCTAGTCGCTAGCAATCCAAAAGCGCAATTATCCACTGCTGAGAAGTCATTTTGATGAAATATGAGCAAAATGTTTAGCCTCAATACCTTACATTTTCTTCTTTTGCCCAGAAATTTAATAGAAGATATTTATGTAAGGCTTGTAACTTTATCCTGATGATATTTTACTCTACGGATCGAGGAAACCTAGTGGTAGCGCGTCGGCTGAGGGTGCTCGGATCAAATCCCGACAAGTGCCATAAATACCACCGCGTCTAGGCCAGATATGGGCACTTTAAATTCGCATACCGGAAAGTCCCTCTATGAGGTCAGAGAGGGTGGAGGAGGGTACGATACACCAGATGTCGCCCCTGGGGGTGCTCGGTCAAAATGAAGGTGGCACCTGGCTCAACCGGACTCCGACCCTTGTGGTGCCATTATAAACCGGAGCCGCATCCCTCAGCCCACTACCTTATATGGACCTGGTCTGGAATACTTCCGGTCACGGCGCATTAGAAACAACAACAACAACAACATGTTGTGCTCTCTTAAGATTCTGTTGATTCTTCCGTAGTATCCCTTCTTTAAATATAGAAAGTTAAATATTATCTTGATAGTATGTTGATTTGATTTAGACACATTTTCGTATCTTCTGAACTTTTATGTCCCGTTGTACGGAAAAACAACAATAAAAATGAATTCTTATCTGAAACGATCTTTTGATCGCTGAAACTAGTTCTAGGTCTATTCCTCCCCTTTTGCGTTGGAAAGCAGATCCTATATTGTTACATTCCTTTAAATAGATCTATGATTCATCAATTGCTAAAATATGTCACCTAGAGTGGGTCGAAAAAAATAAATTTTTTTTTTCCGATACGCTTTATTGCGGAAAAGTTGCCTATTGTAATAATAAGAAAAACGGCATAAAAATTGAAATCGGTTAACATCTTCCATTCGCGCATCGTACTTGAAGTTTATGAAAAATTGCAAAAATCACTATATTTTTGCAATTTTTTTCTGTTAGTTAAAACTTTGAAAATAAACATGCTTTAGCTTTTTATGCTTGTTGAATGATTTAAATGACCTAAATAAATTAAATTCTGATCATAAATCTAATTCTTTCTGTTCGCGCAACGTCTTTCAAAAATCAGAAATTTAGCAATTTTTCGCAATTTTCACTATGCGACTTTTCGCTCGATTTGTTAGAACAAAACGACCCAGAACTCACCATGCGGAGAGTTCCACCCACAACCTACCCAACCAACCATCCAATTGTTGGGTGTGGTATTTACATTATATTTACATCTGTTCACAAAGATTTTCCATAGAGTAGGATTATTTGGCCTACTCTGATTTTTACTTTTCCTTTTTTATATCTATACATATTTAACGTCTGATTTTTTGGAGAAATGATGCACAACAGATCAAGACTCCAGTGTTGCTCGGATATAGCCATCTCTAGCTTCATGTCCACATACTTTATTCGAGGCTTTTGTCACAATTTTAACGCACCTCTCTACAGCCTGGGTGTGACAGGGAATCTTTAGTATTTCTCTCATTGGCATAGTATCAGAATTGATGAATGATTTAATATCATCTTCAGTTAGGTTCCACACCATTGGGGGAGGATACAGAACAAAAGAATTCCAATTAATAATTTCAATGTAATCGGAAGCTTGAAAGTTTATCTTTGGTGGTACGATATTTCAATCAGTCTTCTTATTTGGGACTGTTTGTCTTGCTTTTAAGATCCTTCTGTAACCAAGCTCCCGAATATGTTCTCTTCAACATATTCAGAATATGTTTCCTCAACAAGCATTGCCAACAGAACATTTCTGGGTGCGCAAAGAATGCATTTCGTTGAATTACTGGATCGACAACTTGAAGTAATTCGTCAGAGAAAAACCGTGATGTTTGGATTGCTTGAAAGACATGTTTTCGTCCGTCAGTAAAATATTTGTTCTTTTTTATGGTAAACCACAGCCATATAGGATTTCAATAAGAAGCCAACTATTTCTTTTAAGTTTCCGGATGCATCTGATGAACTTATACAAAACCTAAGGACTCGGTTGGCCGCAGTTAGCCATCTGGTATGGGACAAAGGACAGGGTCCCTATTTGCCAAGTCTTCTGGACATTGTCCCAAGGAGAACGCATTTGAAATGTCAAACAAATACTGTTGGTCTTTGCTCAACAAATTCCTGTCTATATCAGTAATCGAACAATCTATGGTTTCATAATGAACCACAGGGAGATTTTCACAGCATGTGAGCTGCTGCTCGATCGGCCCACTAAAAGAATTAGGTCCTGCAGTTTGACCGTCGATATGTTGGAAAATGTGGCGAAAAGGAAGCTCCCTAAAATGCAGGAGGCATATGCACCACTGTAGCGGGCGTCCTACATGATTTTCTAGTCGGTGGATGACACCGTTCTTCCATCGAGAGTTGGTTACATTGCCATTACACCCTACTTTTTCTAGTGAATATTGATAGTTCAGACAAACGAGAAATAATGCTATGAGTTATATCATTTGATAGACTCGAGGAAGGAGATACATGCTCAATGTAAGTTGATCCAGGTTCCTGAATAAGAGAATAGTGTTCTTCTTTCCCATTCCTGCGAAATTACTTGGCATCCTATTTTTCAACGAACAAAGTATGATATTTTTGTCCCCCAAAGAAAAAACCCCAACTTTCCTCAGTAGGTGTGAATTGATTTCAATTGAGTTTAAACCAGTTCAACCTATTTCAAGTGAGTTCTGGTGCGTTTTGTTCTATCAAAACGAACGAAGAGCAGCACAGTGAAAATTTCAAAATATTGATAAATTTCTGTTTTTTCTAAGACGTTGCGCGAACGGAAAAAAAAGATTATTGATCAGAATTTAATTTTTTTAGGTTATTTAACCCATAAAGCAAGCATAAAATAACTAAAGCATGTTTATTTTAAAAGTTTTAACAAACAGAAAAAAATTGCAAAAAAATCGTGATTTTTGCAATTTTTCATAAACTTCAAGTACGATGCGCGAATGGAAGATTTTAAGAGATTTAAATTTTTTCTGCAGTTTTTCTTCTTTTTACAATAGGCAAATTTTCCGCACTAAAGCGTTCCGAAAAAAAAATATTTATTTTTTCGACCCACCCTAATGTCACCGTGTGTTACCTGATAAATGATTTTTATAGTCAATTCAACAGCATGATCTGCGCTAGAGGCAAAAGTTGGTAGACATTATGCTTTATAGCTCTTTTAAAATTTAAATCTATATTATCTTGTTTACAGTTGACACAGAGGTATTTGAAGAAATCGCAATTGTAGTTAGAGTCGGGTTTCTCTTTTTTTTTAGACGAGACGAGAAAGTTTTGAAACAATCTTAAATGTACGTACTTTCTTTAGGTAGCGACTTATGGTTCTTTTTATGGCTAAAATCAATGACTGATAATTTTCAACTTTATTAATAATGAGATCACTAATTTTACATTTCGAAATGCTAATTCCATGGTTTTCACAGCGTATTTTATTTACAGAAGGAGAATATGTTTCTTCGGAGAGAGCAACAACATAGTTTTGAAACCTCAGTCTGTTTACACGCGTAAATTGTTAAAATAGACAAATTTTATCAACAGCTAATGATAATTTAACATTTATAAAATGGAATGTTGCCCGAAATGCCTAAATATATAATTTCGTCGTTCAAACTCTTTATTGTAATGGAAAATACTGCAGATACTTGCAACCTCTATCAACCAATTACCAGCCAAAAAATTGCACCATCATACCCTTTTAGTTTAATATATGATTAAAAATCTACCCAGTAAAAATCTACCAGTTTTCTCTATACGCAGACCTATAATACAGTCTCTTTTTCTTTGTGGATTTCAGCAGTGATTTAATTTTTTTTTGTCTTTTATTCAGGTGCAGATGTTGGATAACAAAGTGGGAGTAGCTGTAAAAGAATTTCGGTTTGTCTTTGGTGTATGTATTTCATCTTTGTATTCCGATGTTGACATGCAATGAATATTTACAGCCAGTAAGAAACAAATCCTTTTTTCATTAACCTTTGGTGATGAAATAAAGAAGCATTGTTCTGCTTTTTTTTCCTGTTGCAAGGTTGCAAAATATTTTAGGTATCATATTTGAGATTTAATAATTTACAAAATATAAAGTCACCCTCTTTCTGTCGAATTGAAGTAAGCTTCTATAATAGCAGCGCGAAGTCAAAAGTCAGATCATTTTATCTAATAAATTAAAGTAGATTTTTTGCCAGAAAAATATTATTCTGGATACAACGTAAATCCCTCTAACCAACTATATTAAATTGTTTTTCAAGTCATTTATTACTTATCAAAATACATTTTCAGATTGAAGGATAGGTCATAGGGCCGCCAATGTGGTGTGTTGGTTGGCGTTCTGGGGGCTTGGGTTCAAATCCCGGATAAGCCTTGGTCGTGTTCGCGTCCTCCACCTCGTAGGGAGCAATGATGGCTCACCTTTATGGTGCTCCCATAATAATGTAGCCAGCAAATTCGCGATGAATAAAAAAAGGGTGAATGTGTCACGACAAAGTATCTCCGCATTAGAAAATGAAAAAGGGGTTAGGTCACAACAAAAGATCCAAATTTTTTTTGTTACTCTGAATGAACGATATTTTACGTTTATATTTAAATTTCAGAATAAAAACCAGTGCTTGATTTAGAGGATAAACCATTTCTTACCATTGTGCTCATATAATTTAATACTGAGGTGTAACAAATAGAGAAAATCAAGATTTAAAATGAAAACGAGACATTAAGTATCTTACGTGACATCTGGACCCCTTTCTCTTATCTCTGACAAGTTATTGCATGAAGGTAATTAAATTTATGGTAAGAGACTGCCGGAGTAGTGTGAGAACAATGAGAGAAAAAATTATGAAGTGGGATGAAAGAAAGAGTGCATGCTGAATGGCAATAAATGAACGAAAACTACTAAAACACTGTTTGCTCTCGAATATTTATTGCCGAAGTTGATGCCTGTTTATGTGATATTCTATTTAAAGAGTTCAGTTATTGTGTTAAGGGGTCTGGTACCTTTTAAACCTTCAAAAATTCGATTTTTTGCTTTTAATCTATTATAATAAATTAAAGCTTCAGAAACATTTTAAAAAAAACCGCGTTTGAAAATTCGCAATAGAACCGAAGTTATAAGCAAAACAATACTGCGTCATATAATGTATTGGCAATGGTTAAAGGGCGGAATTGTTTGTTTACATTAGACATGCAGCTGTAATCCCACATTTTGTAATGCAAGCAGATTCATTTTGCAAATCAAGCGGATTTTTTTCTAGTCTTTTTTTTGTAAACTCTATGGTTTATTTTTATCGCTGATTTTTGTAAAAGTAACTTCTACTTTTCTACAGTTTATTTATTCTCACGTGTTTGTAGCGTATGCGAAACCGTCGACGAACTTCTTGTGCTAATTTGATAACGAGCTTCTTGTGCAAATTATTTGCTAAAGGTTACCTTTTATTTGTAAGAATAATATGGATCAAAATTCACAAATAACGCCAAAGAGAGCTTCTGGTAAAAGAAGTAGGAAAAGGAAATTCACTGGCAATATGTATACTAGAAAAATAGCACGTGAAAATTCTAACGTTTCTGAATCAGTAAACTTGAATGCAAGTGCTTCTCGCAAGAAAATAAACATGTCTAGTGATATATTTGAGGACGATAATCGTAAAGATTTTACAAGATATATATTACTAGATGTTAGTTTGTTGTTTTCTCAACTTGAAAAGCATTTAGCTTGCAAAAAGTGTGGTGGAAGTGTGATACTTTCAGAAGAAACTGTATGTGGATTATCCTCTAAAATTTCTATTAATTGTGAAAATGGCACAGAGTTATGCAAATTTAGAAATTCCAAAATGTTGGGAAAGAAAAATAACATTCCAGAAATAAATAGAAGATTCACCTATTCATTTCGAGCAAATGGTATGGGACATTCAGCCATGAAATGGTTTTGTGGCATTATGGATCTACCCAAACCAATTTCAAGAAAAAACTACACCAACATGGTGAAAAAGCTGCTCGCCTGTTCTGAAACAGTTGCCCAGGAATCTAAAAAATGTGCAGCTGAAGAAGAAATTAAATTGACAGGTTCTTCTGATATTATAGTCAGCGGCGACGGGACCTGGAAGACACGAGGACACTCATCTCGTGTTGGTGTATGCACCCTTATTGGAGATAGGTGCGGTAAAATTTTGGATACAGAAGTGTTGTCGTCTTACTGTAAAGCCTGTGACAGCTGGAAAAATAGAAAAGGCACCGATTCATATATAAAGTGGAAAAACTCTCATGAAAAGGAATGCCTTATAAATCATACAGGTTCAGCGGGTAAAATGGAAGTGGTGGGTATGGTGAATATGTTCCAGCGTTCCCAATCTTTAAATAAGGCAAAATATTTAGGATACATAGGTGATGGCGATACAAAAACTTTTCATGCAATAACTCAATGTGAACCATATGGTCCTGAAACAAAAGTGACTAAAATTGAATGTGTGGGTCACATTCAGAAACGATTAGGTGCCAGACTTCGAAAACTAAAACAAAATGGATTAAAATGCAGTGATGGAAAATCTGTTTGGGGAAAAGGTAGACTCACGGACAAAATAATTGATAAGTTGACAGCCTACTATGGAAACGCTATAAGAGAGCATAAAGACTCTCTTTCAGCAATGCGTAAAGCAGTATGGGCTGTTTACTTCCATACTCGCTCAACAGATTCAGAACCATTGCATAGTTTTTGTCCAACTGGGCCAGATTCTTGGTGTCGGTATCAAAAATCAGTTTCTGAAGGAAAAGAAAATAACTTCAGGCATAAAGAGACAATCCCTTTGCCTGTGATGGACATGATAAGACCAATTTTTAATGACCTTTCACATCCCAAATTGTTAAACAGATGTCTTGGGGGCAAGACTCAAAATTCAAATGAGTCTGCAAACTCTATAATATGGAAACTCTGCCCTAAAACCCATTCTTCAGGCAAAAGAATTGTACAGATTGCTACAAATGAAGCGACAGTACTTTTCAACGAAGGAAGCATAGGTCGAATTAAAGTAATGGAAAAATTTGGCCTGACAGTTGGTCACGAAGCAAAAAAATGTTTATTTGACATTGATAAAACTCGTGTAGCTATTTCTGAGCTACGTCTTCAAAAAAACTCTAAAGAAATGAGAAAATAAGAAAAATGTCTCAAAAAAACACTCATGATAATTTTATTCTCAAAGAAGGTACTACATATGCAGCTGGAGAATTTTAAATCCCCCCCTATAAAAAAATTAAAAATTTTGTAATTAAATTAAAAGGTAAGAAATTTTAAACAAATTTGTATTCAAATGAGCTTTCACGAATAATTTTACATCATATTTTTCTTATAATAAATGTATGAGATGCAAAGTTGCCCTTTAAGTATCTATCAACAAAAATTGAAACATCCAAATGTCATAATTTTGATAACATTGCAATGTTTTATAGTATATATTTTACAGTTATTACTTTTATAGAGTGTAATTTATATTACCAAATGGGAGTTTATTTTGAAGAAAAAAAATTATGTGCGACAAATATATATTTATAGCTTTTTAAACAATTTTTAACTTTAAAATCAATTTCTGAGAATGTGTGTTTTGGGTCATTGCACGCAGGATATCTTTTGAATGGTTAACCACAGAGCCATCAAATGTGATAGGTGCAAATATATAAATGTTTAATTGACATTGATAAAACTCGTGTAGCTATTTCTGAGGTATGTCTTCAAAAAAACTCTAAAGAAATGAGAAAAATAAGAAAAATGTCACAAAAAAAACACTCATGATGATAATTTTATTCTCAAAGAAGGGACTACATATGCTGCTGGAGAATTTTAAATTCTCCCCCCCCCCCCAAAAAAAAAAAAAAAAAGAAAAATTTTTGTAATTAAATTAAAAGGTAAGGAATTTTAAACAAATTTGTATTCAAATAAGCTTTCACGAATAATTTTACATCATATTTTTCTTATAATAAATGTATGAGATGCAAAGTTGCCCTTTAAGTATCTATCGACAAAAATCAAAACATTGAAATGTCATTGTTTTGATAACATTGCAATGTTTTATAGTATATGTTTTACAGTTATTACTTTTATAGAGTGCAATTTATATTACCAAATGTGAGTTTATTTTGAAGAAAAAAAATTATGTGTGACAAATATATATTTATAGCTTTTTAAACAATTTTAAACTTTAAAATCAATTTCTGAGAATGTGTGTTTTGGGTCATTTCGCGCAGGATATCTTTTGAATGGTTAACCACAGAGCCATCTAATTTGATACACACATAATATAGACAGGTATGATTAAAATGACGAAATATTATGTACTTTTGGTGATTAAAAATTTTAATTACAGCTAAAAGTACAATAAAATTTTTTGAAATTTCAAAAAATAAAATTTTATATTCTATTTTTCTAGGAAGAACATATAATTTCCATTTAATAGTTCGTCATTTTAAAGACACATTATATTACTTTATTTTGAATTAAAAAAATTGTGTATATTCATTAAAATAAATGTGTAATGTTGAGCGCAATCAGATAACTGGGAAAAAAACAATGGTTTGAATTTTAATTATTTAAAAACTTTCTGTTACACCTAGAAACCTATTGATGCTACATATTGAAAGAAGAAATAAAGTTGAATTTGCTGTAAAAATTTCATTTCTCTATAAAAATAAGTTTTATAATTATAGCAGATTGAAAATAGGGATGTGTTTGTCGACTGGTGCAGCAGTTAAAAGGTACCAGACCCCTTAAGGTGTAGACATAAAAAACTTGGACATGAATGACACTCTGAGGCAAAAAGGGAAAAGTGAAATGAGAGTCTAATATGGAATTAATAGAAAGTTAGTACTGATTTTACAGTTTTGAACAAATCACACGTAAATGTATGTAACATGACCTAAAGTATAAAAATGTAAGAATAGTCAAGGTATAAAAAATGAATTTGAACATTTTTCATAGTTACGAGAACCTATATATGGAAATACAGGGTGTCCCAGTTAAACGTTTCAGAACTTCTACGAGGGGTGCATCCTGACGACTCGAAATCATATAGCAATGTGGGGTCGGAAATGCTTTCCTGAAGCGGTGATGTACACAGAAAACCATAAAGAAAGAGACCGTAAGTGGATAATCGTTTTAATAATGAATGTACAAAACCAAAAGGTACACGGGTTAAAGTAAGTGTTCGAAGCTATTTCCAACGACTGCAATGCAGACCTCACATCTCCAGCGCATGGAATTCCGAACGTTCTGGAAAAATTCAGGCTCGTCTCGAATTTCTCCGGCAGCTACTGAGATCCTTGAAACCAGCTCATCACCATTGTCAAAGGGGTTGACATAAACCTGTGTTTCCATATGCCCCCACAAATAAAAATTCGTATAATTAGCCATCCTACTAACTCTGAGTACTTGTGCGAAATCACGATTCCCTGCACTAACGCTCGGAACTTTCTCGCAACGCCATCTACCGCTTCAGGAAAGCATTTCCGACCCCACATTGCTAGACGATTTCAAGTCGTCAGGATGCACCCTACCCCTCGTAGAAGTTCTGAAACGTTTAACTGGGACACCCTGTATATACCTATTTGGCGGAAATCTTGGTTCTGAAGGCAATGCATACAAGGGTTTGGCAGAACTATCTGGAAGATATATCATTTCATTTAGCATTACATAAAAGTAGTATAATTAAATTATCCATTATCTCACATCCCGTCAATGATTCGCATCTGAAAGGAGTTCCCTGTTTTATCTGTATTGATATCTACAGAGGCTGTTCGCATATTTTTTTCGACGATTTTGGTAAGCGGTAATAAAAAATCGTTTGCTACAAAAGAAATAATTGCAATTGTACTATGTTTTTAAAAGTCAAAATTATCGTCTGCGGCTTGAAAGTTTGGTTTTTATTCAAAATGGCGTTTTTAACAAAGCAGTGGTTCGAAGGCTACATTTATGCTTTTTCCGAAGAGAAATATGCATACTCCGTTATCCAAAAACGATGTGAGAGTCATGGTTTTGTGATATCTAAAGCGTCGATGGATAAAATCGTCAACAAGAAAGGAAAAAAACATCAAATTGGAGCCTCAAGTGGGACAAAAATTCCAAACAAGTATCCAAGGAAAAAACGGACATCCTCGACTATTGCAAAGGTACGTTGTTTAATGTTAAAAGAAAATCCCCCTAGTCAAAGGACAGTTGCAAAATCATTAAAATGCTCGTAGTCCACTGTAAACAAAATGATAAACGTTGATTTAAATTTTAAGAAAGCGAAAAAACGAAGTGCGCATCGTCTTCTTCCAAATCATATCGCTGAACGCAGGACACGCTACAGAATTCTATATGAGAAACACTTATCCAAAGAAAAATAGAAAACAATTGTCACAATAGATGAATCATGGGTGTATTTAAATGATTGCAACAAAAAAAGAGCCATTTATTATCATAAAAGGGGAGAAAAAAATTTAAGTACATGGTTCAAAGAATCGAAAGAAAGTTTTTCTAAGGGATTCATGATTTTTGCTGGTTTTTCTTATAATGGCAAGTTAAAAATAAAGAGAGTGGAAAAAAATGTCAAGATTAACTCCAAATACTATCAGTAACATATTTTATCGCCAATTTTTCTGAATGAAATACCATCGCTTTACCCACAGTGCCATCAATCTGTGAGACTCCATCAGGACAAAGCTAGCAGTCACACATCAAAATCCACTGTAAATTTCCTAAAAGAAATGGAACAAAAAACTGGTATCAAGGCCATACCCTTCACTGATATCCCTACTAAATCTCCCGATGTATCACCTATGGATTTTTGTGCTTTCGGACTTTTAAAATCTGCATTATCCAAACGTCGTTCCAAAACCCTTAGAGGATTCTGGAAAACTATTCAGGAGGAATGGGATAGAATACCTCTTCTGACACTTCAAAAGGCATTATTATCCTGGAAATTGCGGTGTCAAAAGATAGTTCAGAATAATGGATGTCAAATAGAACATTTAAAACACAAGAATTTTATTTAATTTAGTTTTGTGAATACAATATACATCGTCTAAAAAATGTGTGAACAGCCTCTGTATATAAATAAAAGGAAAACGGTGTCTGTCGGCCGGAAATGGGAACAATTCCGGGTAGACTGTTTCCGGTATGCAAGTGGTTATGAAATTTGGCCATGTTTGAAAATGTTGAAACCGATGTATTTTTTTTTATGAAAGTACATAAATATTACATATTTGGAAAGAACTTTAAAACTGATAATCTTTTCTGCGTACACTTACTCTGTTACTTTAATAGTTTTAGAGATATTTCAATTCTAAATACATACTCGACCGATACAAAACGCAACTGCCATGTTTCAAAAGTTAAAATTTATGTTTTTTTTAAAAAAGAAAGTACATAAATTTTACATATTTAGAAAGAACTTTAAAATCTGACAATTTTTTTCTGCGTACACTTATTCTGTTAATTCAACAGTTTTAGAGTTATTTGGATTCGAATGAGGTTTCTCCTGTGAGATCATCCATCTTTGACGATGTAAACAAAAGGTGATTCTTTCACAGCGTTATTCTCGCTAAAAAAGGAATCACTGAAAAGAAATGTTTCATCGTGTGTCTATTTTAATTCTTCTTCTATATTTCATACTCTAAATTCAAAATTTTTAATCATAAATAGATCATTTGAAGATGTACTGATTTTGGGGGAATTTTTGGCAGTTAAAAGTGAAAAAAAATTTTATTCAAGTGAACTGTGATTCGAGTGTCAAGTGATTCGATTTGGGTATTCGATTAATGCTGAACAATAGCCAGAAATAAGATTCTTTCGTTCTCATTTTATAGTTCTATATCTATCTTCAGTTTTGTTTATATGTGGTTTTCAGTTTTGATTTTAGATATATAGAATCATGTTTGAACTGTCCAAGCAACAAATAATTCTTTAATTTTTATTTTCATTTTACCAATTTTTTTTCCCAAACCTGTTCAAATTTCATGTATTTCTTTCTTTTCTGATTAGTTTAGTTTTTGGTTTTAGATAAATATTCTATTAATGTATTTGTGTATGAAGTTTACCGTTTCTTTGTTTTGTTGATTAAACGGTAAAATATTTAAAAAGTGCACATTCACATTTTCTTTATATAAATATTTATATTTAGGAAATGTTGGTGTTTATTGAGAGGTTTATTTGTTTTTCCACGATACCATATGCTTCGGAAGCCTGTTTGATATTTCAATTGTGCTTATCTTTGGACTAAACAGAATACAGAATATCTCACAGCATAGAAATGAGCAATTCTGCCTAATACATGCACTCATATAATTTCAATGTATAAGGCATTATTATGTCACTAATAACACAAATTTCAGGAAATTTGCATTTTTGTATTGCAGAAATATAGGCTAAAGTAGCCAGCCAATTTCTTTTAACATGAAAATTTATCTTTTTGTAATGCAGGTATGCTCATATCTTACCAGGTGGTGGTGGGTGTTAATACGAATAATTTTATTTTAATTTTGTGGCTTTGTGGGGGGGGGGGGAGACTGTAAATTAATAGTGCCTCTTAAGAAACTTCTCCCTCTCAATCAATCAATTCAAATCCGTCTATCTGGTGGACGGATGGCCCGAGCATAGCCGAGCGAAGCCCGGGTAGTATTTCAATATGGCAGACTAGGAATGAACTACCTATTCTCCCCCATGATCTGTCATGCTATATTAGTACAGCTTACAGGGTCACTAAAAACATTAAGTGCATTCATTTACTAATGAAATATTTGTAAGTTAGGGAAATACGTGACTTTGAAAGTCACTAAAAATTACCCTAATTACATAAAAACAATTTTCTAATAACAAGTCTGAATTTTTTAAAAAAATGTCTTCTCAGCATGTATTGGTGAGAACCCAATAACGAGAGCAAAACCTAGATCTATAGCTAGTCCGTACATTACAGATGTATGACTTTGTATTTATGACTCTCACAAAGCCATGATCCATGCATTTTTTTCTGAATTTGAAATCTAAGATTTAATTTACATTACTGATTTCATTCTTTTTTCCATTTTTCCAAGATAGCATGCATTAGATGTCATATTTGGTTCACTAGTTACTTCTATCTGCACGGCTGCCATCATGTTTCATGTTCTACGGAAGTGTTTAGAAATTGCATCGATTGTCAGTTCCAGGAATTAGATATGTAAGTTTTTGCTATCTTAATTAGAAGGAAATCTTTCATTTATTATCTAACACATTCAATTATTATAATCTTAGACATTTTATGCATAATATATTGGTAATTAAAATAAATACTTTCGCATATATTAAAGAAACTAGATATTTATCGATATTCCCAGATAAATTGTATCGCTTTATTATCTAAACAAATTTCATAAGATAGGTTCTTACTTAATAATGCCTATTGTGTTTCACGAAATGAACTACAGAACAGTGGTTTAGGGAATAATATGTCAACTTAAATATTATTTAAATTTGTCAAACTATTTTAAATGTATTTCCTGTTAATTTTCTATCAAGAGTAAACAATATAAAATAGTAATATTTCTTTGCTTTAACCAGTTTTGTTGACCAAAAGAATAAATGCATTTAACGTACACTATATGGCCAAAGGTTTCCGGCACACTTGCTATAGTACACTCAGAGAGTCCTGTAGTACGTATAGATAGAATGTCGGGCCACGTATGGCATTAGTCACAATGTGACCACGTCTAGGAAGACTTTCCACCAGGTTTAAACAGTTTTAATAAGTGAGCAGGAATAGTAGCCTTTCATTCTTCCATGAGAGCATCAGTGAATCTTGTCACTGGAGGTGGCGAGTTTATCTTGGCGCGTAGTCTACTTTCTAATTTGTCCCAGAGATGTTTAGGTCGATGCTCTGGGACGGCCAGTCCAGTTTTCAAACACACATACCTTCAAACCACATCGTCACAGCCTTCGCTCTGTGCACAGGGCAGATGTCCTGTTGAAACAAAAATGGACCTTCCCCGAACTGTTGATAGAATGTTTGGATTTCCTAGTTATCAAGTCCAAATATATCTCAGTCGACTTTCAAATATATCTTAAAGATCAGGGTTCTGGCCACACAAACTAAGTAACCCTCGCTAAATCACAAGAATCAGCTCCACACCATGGAATAGCGTTGCCAAACTTCCCAGTTGGCACAATTCAGTGATGCAGGAAGTATTCTCATGGAGCCGCCCAACCGAGAAGCGTCCCTCGGACTGCCACATGGTATACCAAGATTCATCAAAGAACTTGTTTCCACTGATTCATGGTCCAATGGTTGGGAGTTATACACCACTGCAACGAAAATGTAGCAATAGAACTGGAAATATTCGTCTTGTGAGCAGCCGAACGACGGTGGAAATTTATTTCTCTCACCTCACGGCGAACAGTCTCCTGTTGTTAGCAACGACTACAGAAGCATTTTCCGACGAGGGATTTTTGGCAGCTGCAACTGCGATTTCTCTTCACTATCCGATTCAACATTCATCCGCTGCTATCCATAAGTTTCTGAGTCTTACCACCGCGGTTTTCTGCTGTTGTGGATCCTTGACGTTTCCATATTACCATAATATCACTTACAATTGATCAAAGCAACTTTTTACAAGACCGGAATGTTACGAACTGATTTCTTTCACCGATGGCATCCAAAGATCATTCAAATTCTCTGAGCTCTGCCGACATACGCATTGTATGTCTCGCACACGTTTTACTCCGTTTTGTGATGTCATGGAACACGTAGAAATCCCTATCCACTTCTACAAAGAGGTGTCCTGATGCTTTGGGCCATATATTGTTTGTGAGAATCCCAGTCTTTCCTATAATCTCACAAATATATCGAAATATTAAAATAAAATTATTCTACGTGTAAAAAATCTTCATAGATGGAAAAAAACTGAGCCCAAAATTTTTTTCTGATGATCGGATTTCTCCTTATCAATGCAGAATCTTTCGAAATGAACATCCTTCAAGAATAGTTTAGTAAAAGGTTTAGCTACAACAGAACTCTACTAGTTACCGATGTGTAGATTCGTACACTAAACCTATAATGCCGTATTTACACATTCGTGCCTGCGCCTCAACTCGTCACCCGCAAGACATTCGCGAGACATTCGTCACGCTCCTGCATCGACGCGAGTGACCATTCTCACATTCGTGCCTCTTGCAGTGAACCAGACTTCCCGACGCCATTCACCCCTTTGACCCCCCCCAGTCGTCATTCGCCCCTTTGACTCGTGCCAGAAAAATCGATCCCGAAGCGAGCGCCACGATTGGCAAGGAGAAAAGAGGGGTGAACGGTGAGCGCACCATTTACACATTTGTCTTGCACCTCCCCCCACGATTCGACTCCCCGCTATCTGTGTAAATGCGGACTGTGTAAATGCGGTGTAAATTGTAAGGCGAACTTTTAAAGTAGGGTAGGCAAGTTTAAGTACAACATAAGTACTTTAAATTTAATAGCGAACTATTGCACAGGGAAAGACAAAAAATGCAAAAATTTAGGGATATATGGAAGAATGGTTCTCTTGAAAATGTTGATACGGCTTTAATACAGAAAAAAAAGTAAGCATTTGGAAATAATACAGAAAAAAAGCATATTTTACAGCTATGCAATTCCTGTTTTAAATTTTTTTGTCATATTAGGCTCCTTTTTAGTCAGCCCTCGGCTTTCTGGGATTTGATAACTCGAGACCTTGCTATCATGAAATATGCTGGAGGTTTTGTTTTTAGTTTTGTAGCCAACTGATCGACTAAGATCATTACAGCTTTTAACACACTGCTTTTTGTAAATCATACTTACTTGCATATAACAGTTCTTTGTAAACATATTTCTACTAATATTAAAATGCGTTTAGCTCCCCATTTGTGTAATGCAAGGATACGTCTACTAACGTTAGATCAGACTATATCATAATCCTATTTATACCTCTGTGCTAGCAAAAGTTATCAAATATGTAATTTTGAATCTGTAGAATTTAATCTATGGCGAATGGGAAAGGTATAAGAACGGTATTAGGGTCTACGAGCATCAAGCCTGGTATTTTGCCTACGATGTTATTCCTTCTCTATAAGATAGTCTCATATTTCGTTAACACATATAGTGTTGTTTTTCCACACTTGCGTGTTAAGGGTGCGATGTACTAACCTTATTCGATTCGCTCACCTCAATGTTGGCAGACTGACAAACTGTGCCCAAGGACAAACTGTGCCCAAGGATGGCCGACTTGGATTGAAAAGTTTTTTGAAAAATTCTACTCAAATAGAGAAAGAAATTTTAAATTTGGGGGCAATTTCGTTTTTTTTTAATGCAAATAATGTTTTGTAATTTAAATTATTCGCGGAAAAAAATTGGTGTAGTGTGTTTTAAACGCTCATAAATTCCATTTGCGGATGAAATTTATAATAAAATACTATTTTTATTGGATTATCAGCAATTATGTAGCAGTAATAGGGATGGGACATCGATGTTTTAAACATCGATTTATTGAAGCCAATGTTTTTTTAACATCGATGTTTTGTGCTCGATGTTTTACGTTGTTTAGATTTTTTTTAATGAAAAAGTACCATAATACAAAAAATTTATCATGTAGCATAATTTTCCCACTCAGTAAAAGTAAGTCTGAATTCTGAAAAGGACGAATACAAAAGGGGGAACGATTCCTTAGCAAACAGACAAATGGCAATCAAAAACCAATGAACCAATCAGAGCGCTTGGAATGTTCATGACACTCCAGAACATTCCATGGGGTTTTATTTTAAAAATAGTATATACACGAGAGCAGCCATTTAAGTTTTTGTTTTGTTCTGGTTTTATATAAGTTGACGTTAATTTTATTAGTAAGATGCCTCTCAAAAGTACCGTTTGGAAATATTTTTGCAAAACCTCTGACAAATTTGCGAAATGCAATATTTTCCTTAAGTCCCTCAAAACTACTGGCAATACCACGAATTTATCTGGACATTTGAAGCAGTGACGTAGCAAGCATAACTGGCGCCCGTGACACGGTACCTTTTGGGCGCCCCCCCCCAAAAAAACATATAGCAATATTATATATAGAATTAGTGAAAGGGACCATTTAGCGCCCCTCTGCGAGAGGCGCCCGGTGCATGATAGACCCCCTTGCCCCCCTCTCGCTACGCCACTGATTTGAAGGCAAAACATGGCGATATTTACAACGAGAATTTTGAAGTCATCAATGTAGCCCAAGGCAAAAGCAACCAAGTTTTTGTCATTTGTGTCAGCCCAATCAGAGAGTAAAATTAAATCCCCCCCCCCACGACTAACCGAAGTAACATTAATGTTACAGATTACTAAACCAGTATTAAAAAATAGA
The DNA here is from genome assembly GCA_907164885.2 of Dolomedes plantarius. NCBI lineage: Eukaryota > Metazoa > Arthropoda > Arachnida > Araneae > Dolomedidae > Dolomedes > Dolomedes plantarius. Next base: position 144,084,162 of record OU015498.1, on the reverse strand, counting down.
TGTTCTAAAACATCGATGTTTAAAAGCATCGATGGTTTTTGGGCGATGTTTTATTAGCATCGATGTTTTAATATTGAATATCGATGTTTCAAAACATAAATGTTTTGATATTGATGTCGCATCCCGAAGCTGTAATCAATAGGGTTAGTACACAGAAACCTTAAGTATGTTTAGTATTAAACGCTCACATTAGAGTTACAGAAGATATTCGTGGATTTTTAACATTCGCTGATGGTTTACGCCTTTAATCTCACAGTTGTTTCAGAGCAATAATTTATTTGATGGTAATACATTTTCGTTAAGCTTCTAACTTTAAAAATATCTTCAGCTTTCCAGAGCGAGACCAAAGGAAAGTGGAGAAAAGCCTGTGCATTTCTTTATTTATTTATTCACTGTATTAAATTTAAAAAAATAATATCTTAAATTTTGAATTTTTTCAAACTGATTTTTTCATATGCTTTACATTCTCTAACTGAAAATTTAATTTTATGACACAGTTACAATCTTCTGTTATCCATGATGTGGTATATAAAATTTATGTTGTGAATTTTTTCTTTTTATACAGAAATAAAGTATTTCGTTGGTTCCTTGCTGCAGTGATAGCTCTCTTCTCTGTATTCAATGTTTGCTTTAAAGGAAACAGCAGAACATTTGTCACTTTTTATAACGTTCTAAATAGAGTTCTATGGGCTATGAGTGTTGGCTGACTTACATGTGTGCTGCTGGATAGGTTTTAAATTCAAACTTATTTGTTAATGATAAAGTTGCGCTTACTACGAATACTTCTTAACCTTTTACAGGCCGAATTCAGATGCTTTAGTTAGGGGATATTAGTCATTAAAATGTAGAGAAAACATTTTATATATAATTTTCATTGTGTTCCCATTTGGGAACATTGGCCACTTCTGACTATACTTTTACATTGGATTCAAAAATGGAATATAGTGATGAGTAGATTAAATAATAAGCAAAGTAGTAAGAATGAATGGTTTATTTTTAAATCTAAGTTCACATAAGAATTAAGTTGAAAATTTATAAATTTAAATGAAAACAATTTCTTTTATTCAAACAAAATATCAAAAAATTATGTTTATATCTTTATTCCATGGTACAATGGTAAGCATGTTAGGAGCGATTTTTTCTTACACTCATTGCAAGCTAATCGAGCATTGACTGTGCATTTTGCACATCTAACTTGTGTTGCTTGTACAAGGAAATGTCCATCACTCTTTGTCTGTGGTATAGGGCGGTGAACTTTCGATCCTCGTTGAGGCCTATGCTTTCTTAGAGCAATTCTTAGAAGAGCGTTGTAACCTCTCGGTGAAACTCCAGATTAGTGAGCTTGGCATTTTTTTCATGATTTGGTGAATGTAAAACCCAACCAGCGACAACAGCCATATTTGTGCATTTCAAATAAATTCCTCCAGCGGATCAACTCCACTCATTTCAGTATTATATTTATGTACTAAATTTGGTTGTTGTATATCCACTTTCTTCTGATCTTTACGTGAATATATTTTTGTCGACTGCATTGAGAGATGACTGCAATAATTTGAAGAAACTGTCACTACAGAACTGTCAGTCCAGCGGCATAAAAAATACCGATCCATCACTTTGGTAATCAAATTAACCTCTTTCTAGTTTTTTAATTTCCTTTGAGAGCATCGATGGACATTTTTAAATTCGATGTTCTCGGATAGTTTCAATAACTTTTATATTTTTACTTGCAAGATCCTTCATCAAATCATTAGTAGTAAAAAAGTTATCAAAAATATTTCTACTTGAAGAGGGTTTACAACAACTGTCAGAAGAATATTTCTAGCCTAGTACCAAGAGAGGCTATTTCCTTTCACTTCTTCCCTGCATATATATCCATTTTTTGTGGATAACCATTATTTCAACTTTCAACCAAAAACTCCCAGTACAGGAAATGATGTGGCCGTTGTATGATGGCGACAGGCCATTGTTCCCAATTGAGAACATAAAGATTTAATTAATTACACCAAGTACTTTTCTTTTTAATTTTAATTTCTTTTATATTCTTTTAATAATGTGAACCCTTTTAAGTATGCCTACCAAATTTTAGAAGCATTGGATTGCTTTTCCCATTTATATTAATTTTTAGGTTGTGTTCTGGGAAAAATGTGGAAAAAGGCCGTTTTTATGAATTTTGTACCTTTCCATTTTTATATTTGAGATGTGGTTTCTATTTCAAAAATTCAATGCTATCTTTTTGTTCATCTGCTAATTTTTTCAAGTCAATATTGATGAAATTTAATTTTTAAATGAATTTTCAATTCGATGTTCTCAATTGGGAACATTGGGCTATAAATGGTTAAGATCTAAACTTTGAGCTAAAAAGGAATCCAGTGCCAAATATTTTAAAGGATTCCATACTTACCCATAAGGGGACCAATATATCTTAAAAATATTTCATTAAGATCAAGGTGGAAAAATCTTAAGTCTAGTTTGAAATATCTAATTCATAACAATGAAAAATCATACACATGTAATAAATTCCCTATTCCTATTGTCTTCATAAAGAATATCACAGTTTTAAAATTTTAAAATTTTAAGCCTGCAAGATATAATACCAGTTTCACGTTATGAAAAATATAATTAGGTCTTTGTTACCTGTTTTAGATAAATTACTGTGGAAAATCTGAAACTTGCAATGCGATCTGTTTTACTTTAAATCCTTGTTCTGAATATATTATGGTTTAGAGAGACTAATTTGAAAACACAAAATATGAAATCCTAAAGTTGATTTTAGGCTGTTTATATCTAAACTGTGAGGACATTTAACTAAAAATTTATAAATTTCTGCTTTGTACAGTGTAAGGTATTATGTAGAATTTGTTATATAAATACTAGCATTTTGTCAAGACACCATATATAATTGTCTAAACTCTGAATAATTTTTTAAACAGTAATATCTTCATATTTGGACTTAACAAAGGAAATTATGAAAGGGAGCATTAGTATGGAGTTCAAAGAAAAGTAATAAGTTTAATTTATCTATTTATCTTCTAATTCTGCCGTAACAGAAACTCTTTTAAGGCGAGTTATTGATTATTAAATAGAGCTAGAAACTTTAGAATAGTCTCTAAAGTTTTTTAAAACTTTTTTTCCATCTTAAAGATAAATTTTTCGTATGGATGCATGTTTATACAGCAGGCTCTTGTCTGAAAAATTGTGTCAATGTAAGAGGAGACGTTTTCTGTAAGGTTTTCTCTTTTTCTGCTCCTGTTCGAATGTTGCAGAACTGCATTCGACGGAGGGGTCTTTGCAATACGTGTAGCACTTTCGCAACTGCAATACCATCTGGACCGTTTCTATAAAGTTGTTACCTTTTATGACTCCAAATCCAAAATATGAGCTATTTTAAATATCTTCAATATCTTTTAATATATATCATAATATAGAAATAATGTATAGATCATTATTAATATATATTCCCCATATAATAATATATAATCTTGTTTTTTTTTTAATGTCTCTAGAACTTCTTAAAAAGTACCAATGAAAACAAAACATTTAAGATTTTATTATAAGTTTACTTGGTTCAAAGAGGTACAATAACAATGTCAATTTAAGTATATATTTGTGGTCCACTATTTTTCCTTAATATTTTTGTTTTATAAATGTCATTAAAAGATACAAAAATATTTTTCATTATATTTTATTTTATAATTTAAAATATAATTTTTGTCTGGTAGTCATCCACTGTATTTGTGACAGAAAATGCAGCTGCAGAAAAAAGTGCTCTGAAATTGATTTGGCTACCCTCTAAACAACTATTGTGTCATTTTCATGTTAGACAGACAGATTGGTGCTGGCTTTTGTCATCATCGAGTGATGTTCCAAAGGATAAAAGAACATAAATGATGCAATTATTGAAATCGTTAATATTTTTATATAGATACTTAAAAGAAATATATTTTGTACTTCTAGTACAGAAAGGGATAGTTCTTATCCTTGGTTGATGAGCTATAACAGTAAAATGTGTATCAAGTTGTAACTACCTCTTCATTAAAGCAGACAAAGAGATTAGACAATATAGAGTGGTGATCATTGATCACTAAGCCCAAATAACTTATTCGCCTCACTGAAAATTTTTGTGGCCAAGAAACTAGCCATTCAATATTATTGTAAACAAAATTAATTCATCTTTTCCTATAACATGTTTACTAATTACATACATTGTTTCTTTAATAAAATGTTTTATGCGATTAGATTACTACAACCTTGCCTAACACTGTATAATATTTTTTATATTTCTACAAAAACTAGTATTAAAGAAAATTGAAATTTTCTGCTATTTAAGAATGAGGATTGCAAATATATTCATAATCTTAAGATTATATTCTCAGGATTCTTAATCCCCTTTTAACGTAGGATTGCGTTCCTCAATAACGGTCCTTCGGAGAGAAAATAAATTGTCCTACGTCGCGAGTTATTATTTGGAAGTGCGCCAAACCCAGTAGCAGTAAACAGTTAAACAGAAAAGTACCAAAATGCGACAAAAAAAAGAGGTAAGCACACGATAAGTAATCATATGTTAATTACCCTCGGTAGATTCGTTAGAGGAGACTACCTGATTCTTTCTTAACAAATCTAATTTACTATAAAATTAGATAATTACAACAAGAGTCTATATTTACTTGTTTGTTGAAAGAAAAATTAGCCTCTTCACCGGAATTTAAAAAAAATATTTCATTGCAAATTTCGCCTATTAAAAATAATCAATCTATAATAGGCGGTCTAAATGATAATTAGTTCTGATCCAAAACTGGAGTAAGAAAGGTTTGGTTTCGTTTAGAGCGCTACGGTCATTTTTTGCTACACAAGGGCTCATTAGACAGGGACCTACTGCTTAAAGCCGAATCTAAACGGCTATCAACATCCATGCCAATTGTTGCACTCAAACCCACAGACTCTGGCGCCACATGCCAGTGCCTTAGCCATTTGCCCATCGCCCGGAGTAAGAAAGGAAGAAATTTTCATCAGTCCATCGATCTATCTTGTTCTTTTCCATTCTAAGTTATTAAATACTGCAATAATAACTTTTATTTTTACTATAATAACTTTAAATAGGAATATTTTTAGTCACCAATACGAGTGACTAGAGACATTTTTTATCATCACCCATCGCGATCGTGCAATCACCATTTGGGACCTGTGCGACTGCTAAACTAAAGCTTTACTCTGCTAAAAAGATTTCTCGATTACAAATGTAAAACAATTGGATGAAATAACTTATAGCATTAATTCTGTAAAAGGAGATGTCAGTTATTTGGTAAACACCTTGATTGTTTCTTGTACCTGTTATTCAGATAGAACTGGTGCATTTTGTAAGCATCAATGCTCTTTGTAAGGTAATTTTAGAATCAAGTTTCCAAATTCATCAGTTCTTAGTTGTGATGACAGGTAAAAACTAGCTCTTTTAGCCCTTGGGGATAAATGTCCCCAAAAAAATTTTTGGGGGGATTTACTGAAAAAGAAGTGAATTCTTCAAGTACTAGTAATTCTCTAAATTCTGATCCAAATACTCATTCATTTGGAGATGCCATCTCTAGCATGGATCTGAATACACATTCTATATCACAAGAGCAAAAAATCCCTTCTGATGAATTGCAACCAAATATTGCTTCAAATTAAAATAAATCATTTCTTGTTGCTGAGATTGAAAGGGTATTAACATTAAATATTAGTAAATCCACAGTTAACAGTATTACAAATAAATTAAAAACAGTAAAACATCAGGACAAGTTATTGAAGCATAAATTTTTATGGGATTGGCCCTGTCATATCATAAAAGTAGAGCGGGGAAATCAAAGTGCAACCTACTTTTGCACGGCGGCGTAACTTTGTTGCTATAGGTTTCTGCCGTATTCCAGCTGGTCGTCCTGTAAAAAGTGATGTTAGAAGAATTAAAGCAAAACGAAATTTAGCTTTAAGTATTTCACATAATCGACCTAATGTCAAAAGTCATGATTCTGGGCATTAAAAACCACAATCGAGCCCATTCAGAACAATCTCGTTTAAGATTATTTATTGCTTTTTTCGATGTTTTAAAATTCCCCTTGAAGTCTGTAAATTCGCTTTTTATGTGCTGATAATTCCTCTTTTCAGCAGACGATTATTTCTGTTCTTTAAATATGAAAAAAAGAATGAATAAAACGTATTTGTTTTATACAAGTGCTTTTATTAACAGAGAGCTACTATTACAGTTACAGGACAGCTTATATAGTACAGTTACAAGATACAGACACAGTTAAGAAACATAAAACAGTTAACAGTTAAAACATATATAAAATATATAAAACATAGTTAAAACACATATAAAACAGTATTGTTAAATGAAATCTTAGTGTTCTGCCTTATTCAACACTTATATGGTAAGAAATTAAAATAAGCATGAATGTTGTATATCATGTTAAAATATGCATTAAAAAATCATATCGAAGAACAAAATGGTCAATGCAGTGAATTTTTTTTGTATTACAATTCATGAAACTGTGGTGATATAAAATATATAAAAACACTCCATTGGTAGTAGGGTCAAAATTCCAAAAATATTTGAGAAAATTTAATTCATATATAAATATTTTTAGGGACACTGTAAAAGAATGTATGCAGAAAAAAAGATATTTCTTACAAATGTTGAATGAATGCTGCTTTTTTTTCCTCAATAAAATTTCATCTTTTTAAAACTATCTGGTGCAATTGCATGCATGAAACTGCAATACTGCAGTGTGAGAACATTTTAAATAATAGCTAATCATTTTTCATTAGTGTCTTGAAAGTTACCTAAAATTATGGAATTTTTTGAAATAATGATTGGAATCTGTTCTGGTGAAAACGCTAAATAAAATCGACAGCATCAAACGTACATGTGAATTTATTTAAAACGTAAGTGTAGCATCCACTCATCTTTCTTTGGTAAATGCCTTTAAGTGAATAGAAAGCACCCTAATAAAAAAATGGAGATAAGAAAACGAGTGGGAAAAAAGCATTAAAAATAAAAAAATAAAAAATGTTAATTACATACTAGTAAAAATATAACTAAGATTAAATAATTCAACAGAGTTAGATAATTATAGGAAGAATGTAGACAAAAGTAAACAGAAATCACGCACTTAAGGCTCTACGCACCATAAGGCAAGATTCTGTAGTAGTAACGGAACTAAACCAAATAACGAGGTAACCGACTGGTCTCGTTATCAGGAGGCCTAACCAAATCAGTTACTACCATAAATACAAGTACACATATATAAAAATGTATGTGTACTTGCATTTATGGTGTGTTGAGCCCTAAGTGCAAGTTCTCCGTGTATTTTCATTTGATTTGACTATCTGTTTCAATGGGGATCTCGGGGCCTTAGAATGTCTTTTGTTAGACCTGCATCCTATTCAGAAAGTTTCCCCTTGAGGTAACTGATTTGATCGTCTCCTGATGACGAGACGAGTCGGTTACCTCGATATTTGATTTAGTTACGTTACTACTACAGAATCTTCCCTTATGGAGCGTAGAGCCCTAAGTGTGTGATTTCTGTTTATTTTTGTCTACATTCTTCCTATATTTATCTATCTCTGTTGAATTATTTAAGTTTAGTTATATTTTGTCCGTTTTCAATATGAGGATTTGTTGCAACTGCTCAATCTTTTATTGAAAAGTTAAAATTTTCAACTCTAGGGTATGTTTTCAGCTAATTTGTTTCGCAGTTTATGTCCACTTTATAAGTTTTAGTATGTATTAAATTGTTTACATTATTATGCTCACATACTAGTATACATATTTTGTAATAAATAGCTTAAAGCTGAAACTTTTTTAACGGGAGCTATATTACAATAAAATAACTTTAAAAGAGAGATAAAATGTAGAATAGGAAAAAACTTAATATCTGACTCAAAAAAAGGGCAAAGGTACTGATGCTGATAGGTATCAAACATCAGGAAGTCGAGAATGTATTTCAGCGTCCCGCCAAGTAGGCACACGCCAATTTCTGATGTCCGATCGTCGCTTTAGTGGCCACTCTACTTAGGACCCGCATGAATTACTTATCAAACATAAGTATGAATTACTTTTCAAACATCTGCAATTTACTTATCAAACATAAGTAAATTGCAGAATACCAATATCTGAACTATCCCACTTTCTCAACTCCAAATATTGTGTTTGTCACTTAAAGCCATTGCGATTAGCTTGCAAATGGCAAAAATAAAATGAAATCCAACTTATTTTATAATTCTATTCAGTTTATTCTGTTATTTCTTGTCGATTGTAGTATAAAATGCGGAACTGAAGACACGAGTGCGTATTTCAATTTCTCCCCAACCACCTGGATGTCCAGGAAGATCTGGGTATCCAGGATGATTATAGTCGATTCGTCGCCACCTGAAGATTTAGCCAAGCGTCAGCCGTATCCCTCTAGCGGTGAAAAGCATGCACTGTGTGGACTGCAATTTCAAATTACGCCTCCGGGATGAGAGCGTGGATATGGAAGGAGAAATTAGGGTTCGTCTTTTCCATCGTGAGATTCCATCTGAGACATGAGTTCTTCGGGTAAAACAAAAACAACTTCATCCCTTCTATATGCTAAGTAATAAAGAGACTAAATGAAGTGAAAAGGCCAATAAAATCGCAGTAACAGCTAACAGTAAATTATCCCCGAGGGAGCTTGTGGGATTTATTAAGCTTACCCATAAAACACGAAATAACTCCTAACGGTGTAAAATTCTTTAACGATAAACATCATAAAATCATTCTCAATGAACCCATTACAGGTTTAAGAATTACCTCAGGAGAAAGGGAACGCCCTAGTGACCCGGTTTTACTTGCCAAAGTGTATCGGCTAAACGCAAAATTTAAATCTGATAGTAAAACCTACAAAGAAAAGTTAAATTCATAGTCGTTTACCCCAAGAGAATACCCCTTTCGTCCCAATAAGTGACTGAAAAAGTGGAGGCCTTATCAAATGATGAAATTCATACAGCATAGTCTATGAATTCAGTTTCTATGAAATTAGTAACTTCCACGAGTATGATATTAAAGAGTATTTTTGACACTCCAAGGACATTTTGGGTTTAAAACCGCGACCATCTTCCCATCTGTAAGGGGTATTTTTTTCTTTCTAAATAGATTGCACTTATTCTAAATTAAAATGTCTCTGACTATTTCTGCGTGACTCCCCCCGGAGGTGATCGATCTTTTTCACTCGCCGAATCAGCTTTGCTGGCGTGGAGTGAGAGCTTTCGTATCTACCTGTAGTAACGGAATTCAATCCTGCTCGTTTCACTCCTTGATCTCACTACTAGCGTCGCTCATTTCTGGAACCTAAAATACTCTCAATAGGAAAACATGTACTCTTAAATATGGCCTATCAACTTAAAGTTGTTTTTGTATTTTTTTTCCTTTTTTCGGTTGTCATTTTTTTATTTATTTGTCATCATTACCAGTAACCTTTTTGCCACATTCCGATTATTCCAAATTTCTTTCAGTCTGTTAAAAATTGTGTAGCTATCTCTTACCTTAATTCCTTTTATTTTTCAATGAAGGCTTTTTGAGTAAACTTCAGAACGAGAATTTCTACGTATTTAATGTGTCACTGAGGTATAAAGCTCTCTAGTGATTCACCAAGCTTTAAGTTCTAGTCTAAATGAAAGATGCGAAGTATAAGGAATTCGAAGTTTATCAAACCACGCGAGTCGTAGGAACGAGCACCTGGTCTAATCAATAAGAGCTTCAAGGATCATGAACATTTAGTTATCATTATGTATCCCGAATTTAAAGGGGTGTTCCAAACCAAAGCTACCGCGAGCATGTCGAAGACCTATGAAGGTCGGTACAAATTGTGGTTGCATAAAATCAAGTGATCGAGTTATTTCACAAATTACAAAATATTGGTGTTTCAATCGATGATGGTTGGAGACGATATGCATATATCCCTTGAAATAGCTTTTTTAAGTAATAAAACTTCAGGAAATTTCAGAAATGACTATTACACAGAAATAAAAGTGGCAGGAACTGTTTACGGTTTTTATACATCTGTTTGGATTTCGAGGAGCACAAAATCACATTTTTATTGGAGTTGCCATAAAGTCAATGAAACCACTGCCGTAAGGAACTGACTCTTTGTTCTGCCACAATGGCTAGCAGTTCATGCCTATCCAGCTCACGGGGATAACGACGGATCTTGATTGACGTGTCATGTCTTTCCCCGCACCAGAAGGTGAGCTTACAAGCTGTTTTTTATAATTTTCTTATTATCTGACATCAGGGTCAACAAATACAGCCATACACTCTATTAATGAAAGGAAAATATCGTTTCGAAATTATGACAAAATTAATGATGACAGAAGCATGGTTTCAGGACATGTGGAATAATTCATGCGTTTCATCAGCCTATGATACCCCAGTAGTATGATGCCTCCTCCTCTATAACCTCGGAAAAATTCTTTCTTTTGTTGAAATTACTGTAATAAGCCATATAATATTGGAAATTTTCAGGCTGTCTTTGGGGTCCAGTACACAAATGATTCTTAAACATGATGCCGTGAATGAATTAGACTAACTAATTTACTAGTATGGAAAGTAAACGACTAGTCTCTAATCACGCATAGCAGGCAAAAATGTTTTATCTAAAGTCATTCGCTGTCTACCCAAATTGCAGGAATTTAACTTAGTCGTCAAATACAATCCTTTGCTGAAATTTCAATAATTGTGCTTTGTCGAATCCTAGAATCAGCATAACTGGAACAGTATAAAATCCGAGGTTTACTTATGTCGTGTACTTTCGATAATAAATTAAAATCTGCACGTTGAATGCCTTGAAATTGCAGATGTAACATTTTTTGTAGAAGAAAGTACATATTATCGCAAACAAAACCATACTTCGAAAAATGGAGGACTACGAATAACGAAATTGTATTTGCACATCATTTTACGAGATTTTGGCTCTAAACACGAAGGGTAATTATTTGCAGTGATCCTAATCTTACTTCATTTCTAAAAGTAACTATGTTTATTTCGGACGAACAATATTTGGGACCCATATGGGGACTCATATATTAGGACTCCTTAGGGGGAAAATTAAAAGCTTTTAATTTTGTTGACAATGCCTTTTGGTCGGTTATGTTAAACCTTGTGTCCAGTTGTGTCACGTTTGCCAGGTCTAGTATTGGACCTGTAACTGAAAACCTGTAGGTTTCCTTCGCGAAGTCGTGGCCACGCAATCCAACGAAATTGTCGACATAGATTTCTTAGGCCCATACTCAGTGAATTTTAAAAATAATGCCACTTCCTTTTTGAAATTGTCAATAATTTTTCTAAAACTGTAAAATTAGTCCCATTGAAACCATCGTCCTCCCAGTTACCCAATGATTCGTTCATGCATCATTATTTTATCCTTACAGGGTTCCAATTAAATTTGCATCAGGTAATGGACATAAATTCACCTCTACCCTATTCGAGCAAATGTGTACTCGATTGGACATAAGGCATGCAGTGTCGGTTACGTCTTGGAAACAATGTCTTTGAGATGGTCATAGCTTTCATTAACCTTTAGCTTACGGGGCCCATTTTTCCGATTCCTTCTTTAGAACGGGAAATGTCATTCTCCCTTTGTAAGAACGGTCATTAAGGGGGTTATACACACACACACACATATGTGTATATATATATATATATATAATACACACACACATATATATATATATATATATATATATATATATATATATATATATATATATATATACATATATATATATACATATATATATATATATACATATATATATATATACACACACATATATATATATATATATATATATATATATATATGTGACATTTCACCACATGATTTCCATAACAACAAATAATAAGCACAAGACGAGGCAGAGTTCTATAAAATTGCAGTCCTTTATTTCAGAATAGTTGGGAGCGGATATCAGAGCGTCCTTCTAGCATGACGCTGAACATACAAGTGCTTACAAAGACAGACAATCGCAGACTGCCTCTTAGTCAGGGGCTGTACCAAAGTCAGCGACTGTTTACATGAACACAGATGTTTTTCGTGGGTGGTATACTATTAAGAAGCACATTGGGTGCGCTTTATCTTTATGATATTGTTTGACACTTTTGATCCTTTATCTCTGGCACCTGCAGCCATTATCTCTGAGATATTGTGAACTGCGGATTTTAGATGACTAGAGACGGGGTTTTGTTACTCCTTCTGGGCGGCATGGCTAATAATCCTATCAACTGAAAAGAATTTATTGTGTTATTTTCCCCACTGGAATTTGCAGATGTTCACTTGCTTTTGGGTGGGCTATTTCTGAGAAAAAGGGTCCTCTCTTAACAGATGTGGGGACCCGAATTATAGAAATAGACGAGATTCAACTTATAATGTCGAGATTCAACTTATAATGTCACATCCCCCCTCCCAAGAGGCTATCATCCTATGCTTGCATAGGGTGAGAGACACCTGAGTGTGAGTATGTTGGGACCTCACCTAATTCACTCTGCAAGATCAACATTATAAGTTTTACTACGTCAATTTTTAAGTTAAGTCATAATCGATATAAAACTCTTGATCTGCAGTATCAAGCTCTTTATATCGACATACGTTAGTTGGAATTATAAATCTTTCCGTATCTCTGGAGAAGTTCTCCACCTATCTAAATTCCTCCATCTCCAGTCATCGTGTTCAATACCATAACAATACAATTACTCGGCCTTAAATTAATAGGTGCACAATTACAACAATAATCTAATAGTAATTAAAAGTACATAATTATAACAATATTAGTGGGATAATAAAATATGTAATAAGATAATATACTAGTATAGCCATGAAAAGAATAACATAGAAATGGTAATGGATATGGCTTAATTGAATCTCCATGCAGATACATTATACCGAAAATCAGTTCTAATTCAATAGTAATCTACATGAAATCATACACAAAAACAATTCAATTCTGATACTTGTAAATCAATGCTAAATCAATACACAGAAATGATACATTAAATACTTCAATTCAGGTAAACGTAACTCAACATTAATTAAATAGGAAAACATATTGACAATCACGCACTAAATTAGTTCAATTCAGAAAAATATAACTCAATACTATTTACACTTCTAGAGCACTGGTTTACTCGGATAATAATTACTATTTATACAATCACAATAATGCCAGTATGATCATAAAATAGATAATATGATAATAGTGCGTAATAATGAAAAAGAAATAACAGGTGATATAATATAATAAAATCCTTACTAAGACACAAATATATCATATGAACACAATGCTTTTTACAATTATTAGATTATTCATCTCTTTCATTCCACTTAAATTCTCTCATGTTTTTTAATTCACT